>CM046880.1:199028624-199039986 GCA_025667525.1 Glebionis coronaria
ATTCTATAAAAATATATAAGGAAGGATGGTGAAATAATGACTTAAATAAAAAAAATTTAAAAATGATTCCATAAAATGCTTCAAAAATAAAATAGGAATTACAAATGTTGCCTTAAATACAAAATTCTATAAAAATATATATAGGAATTACAAATGATGCCTTAAATACAAAAATATATGAAAATATATAAGGAGGGATGGTGAAAAAATGCCTTAAATACAAAATTCTATAAAAATGATTCCATAAAATGCTTCAAAAATAAAATAGGAATTACAAATGATGCCTTAAATACAAAATTCTATAAAATATATATAGGAATTACAAATAATGCCTTAAATACAAAATTCTATAAAAATATATATGGAAGGATGGTGAAACAATACCTTAAATACAAAATTCTATAAAAATACACAACAATAATATTAATTTCAAAAAAAAAATAATGTAAAAACGCGATTCATAACATTAACATATACAAAATTTATTACCTCATAAAATTTAAAAATACGTAAAATATTTATACAATATTATTAACATTCTAAAAAATATTTATGTAACAAACTTATTCATACCGTTAACGCATGCAAATTCAATTAACTCATAATATTCTTAAATAAATAAAATATCTTAAACTACGTTATTTTTGTCTATTCTATGCTACATTATTAAAATATCAATGCCATAACTAACACTATATATACTAAACTTCTAATATAAACACACATAAATTCAATTTTCATTAAAAATATATATACTTAAAGCTAGCCCGTCCACCGGACGGGGCTAAAGGCTAGTATATATATATATATATATATATATATATATATATATATATATATATATATATATATATATATATATATATATATATATATATATATATATATATATATATATATATATATATATATATATATATATATATATATATATATATATATATATATCAAATCAAATCAAAAAACCTTATATAGGAAGGATGGTGAAACAATTCCTTAAATACAAAATTCTATAAAAATGACACATGTAATTCATTAAAGTGTTTCCATAAATACTTCAAAAAGAAAATAGGAATTACAAATGATCCCTTAAATACAAAATTCTATAAAAATATGTAAGGAAGGATGGTGAAACAATGCCTTAAATACAAAATTCTATAAAAATGATTCCATAAAATTCTTCAAAAATAAAATAGGAATTACACATGATGCCTTAAATACAAAATTCTATATAAATATATATAGAAATTACAAATGATGCCTTAAATACAAAACTCTATAAAAATATATTAGGAAAGATGATGAAACAATGCCTTAAATACAAAATTGTTTAAAAATGATTCCATAAAATGCTTCAAAAATAAAATAGGAATTACAAATGATACCTTAAATACAAAATCTATCAAAATATATATAGGAATTACAAATGATGCCTTAAATAAAAAATTCTATAAAAATATGTAAGGAAGGATGGTGAAACAATGTCTTAAATACAATATTTTATAAAAATGATTCCCTAAAATGCTTCAAAAATAAAATAGGAATTACAAATGATGCCTTAAATACAAAATTCTATAAAAATATATATATGAATTACAAATGATGCCTTAAATACAAAATTATATTAAAATATATAAGAAAAGATGGTGAAACAATGCCTTAAATACAAAATTCTATAAAAATGATTCCATAAAATGCTTCAAAAATAAAATAGGAATTACAAATGATGCTTTAAATACAAAATTCTATAAAATTATATATCGGAATTACAAATGATGCCTTAAATACAAAATTCTATAAAAATATATATGGAACGATGGTGAAACAATGCTTTAAATGTAAAATTCTATAAAATTGATTCCATAAAATTCTTCAAAAATAAAATAGGAATTATAAATGATGCCTTATATACAAAATTCTATAAAAATATATATAGGAATTACAAAGGTTGCCTTAAATACAAAATTCTTTAAAAATATATATAGGAATTACAAAGGCTGCCTTAAATACTAAATTCTATAAAAATATATAAGGAAGGATGGTGAAACAATGCCTAAAATATAAATTCTATAAAAATGATTCCATAAAATACTTCAAAAATAAAATAGGAATTACAAATGATGCCGTAAATACAAAATTCGATAAAAATATATATAGGAATTACAAATGATGCCTTAAATACAAAATTCTATAAAAATATATAAGGAAGGATGGTGAAATAATGACTTAAATAAAAAAATTTAAAAATGATTCCATAAAATGCTTCAAAAATAAAATAGGAATTACAAATGTTGCCTTAAATACAAAATTCTATAAAAATATATATAGGAATTACAAATGATGCCTTAAATACAAAAATATATGAAAATATATAAGGAGGGATGGTGAAAAAATGCCTTAAATACAAAATTCTATAAAAATGATTCCATAAAATGCTTCAAAAATAAAATAGGAATTACAAATGATGCCTTAAATACAAAATTCTATAAAATATATATAGGAATTACAAATAATGCCTTAAATACAAAATTCTATAAAAATATATAAGGAAGGATGGTGAAACAATACCTTAAATACAAAATTCTATAAAAATACACAACAATAATATTAATTTCAAAAAAAAAATAATGTAAAAACGCGATTCATAACATTAACATATACAAAATTTATTACCTCATAAAATTTAAAAATACGTAAAATATTTATACAATATTATTAACATTCTAAAAAATATTTATGTAACAAACTTATTCATACCGTTAACGCATGCAAATTCAATTAACTCATAATATTCTTAAATAAATAAAATATCTTAAACTACGTTATTTTTGTCTATTCTATGCTACATTATTAAAATATCAATGCCATAACTAACACTATATATACTAAACTTCTAATATAAACACACATAAATTCAATTTTCATTAAAAATATATATACTTAAAGCTAGCCCGTCCACCGGACGGGGCTAAAGGCTAGTATATATATATATATATATATATATATATATATATATATATATATATATATATATATATATATACACTAGCGTCGTAACCCGCCTAACGGGCGGGTCGTTTCGTAAATCTTTTTAAAAGTACGTTTGTGTGTTAGAGAAAAAATTCAATATCTAGATAAGTATATTATGTTCATTATTTGTAATATCGAGAAAGAAAAAGTAAAGTTTTTTGGTAATTTATGGCTTTAACCCTATATTTGTTTGCAGTGGGACTTCTTTTTGTTAAAAGAAAACTAATCTTTCTTATTTTTATGTCTTGGCCCACCCAGGGGTTGTCTTTTGTCCCATGCGAATCTTTGGTTGTACAAATATCAGTTTAATTTTTTTTAATTTGTTTTTTGTTAAACGTAAACTAACCTTTGATAGTGATAGGCCTTGGCACACCCAACGACTGTGTTTGGTGTCATATTAATTTATGAATGTACATAACGTGCCCAATGGGCGTGTAAGCTTCATACTAATATGGGTAGTCATATGTTGACATAGCTTGTTAGAAACCCGTTTTTTAAACTGTAAGACTATTATTCTCGGCCAAGTAATATTTGCTTGGAATTAACGAGTGTAGGTATTAGGTAAGTTGTTTGAACAAATTTATTTACGTCATAGAAAAAAGTTGATCGGTTGCACTTTATTTTATGTTAATATCACATTTTAGATATATAATTCAGCGGATACATTCAGTCGTATCTAGAGATGAGGATATTTTTTTAATCCGACTAATTTTTAAATCGGTTCAATTTTAGTCAACCGGTCAACAACCCGGTTTGACTCAATTCTATTTGCTTTGAAGCTAACTTTGTAATATTTTAATTAGTTTTTAACCATGTCGGTTTCGTTTTAACATGTTTTAAACCAGATTCGTTTCCTTTTTACCTGTTTTAAACCAGATCGGTTTCGTTTTAATCTGTTTTTATCCAAATCGGTTTGATTTTAACCGATAGTTCCTATTATGTTTCAATTTTAATTAACTGGTTAAAAAACCGGTTTGGCTTAAAAAATTAGTCTGAAACCGGTTTTAAATTGGATGGATATGGTCTTAACCGAGAGTAAAATAGAATTGCACGTTTACCCTTTTCTAACCATATCCGATTGAGTTTTTACTTTTTTGTCGACGTTTCTGTTTTTTTGCTGTATGATCAATTATGTTTTAACATTTACCCTTTTGCTGTAATGGGAAAACGGGAAATGACTTTGTTATCTTAATCGGATATGCTGTATGATCAATTCCATTATCGGGTTGGTTTAAGTGGCACCCATATATAGAATCATAGGTGGTGGGTGTGTCAAGGTCATATGGGTAATGACTTTGTTACCTTTATGGTTTAAGTGGTACCCAGATATAGATCATTGTTAAGTTGTTTCAAGTCGACGGGGCTACGTTTGTGGTTTTCAAACTCGATTTGTAGGGCAAACCTTCTACGAGTTAACGGGACTACGTTTGTTGGAGAATCCATGAGTTCCATTTATGTGGCAATTTTAAGTATTAGTCATCAAAAGTAGTGAGGAAATTTTACTCCAACGCCCACATAGGGGATAGTGAATGTCAAGTATTGTTAACATCTAATATGATTCCACAAAAACAATCTGACCCCTTTCTTGCAATGATAAATTGTACTTACTGTAATACAAGGTTGTGTTCACGCCAGCCTTAAATGACTACAACTTAGCACAACATATTAAACTTAAAGGTGATTAATCATATGGTAAAAATTGGAGTTTGTTTACTCCATGGGCGCAGGACCGTCTTCAAGTGCAGTATCCACCACGACACGTCCCAACATAGTAGCAGTCACCATCAGCTTACCTGCATTAGAAAAACTTCGATGTTGCATCAAAATTCCTTCAACGAAAGGGCCCTCTAAACTAATCAGGATTCATCTTTTTCGTGTTCAAGAAATAAACAAAATGCCTAAGGAAATAACACCTTGTTACATCTGAAGGTATGGTGAAACCTGAAAGCTTGAGTTCTATCTGATGTTTAACCTATAGAAACACGAAACATGCATCTAAATGATAAAATTAAAGGAATTGAATACACTGGATTGGGTCATATAACTGAACTGAAGGCGACTTTTTTACATGTGAACTAATAAGCAAACAATTTATGTGACGCATACGAAGTCAAATATTACAAACCGTTGGGCAGAGGGGCACTACAACAAGGCTTTGTTGTGGAAGCCAGACATAGTAGTCCAAGTCATACAAACAAAAATAAATGTTGATAATAGCACCTCACTTGCATACTAACCAGTCAAATGTCAGCTACATCAAAGTTATCAAGATATTATGAATATTAAAGTGAGGTTTCTATTACTAAAGGTTCTCTAGAAGGCTATCATGAATATCATGATGCCTTTAAAAAAAATTAACTATATATCAAAAATAGCATTATGGGAGATTTATATTCATTAAGCTTCAAGATCCTCATAGGAGATGAAGAAACTGACTCCACTGGTGACCCTTTTGCTTCTTGGTTTTTAGCTTTCGTTTTATGAGAACCCGGGACCTTTGAAGAGCTTGAAGTAGCAACCATGATCGTATCAATATTTTTCATTTTCATCTCTTCAGTGTTTTTACTTTTGCTTGCGGAGACTCCTTCTTTAAATAACTTCAACACCGTTGCTTTCTTTTCCTTCCTATGGCTAATTTCACTCGTTTCTTTCTAATTTTTTCCACTTCCATCAAGTTCTTCCATTATTTTTCTTTGCTTTATACCTTCTTTGTTATCAGATTTTCCTATGAGAAATAAGATTACCCAATGAAGTGCAGCTTGCAAGATGGTCAACAGAACATTTTGAGTCATCTTATGTGCGCTGGAGAGCATAGTAGACCAAAAGCATCTGATCTAACCACTGCAAGGTCACAAAAAGTACAAACTTGCCCTTCTTGGGAAAGAACAAAGTGTGAAGTGAAGTATGGGCATAATACATACTTCTGGCCCCTGTATATGGGGACGTAAGTTTCCCCACAAACAACAAATGGGTTTCGGAAGTCATAATTCGGCTGCATTTTATATTTCATGTTCTTCTCAGTAGCCTGCATAACTGACCGGGCTGTTTTCATTTGGTTTTCTGTAGTTGGGTTGGTTTCTAAGAGCCTCCTTGAAAAGTCTGGTGCTGTGATTACACATGTATACTTTTATTTCTTTTTCAAATAATCAGAATTCCAAACTCTTAACTTTGAGTAGCCAAGACTGTGTTTTTAGTACAACAACAATCCATTTGAAGGTACATACCACTATTTTGAGGCGACCGTCTTAAATGTTAGTTGTTGACACATGGATAACAACAATATAGAAACAACGATAAAAAAGGTAAGTGTTATAAACTAACCATTTGGAATGTCGTGAAGCGCAGTGGCTTGTCGTTAAGAACGTCAGTGTTTGCATTCTTCCACAAATTGATGGGCTCATGCACATCTCTCTCATTTGTAATTATGATCTAAGAGGGAACTAAATTAAGGTTGTGTTTCCAGACCCTGTGCTTCTTCAACTTGGGTTAAAGCAGTCTCTTTGGCCATTTTCAACTTGAGTGGCTGCAAATAAAGTCTCAAACGGTAGTAATAGATTGATCGTATTCTTTAGACCAAGCGTCCCTCATCTCTTCATAGCATTTCTCTAGGCCGAGACAGACTGCCCAAACCAACTAAATTTGGTTTCAGAATTAATTTTTCTACAATTTTAGCGGGAAGAAACAAGTTATCACATTATCCTTGGTCAAGACATACATCAACCACAAGTTTATTTTCAAGATACGGTAATGAGTTTGTTGGCACAAAACACTAAGCGATAGTGACTACCGACGTTTATATTTGTGTAACGAATTGGTCATAACCCATCAAATATGTAACTATTAACTTCAGCATGACAAGCTATATTTATCGCACAATAAACTCAATCAATAGAAGTTCATGCACACGTGTATCACTGAATCCCTATCTACCACCTACATATCTACTCAATTTTGGAGGCTTTTCACTTTTACATCATTTCAAATACGTATAAACTACTTGCAAAAAACACGTAAACTTGACTTAGAAAACCACTCAAATAGAACATACAAAAACACATTTCCTGTAGAAACATAAAACTAACAATCATTTGTATCTACCTGAATTACTACAATGAGGTTGACTCATAGAGCCAATGGGCATAACATGACTAACCGTTCTAGTTTCCACGGAATTTGTGCGCAAGCTACGCATGACAACACATATTTTCATATCACTCGAAAGGTCATGATGATTTAAATCTGTTCTTTCAATTTAAACCTTATGTAAAGACTGGTAATACGGTAATACATGTGTTGGAAGAAATTGTCACACACCAAACCATTTGTAAGAATGTCACAAAATAAGCACTTTTTAACTTTGGCAGCCGAGTCGTGTTCGATTGGCACATTTTTTCTATTCGTACTATAAATAAGAAGAAAATATATAATGTTGAATAACTAACTTAAATCTTGTTCTTCAAACCTGCAGCATTCTCTGCAATGAAATTATCAGAAAAGTCAAATAAGTAGTTACTGATAGTGGTAAAATAAATGAGATTTACTTTTAAGATACTTACAAAAACGTCAATGATAATGTCGAGTTGTGGATATGTTCATTTACCTGGAAAACGATCACGGATTCCTACATAGTCAACTTCATACAGAAGTCAAGTTGCATTTTTAACGATCACGGGTTCCTCCATAGTGAACTTCATACAAAAATCAAGTTGCATTTTATTCATACTAAAATAGGAGAAAGGAGTTTTTGATAAATAATTGATACTGAGGTGTTTAGAAGGCATTGTGGCAGAATCCTCCCTTTGTTATTCAAGTTGTGCACATATATTTCTTGGTTTCATTATATATTTTACAAAAAACATATACATTTGTTTGAACTTTTTTTTGTTGAATGTAAAAATACTTGTTTTTTCCTACTGGTTCTTGTCATAGAAGGAGTTAATTCACATAGAACTCAATATCAAATGTTTAAAAATAATTTAACACAAATAATAAATTTGAACCATGTCAACACTGTGTATTTATGAAATCTATATAGTAGTATAGCCAACCTGGTGTCATAGCAACCATAGCCAATAACTTGAACACAGGATTTACATTGCACAATAATCTTTGTAGGAATTTGTTATAAGATTGTTGATTCCAGTGTACTAAATGTGCATAACTAAAGAAGAAATAATAAAGAGAAGAAATGTGGAATGAGACAATATGCATAATATATAACTTCTGTGAACAAACTAATGAATTGGTGTATGTTTGAAATGATGTCGTATTGAACGGAACTTACCTGTTTCACGAAGCTCATCGGGGTCAGCCAAAGGGCATCCTCTGGACTTGTATGTCTCGCATTCAACAAAAGTGGACCCTCACCTCTTCTGTCATGTCTGAAGGATAGATATTACATACCAAAACATAACAAACTCTATCGATATTAAAATTATTGTTCAAGTAATTTAAACTTACCTAAATAATTAGTCACACATCCGAATATGTTCAATTGGATTGAGGCAAGAGATAACACGAGAGGGATATTGGTATGATACATATACATACCAGAATAGAAAGAGAAAATACACGCGGAATCCATTTGTGATGATTGATCCAAGTGTGCTTTCTATAACAAAGATCCAACCCCACTTGTTGCTGCATATATCAACTCCGATGACAGTCGCCTCGTCATAGAATCCTCCAATCTTGATACCAACTTATCTACATTACCATAAAGATAATTATCAGTTGTAGGATCTCTAATAAGTAACCTTCTCTTCTCATTTCTAATCTTACTCCTACACTTGTTGCACAGGCTAACATGTTGCAAGAGAGGTTTGCTTGTCGCTATAATCGAACACTTTTTGGTATGTTACCTAGAAGTAGCAGAGGTGAGTCAGCCTTGATGCTCGTAGGTCAAGTAAGCCCACTGATACTGAAGGAGCTCCATTAGTTGATACAGATGATGTTAAAGCAATGATTCATTTGCTTCGAGTAGTTCAGGTAGTAATCTGTTCTATGGTTTCTAATCTTGTACATGTGCTCACAGTTTCTCATCAATGCTTTTAATTATTTGTTGCATAGCCATTATCTAAACCGCAGCTACAGAGACTGGTCTTGAACTTATGTGCTCGCGTTGACACAAGATCTACTGTGGTGAAATTGTTGATAGATCTTTTAGTCCTTGATCCTAAAAATATAACAGTGGTTTAAATGCTTTTGAGCCCTCGTGTTGGCTATACTCTTGTTAGATTCTCGAAGTCACAAAGTCTTGATCAGTCTCACGGAAAAGCTGTCATGATTGTTGAAGATCATAAGATGAAAAGCAGCATAATGAATAGGGCTTATTAGCCATGAAACTTTTGTTAGGTCTCTTAAAATAGACACCTTATTTGAGAAAATGAGAAGTATTGCACACCTTGAGGCATAAAAAGAAGTAAAAACGCATATGCCACTGAAGTATGAATATTGTCTTTCCTGTTGAGGATACTGCACGTAACCACCATATGCATACATTTTGGATCTCGAGTTTCTCCATAAGCATAAGGATCATAACCTTGTCCATAACCAGAGTATGCACTGCCCCATTGATTTGGATCTGCCTGTGTATTCCAAACTGCACATGGATCCTACACTACAAAGTCCAGATATCGTTTAGAATTTTTCAACATCAACATTGTAACTGATAAGATAAAATCACACATTTTTTACGTTTGTAATTAAAAAAAATTTAAATTTTTATTTCTGAAAATTCATTTTAAATATATCATATTACAACAAAATCATTAGGTTTTGTTACCGTCTCCAATGTCAAGAAGCTAGTTTGCAAATACATGTTTTCTTCTTTTTCTTGTAAACCTCCTTAGGTGAGCCACATACTTTTGGAACGTGGTGAACTTTTTTGTGGCCCCATAGGTAGGATTCAGAAATTAAGGATCTGATTACTTCAGTCATGGAAGCTTTTTTTCACAGGATTTGACTAAAGTCGTCTCAAAACGTGACGATTATTTGCAAGAACTGAAGCCGTGAGGTTAATGATGTTTCAACAGCAGACCAAGCTTCCGTCCTTCTTACGGCCACTCATTTGTTACCTGTTACATGCCCACCGAGTTTATCTGAGAACCAGGCAAGAGAGTATCAAGACCAATGCTGCAGATATGGATTTGATCAAATATGTTGTAAATATTTTGATCAACAATTTGAGATAAGTTATTAAGAGCCACCTGGACAAAACATAGAGAAAATGGCGGTGAGGCATGTTTGTCATTTTATTACAGAGATTAAAAAACAATTGTATATACCTTGATATTTTGTGAATCGGTGAGCAACATACCTCTTCACTGGAAATCATACCTCTTCTTAGCAGATGCAAATTGGTTAATTGAGATTTTTTGCAAGGTATCTGTTAATATCTTACTTTTTTTAACGATGAAGACCAAATAACATATAAATTCTTCCTGTGAGCTCCCAATTAGATAAACAAAAAAACAATCATAAAATAATTCAAAATAGCAAACTACAATAGATGTAGAGAACATACCTCATGATTTGCAAGAAGAATGATCAACCCATTACCCTATCTAATAAAAAAACCAAAAGAAGAATGATTACGGTATTTGATTTTACTAATAGGTCTACAAAAAAACTTGATCGGATATAATAATGAAAGGATAAATCATATGGTAGATGTAATAATATGATAAAGGAGAAGAAGGAGAAGGATCTTTTTCAAAGATCAAAGATCAAAGATCGATTGATTAAGTTTTTTGGATTAGGGTTTACATCCCATTAATTAGGGAAAACTGGATTAGGGTTTAATAGTAATACGATTCAAATGGATCAAAAAACAAAAATCAAAGATCGAATATAAAGATGAAAGATCGATTGATTTTGCATGTTTTTTGGATTAGGGTTCACCCGTGGTTGTTTAGAGAGACATGGAGGTTTATGTGTGTGCTTTGTGTGTGTTTTCACACAGACGCTCTGTGGAGAAAAAATGAAAAAAATAAAGGTGTATAACATTATTTATACCCTGCGGTTTCAAAACGCGATTTTGAAACAAAACGCGTTTTTAGAAACTGTGGTCCGCCCAAAATGAGTTAAAAAAGGAAAAAAGTGAGTTTTTTTAGCAAATACACAAATCCTATTGGTTAAAAGATGTGACTGGGATATGACTGGGATTAAAACTGTGGTTTCAAGTCATAATTATACCTATATAATATATATATATATATATATATATATATATATATATATATATATATATATATATATATATATATATATATATATATATATATATATATATATATATATATATATATATATATATATATATATATATATA
>CM046880.1:199040986-199045986 GCA_025667525.1 Glebionis coronaria
GCTGAGCGGCGTGTGTGAGACTTATGGACTTATGGATATCAGATCTAAAGTTTTCAACTATCTCAAACTTTCAACTTCTTAGAAGTGGTTAGAAAAGGCTTGTTACACACTATATCCTTATTTAAATAACAAATTCTCAACTTATGTTCAATGGATAACGCAAAAGATAATGTCTCGAGTTGCTTATTAAGATAAAAAACAACGGGGTGTTTGGTTAGGCACATAAGAAAATCTTTCGACTTTCGCATAAAAATCAATTATATATCATCTAATACTCATATGCGAAAAATGAAGAAACATACAAGACACATATACCTTTGGCCTTTGGGAAAGGCTCATATATTCAGTAGATTTTGTTTATGATTTTTCTTCGTATTCCGTTTTTCCTTTCATGATGTTTTAGTGTCTTTAGTTGCAGCGCATGTATGGTAAACACAAAGTAATATTGTATCTAATAGAGGAACTCATTTTAGTTGATGCATCAGGATACACACGATACAAAGTCGATACACAGTTCAGCAAAACTGATGCATACAAAATACAAAGTCGATAAATGCAGCAGGATGCCATTTAATTCAAACCTTCTCGCGAAATCCTAACTTGGACTTGATGGCAACGGCTCTCTTGTTTTCTTTGTCAGCGAGTATTTTCTAGATTTCCTCTAAATGGCTCTAACGCCTCATACAGTCCAGACTCTATGTGAGCCAACAATCACTTCCCCTATGAGCACCAGGTGGAAACATATGATTTGTAAGGATACTTCTAACCTGATTCGTACCATGGCTCAATGTGTTCATCCAGAAGCAAGTGTATTTCTTTCGAGCATTACAATGTTTGAATCCAAGTCGCCAAGAATAGGATGACGTCCCAGCCATGTCCTGAGTATCTGTAACACAGAGTTAAGCAGTAGAACTTGAGTAAATTTTGAAGGGATTCAAATTCAGTTAGACTTGCATCAATGAGGTGATAGTATCATAAGTGGGTCAAAACTGCTACCTTCTAAAATCCAATAAAATAATAACTATAGGTATAGCAGCTCCAAGTGGCAATCTAGGGCAGAAATCCTCTTCAGGTTGAGGATGAGTGACATCGGCCCACAATATTATTTTGGCCGATCGGTCACATAAGGAAGCCTAATATTCAGAGTGGCAGACAATATGGTTAAATAAAGGAACACAGTGAAACTAAATGGCTAGTTTTGACCTAATGAAATTGACCAGCTACAACCCCAGCTCATTTGACCCGTTATTTGACCTACCCCCACCTTGCCGCCTCTAATCAGTACAGTAAGAAAAAAACACGATAATAATAAAAAAATATACCCTTAAGAGGCGTCTTTGTAAATCTTTTTCTGATTGACTTAGATTCTCTATTCTAGGAAACATATCATTAATTTGAATGCCCACTGTTAAGTATACCTGCTATATACCTGCTATATGAATGCCCACTGACAATTTGTCTAAATGTACAGTTAAGCTAATGATTGATTTTGAGTGTCTGCATAAAACTGATTATAGTATACATCTATGATTAAAAGTGACTATTGAGATATATGTAACCTAGCATAGCAGCTCTACCTAGCTTTAAGCAGTATTTGGATGTGCTTTTATACAGATAATTGGCATGACTTCTGATTGTCGCTTAAATGTGTGTGTAGCTAAATGTGATTGGGCACAGTAAACACTCATGAGTGATATAAATAAAGAGTAGACAGGTGTGTACCACTTTCACATTGGTTTAAATCATTTGCGATCTTTCTGCATCTGAAAGTGTGACTTCATCCTGAAGTTGCATACACTTAACATCTGGTTCAATAAGGCATCAAGCCATCAACATCAACAATCAAATCCAGCAACAATAACTAATATATATATACATTAGCAATCAAAATACCACATTAGAAACTACTATATCCCTTATTTCCGCTTAATTTCGGGCTTACCAGCTTGTTTTGTTATGCTTATTGAGCTATTTCTATTAAATAAGTGGCTTATTGAGTTATTTTATTTCCACTGGTCTTTTTGTTCTTAGCTACATATATACCTTTATTTCTCTCTTGACTTCCATCTTATGTACCTCTTGAGTCAGAAACTTTTCTTTTTTCTAAATCCGTTATACTTTTCTAAATAAAAGTATCGAATATGAGGTTCAATGGTTGCTTTATCTCTGGTACATTTCTGTTACCAGCGGTTGTAATCCAAACTTCTTCAGACATTTTTATGCATCTTCAAACTTTCACGCTTTAGTCTTGCATCAACTCCTTCAAATGCATTTGCATTTTCCATTGATTCTTGAATAATATTAGTGACAGAGCCAAGGTGACAATCGACTAAGGGTTGCCTGTTTTTAAAGACACCGTTTCAAGTTTTATAGTCAACATGTGTGAAAGTACTGATAAAATAAAAGTTTCACATCTACTTAATAAATAATTCTACTTAATAAATAACATATTAAATCATTTAGAGTTGAAACAAAGTAAAAAGAACGTGGACTGTATTTGCCTTCTTCGAACTGGTTAGTTTTAGGATAAATCACAAACAACAACTGCAACATCAGAGACATGCCTTAGAAAAGTTACTCAAGTCCATGCATAGCTTTAAGCAAACTAATGGTTTCCAAGATAATGAATATGAATCCATGTTTGACAGGTTTATTACCAATTGTAGTCTATTAGTAAACAATTAAAACTGATCTTGCATAACACAGGAGTACACATTACCTGTAGTACCAACTTATTGTCTATCACCATCGATTCCTAGATGTAAGCATTTACAACCCTAAAAAACCGGAACAATAATAAGAAAAAGTAAAACGTCATATATGTTAACATCAAGAGTCAGAATATTTAGGTACTTAATGGAGATATTATAGAGCTCATACCTTTATGACCTTGCGGTAACCATTTGGCATTCCATATGCCTTGGTAACAACTTCCAACAAAGAAACGTCAGAAATTGAGCTTAGTGCTTCTCCTCGGAAGCCAAAGCTTTCTGGAAAAGTGTTCATACTAACCAGCTGCTAAACTTAGAAGTGGCTTAAAAACAATTAACGCTTTAGTGGTGTATCTGCATCAAGACTACTAATCAGGTGATCATCACCATCAAGCTTAAACTAATTATGTCGTTCACTATGGAGCACATCATCATCTTTCTAACTATTTTCCTTTATTTCTTTTATCCCAGACACTAAGCATTATGGGCTCAAATCCTTCGAATGTTGTTGCTAAAAATAGGAACTCCGTTGATCAAGTGACTTGTAATGATATGTCTATCCAAACCTTGTAATGGTTATTCGATAGATGGGAGTGCAACGTTGACAATTATATATGTCAAGCTCTTGTATAGATTGCCCCCAATACTTCTCTTTAAACTTATATTTCTCTCTATTAGCGTCAACCGCACGCCCATGCTCTCTTTCTATCTCATCTGTCCTTGCCAACTTAGATACATTCCATAAAGCTTTTTGTCCATAAATTTAAATTATTATATGTTGTGTGGTGAAAGAAAGAGTTTCGAGATAATTATCACCTCGTTTACATATTCATTTTCATCGAACCTTCAGTTTGACACTATAATAACAATAACGACACATATCAATAATGATAGAGAATGAAGATATTAACTGAATGTAACTAAATGTAAAAATTTCCTTCCAATGACTTTAACATAGAAGATACAAACCAGACATTAAAGATGCCTCAAATGTTATATAAATGGCTTTGACGCTACAAAAGAATGATGTATATAAACAATTATTCCCAGTACTGTTGGAGCCCATATGTAACTGAATTTAAATTCAAGAATTAGAATATTACTATATTCCTTAAGTTACATATGTCGTATTAGTAAAGGCAACATATGTTTATACGTTGACATTATATTGGAACAAATATATACTTTAAAAAGGATATGGATGAAAATAGTGTTCAGATGATTCTTCCAAGTTCCAACTATATATCTCATTAAACCATTTTCCAGCCACGAAAAGGCTGTCCCAGACTCCCATGATTTACCCGTGAAGGATCTAGGTGAACATATATAGAGAAAATATCTAAATTTACTTGGATGCGTGTATTATCATACCTCTACTCCGTCCGGATTAATTTGGCCAAGGGAGTTTGCAGCACCTAAAACTGCTATTGAGCCTCTCATATCAGACACTATGCAACGTGATCTCTTGGTTATTTCACTTTATTGACCTTGATTTCAGCAACATCAGATAATCCACCAACAGAAAAGCTATAAAACATTCTGTTCAAAGCACGTACAACTGAACGTCTAATTAAAAATAACTTACATTTTCATTCGAACCAGAAACTATCCCATCAGCCGATTGCTCTTCAAAGTCTGCTGCAACCTGTTCAAAATCAATCAATCGGGTAGATATATAAAGTTTTTACCTTTAATAAACAAATAGTACGTGTCCGTACAAAAAGTAAAGTTCTACTAATGCATACTTTTGTGAAGAATCCGTCAACGTAGTTTGGAACTGTTTTACTTCTAAATTAAGAGGCATTTGGGAATAACTTCTATCACTGGACCATAAATTTAAGAAAAAGTAAGCCAAAGATCACCTTCAAGTAACCACATTCATAATTGCGTAATAAGTCATAAAACCGAAAGATTTTACTATTGAACGAAGTGTAATTCTAATAAACCTTTTCTCCACTGAATAAATCAATTGATATGTTCCCACTTGCCAGATGTGCTCTTTAGTTTCAATATTACTTCTGCATCCTTTCTCTGAGATCATTGGCAGAAAAAGCTAAATACATTATTCTTAGATATAAGATATTAAATTGTAAAATACAGTGACTAAATCATTTGAAGGATGGTTTAGTACTTTCACTTCATGGTATTATACGATAGGGCCTAGAAACAATTAATGTCAAAAAACGTAAAGTCATGAACACTTCTTGAAGTTTCGGTCACATATAAAATCAGAGTTTTGTTGGTCCAGAATTTTATTAAGAATCATCCCAACTATGTTATCTGACTACT
>CM046880.1:200961142-201374880 GCA_025667525.1 Glebionis coronaria
AAAAATAGCAGGTTTCCTAAAATAGAAAGTTTCCAAAAATAGAAAGTTAAATAGAAAGTTTCCAAAAATAGAAAGTTTCCAAAAATAGAAAGTTTCCAAAAATAGAAAGTTCCCAAAAATAGAAAGTTTCCAAAAATAGAAAGTTTCTAAAAATAGAATTACTGCTTCAAATAGATAAGTTTCTAAAAATAGAAAGTTTCCATAAATAGATTAGCTGTCTTATTTAAATAAGTTTCTAAAAATAGAAAGTTTCTATAAATAGATATAAGTTGGTTAAAAAAGCTAATTATATAAGCTTAAGTGTTTTCTGATTATTATTCTATGTCATGTAGTTATAAAGTATAGTTTATTAATTATTACATGTAAATTAAATAAACTATAGGTTAAAAATATTTAAATAAATATATCATGATTTTAATTAAATAAAGTTTACTTAGGTTAAAATATGTATTATTAATTATTAATAATATAACCTAAGTCATGTTAATTAATTAATTATAGTCATGGTTTTTAATAATTAATTAATTATAAAGTCTAGTTAAATATAAATACTTAGGTTAAAATTCATGATGTAATAATTAAATTTTTAACCTAAGTCATGTTAATTAAATTAATCATGTCATGTTTTATTAATTTAATTTTTAACACATAACTATTAAAATCATAAACCTTAAAATACTCTATGAACCGGACCCGTAACTAGAAACCATGAACCGGACACGAAACCAACACCATACCCCGAACCAAGGTCGGGGTTCCCCTTGTTTGCTGCTGTCGTGACCATCACCATCACCATACCGAGACCATATGGTCTCGGTGGTGGGTAATAAGCCAACCCGAGACCCCCATGGGGCTCGGTTAGGCGTCGGCCAAAACAAAACACCCCTAAAAACCCTTGTTTTGATTTACCCCATGATCATAGACATGTTTTAATAATTGTTTTTAATTAGTTTTTAAAATATCATGATTTTATGTGATTCATTAAATCAAAACATAAAAGAAAAGGGTTAAAAAGGTACACCAAATACGTGGATCAATTAAGGATGAACACACACGAATGCTTGCAAGATTTCCAAGATCAAAATCAACCCGAACACCCCTCTATGGTGTTTTAAGGTGGCTGCCAAAAGGAGAGGAAGAAGGAGAATTAGGGTTTTAATTATTTTCCATATTTTGTAAATAATGAACATGTTTTACCCCTTTTTACTAGTTAGCTAATTTTGCATGCGCTAAGCCCATTTCTTCTTCCTAATTTCGTGGTTATGGGCCCCACATGGGGTAACCCGAACATTTTCCGTGTCTAAATATTATAGTGTGTTCTCGTGTTTTATCGTGTTCGTGTTTTACGTGTTCTAATTAATTATTGATCGTGACTTAATATATTTATTCGTGTTCGTGAAAAATATATAATATATATATACGTAATTAATATTAGCTCGTGATTAAATTACGTTCATGATTTCATGATCGCATGTTCGTGTTTATAATTATTATTGGGAAAATTATCGTGTGTTCATACGTAATAAATACTTATCGTGTTCTAACACGTACATAATACTCGTAGTTCTTATACGTGAAACGTAAACATGTTATAAAAGGAAAGTTTTAATCATATACGTACGATCTTAAGGGTACTATTCATGGTAAAAGCATGCGGGTTTTACATAAGGTGAACAAGACATGCCAAAGAAGAGTAGGCGAGGTTCCCTTAAGCAATTGTTGAGCACGGTGGTAGAAAGTATGATGAAGTGAAGGCATAGCTCCATAAGTTCCAAAAATCTTTCCTATTATTTCATCAGATGGATACTGAGATGGCTTAAAAATTGGGATACCGCGATCGAACACCTTTTCCTTTAGGGGAAAATAAGACTTAGACTCAGTAGACCTTGAAGATACGCCCATAAACCGCACAATCTCATCCGAAGAAGGTGGATAGAGAGGTGTTAAGACATAGGTACTACGGATGTTGGTGTCGTCCGATTTCTCCTCCTTTGAAACGGGTTTCTTAATATCCGAAGGAGGATAAAGACCATAATCAAAGTCCAAAGGAGGAGAATCATGCTCATTGGGGAAGTATGTATTGAGAAAAGTAGCAAAATCTTCCTCAAATGAGTAATCATCCAAAGTAGGATCAAGCATTGTTGGTGGAGGATCTTCATCAAAAGTAGGAGCAAAGTCATCATTTTAAGAATCACTCGAAAGAGTATCAACATCATCAAAGTCATCATAAGTTGGCATGTCTTTATACTCTGAAGAAAAATCATCATAATCATCCACATCGGAACTAGAATCATCATCATAATCATCATAGATCGGTGGAGAATCATATATTGGTGGGGGATCCAAATTGGAGAGAGAATCATCAAGATCGTCCACATAATCTTGGAAAAGTGGATTATCATAGCAAGTCTCGAAATGAGGATTGTCATATACAAAAAAATCATCAAGCGTTATACTTCCAAAGGAGTTGTAAGCTCGTCTTGCAGTAGATCAATCATTTTCACTGATTCTTTTCCATTTGATTTACTTGTAATTTTCCCAATTTTAAAAACTTGTTGATCATTCCCGACCCTTAGAATGACTTCACCTTCGGCAACATCGACTAAAGTTTTTCCGGTTCGTAAGAATGGCCGTCCAAGTATTAATGGAATACGATGGTCCATTTCATAATCAACAAAAACAAAATCGACCGGAAAAGTGAAGGTACCAACTTTAATAAAAACATCTTCGACAATACCAACAGGGTAAGCGAGAGTTCGATTTGCTAGCTCAAGAGTCATCTTTGTTGGTGTAAGGTCGGGTAATGATAGCTTTTTCCAAACACTTAAAGGCATAAAATTAATACTTGCCCCGAGATCGGCTAAGGCAGTAAATTCTTCAACTTTGTTAAAAATGCAAGGTAGCACAAAACGACCGGGATCTCCAAGTTTTTCCGGAAGTTCTTTAAGAAGGACAGCAGAACAATTTTCATTTAAGCGTGTGTTGACAAACTCAGCCACCTTTTCCTTCTTATTAAGCATTTCCTTGAATGCTTTGACAAATTTTGGCATTTGGACAAGTGCTTCGACAAGGCTAATGTTGAAATTCATTTGGGAGATCATCTTCAAAAAAGAAGTAACTTGAGCATCCTCTTTAGTGAGCAAATTGCACTTGTCTAACCGAGAAGGATAAGGGATATTGGGTTTAGGTGGTGTAGGTGTAGAAGATGAAGGTTGAGATGTTGATGGTTGAGAGGGTGAAGGTTTAGAGGTGGAAGGTGGGGTTGGTGAAGGGTTTTTCTTGGGTACTTCTTCTGTAAGAGGCGGAGACGGTAATGGAGAACTAGTACTAGGCATGGAAGTAGGAGGGATAAATAAAGGTGGAGGAGGTGTAGATGGAGTAACTTGCGGAGGGATAGATTGTCCTACTAGAGTTGCTCCACTACGTGTAGTAATAGCACTCACATTAGCTCTAGGGTTTGTTTCGGTTGTAGAAGGAAGAGCACCTTGGAACATTTGAAAGAATTTCCTATCCGTAGACTCTTGCATTTCCATCATGATTTTCTCATGATCGGTTAATTTTTGTAGAATCAAGTCCATGTGCGGATGAGGTAAATTGAACCCTTGTTACTGAAAACCTTGGTTTGGGTATTGGTTATATGGTTGAAAACTTTGAGCATTGAAACCTTGGTTTTGAAAGCTTGATTTTGCATTTGATAATTTCCTTGATTAGCATTGTAGCCCCTCACATTTACAGTTTGTTGAACATTTGCTCTTGGTGGCCCTTGGTTGTTATGGGTGGGTGGGTGAGGTCTTTGTTGAAAACCGGGTGGAGCCAAGTAATTGGTCGAGTTGTAAGACAAGTGATTAACATCGACATTAGGCTTGAAATGAACTCTCTCGGTGTTGTTGTAAGCATACACTTCCCCGTGAGATTGATCATAAGCTTTATCACAATTAGCATAATAGTGTGGTCCACCACAAGTTTCATAAGATATATTAAGAGCATGGGCATGTTGATTAGGAGGGTTATCTCTTAAAACAAGTTGTTTTATTGCAAAGGTAAGTTCCTTAAGTTGATTAGTCGTCTCATTCTCACTGGCACTAGCCATAGTAGCCCTAACACTCTTGGTTTGGACTTTGGCTTTGTTTTCAATAATTGCCCAAGCCTCATTCATAGTTTTGACAAGAATATTACCCCCCGAAGTACCATTTAGTGAATCTTGGTCATTCAAAGTTAATCCATTATAAAAAGTATTAAATTGATGTACCTTTGTAAAACCGTGTTGTAGACACTTTCTTAAAAGTTCCTTAAAACGATCCCATGATTCACTAAATGTCTCACCGTACTTTTGTTCAAAGTTGATAATGTCATTCCGCAAAGCGGTAGTACATGAGGGTGGGGAAAGGTAATTGATAAACTTGGTCTCAAGGTCCGTCCATGTGACAATACTCTGGGGTGGTTCCTTAACAAGCCTAGTCCGGGCTTGTCCCTCGAGGGAGAAAGGAAAGAGGAGCAAACGAATTACCTCTTGTGAAACCTCATTGTATTTAACAGTATTGGATAAGTGTACGAACCTTTTAATGTGATCGTGTGGATCATCATGAGTGCGACCTAAGAAAGGTGTTTCGGAAACCATTTGAATGAAATCGGACTTGAGCTCGAAGTTGTTGGCGTCAATAGGCGGCACCACAATCGCATCATCGTTGCCTTCGACGCGTGATTGCAAGAGCTCGATCATTGGACGGTTCTCCATTGTGTTGACAATGGGAGGCTCTACAACAGGAGGATCAATAGTAGCGGCTTGAATGGATTTCCTTTTGCGTGAACGAGTACGCATACACCTACAAAAGAAAAGAATAGCAAAGAAATAGAAAAATAAAGGTTAACATGAAAAGAAAATATTTTTGGTGCAAAATCTTTGAAAAAGAAATGCTTTTTATGATTTTTTAAATGTTTTTAGATTTTTTGAAAAAGTTTGAAAATTTTGCAAGAAAAATAACGTTCAAAGGTGAACGGATCCTAGAATCCAACACGTCTCTCACAATAAACCGTTAATCTTCACGAAAAGAGCCGGCATCGGCGCCATTTGATAACTAGATTTTACTTAGTTAAAAAGTTCGTTGTTCTCGGTCTAATCGAATTGACAAAGGATTAATTGTGTGACTCAGTTGTTCTTGGTGAAAGGAAAAGCAAATGATTATCTATTTTTAAACTAAAAGTAAAATGTAAATATCGTTGAGTATTTAAATACACTTAAACTAAAAATTAAGACTATAAAAATTAAATGACAAGAGCTTAAAACTTTAATAGAAATAAAATTGAAAATAAAATAAAATAAAATAAAACTAAAAGCTCACTTTTTCGGAAAAACTAAAATTTTCGGAATAAAAACCTAAATTTGGATAAACTAACTTCTTCGAAAAAAATGAACTTTTTTTAGGATAATCCGTATTTTCGGATAAAACACCCTATTTCGGAATAACTGCAAATCTACGGAATAAAAGGGTTTTTCGGGAAAATAGATTATATTCGGAATAAATGGCAATCTTGGATAAACTTATTTCGGAATGAGGGGATTTTCGGAATAATCTGCCTAATTCGGAAAAACATATAATTTTCGGATAAAAAGATAAATCTTCGGAATAACTGAAAAGGAGAGAAATTTCGGATAAATCTTATTTCGGAAAAAAGGGGGATCTTCGGAATTTAAAACCCTAATCCGAAGATATGTAAAAATCAGATAAACAGAAACAGTACTATCTAAAAACAGGGAATAAGCCACGGATAAGCTAAAACCAAATAAGCAAATAACCAAAACTTAATCTAAACAAATTTAAAGAAAAACTAAATAACCTACAAATTAAAAACTTTAAAAAAACTTAATAATCTAAAAATTAAAAATCAACTTTTAATAAATTTTATCTACCAAATCCACTAATTAGAGAAAAGCTAAAACATAAAATAAGCACTAAACACAATAAGCTATAAAAATCAAACATATCAAAACCAAAAAGCATTATCAAACAAACACATCAATAAATCAATAAGCATAAAGATTAAGCAACTACATGATTAACTAAATCAAAACATAAGATGAAAACAAGAAAGGTAGAATGAGAAGGATTAATGAAAAGCTTGAAAAATAAGATTAAGATTAAGAGATTCAATACAAGATTAATGTAAAAGCTTAAAACATTAAAGAAAAGCTAGAGAGAAAGTAATATTAAGCTACTCCTAATTACCTTACCAAAATTAAACTAAAATCTACTATTAGCTAACACCTCCTAATGACACATTAGGAGGGTATTTATAGGAGGAGTGGAAATATTGATGCTTTCTTCTTTCTTCTCGTCTTTTCTTCTTTTAAATTCTTCGTCTTTCTCGAAGTTGTCTCGGGATTTGTCGATATGAAATGAACTCATCTTCTAATTTTCTTCTTTTATTAGATTTGGTTCTTCAACTTCATTAAACATCCGTCTTTAGACTTTTTCTTCGATAAATCTTCAGAATAGGCCTTGGACTTCCGTTCTTTTTGCACTCTTGATCTTTTGTCTTCGTCTTTTGTCATTTTCTTCGATAAAAGCCCGTGAAAACCCGTGTTTTCTTCCCTTTTCACATTTTGGTCCTAAATCACAACAAAAACACAAACCATGCATAATTCCGACTTTTATGACATTAAATACACGTTTTGGCTTGGTTATTATTACAATTAAGTGGTAAAAGGATGGGTGTTTACACACCTATGTAATAGGTATTTTGTAATAGGTTGACTAGGAGGTATGTAGTTCCTCCTGGTCATAGTAGTAGTAGGAGCAATACGTGCTCGTGGTCTGTTAGAAAGTCAAACATTATTATTAGTAGTAATTTGTTAGGATATGCATGAGATATCTAAGGAAAGGATGTGCATATCATCTATTACACGTTTTGAGTAAATGTAGTTTAGGGTTTACTTGTAGTATAAAAGGAACCCATTGGCAGAAGGGTTAGAGACACCTTTCACCATTTTCATTTTATATCAATAATATTAGAAATCCCTAAAAAGGATCAAGTTCTTCATTTAGTTAAACTATTTCTTCTTGTTCTTAGTGTTTGTATTTCGTACAAATACTTTGTTTTCATTAGAGTCTCTCTGGGAATAAACTTGTGATTACAGAAGTTGTTCACCATCCTTAACAGGCTGAAAGATCTATAACTAAAGGACCCAACAATTAGCTTATTTTAAAAGTGATTATTCTTTCTTACAACTTATTTCACTTGGATTTTTGTAATTTTTCTTGTTTCATCATCTTAATAAGCTTGAAACAAAAGCCTTGGATCCAAACAAGAAGCAAAATAGTCAATGGGTTTGGAAACCCGACAATTTTGTCTTCTAGTGAAAACCAAAAAGCTTTCTGTTTACGCTTATTAGGATAGCTTTTTCAAAAATTCTTTTTGAAGTATTTTAGTTATCTCGCCCTTTTCTTTGTTGATCTTTATTTGGTGTCTTGTTTGGTGTGCTTATGGCTTGATTAATTGAGTTTGTTTGGTATATAACCAAAATAAGCTAACTGGCTTATTTGGGGTTTGTTTAATTAGCCAAAAAATATAATCAGCAAAAAAAAAGCGTCAATGGGACTTGAACCCCCGACCTCTCCCTCACACACTCAAGCACTTACTAGTACGCCCTTGGGACTTTTCTGTCGAAAGGGTTTATTGTTTTCCTTATATTAGATTTGTACAAAATTGGCCAAAATAAGCTGATTTTGCTTATTTTTCCTTTCTGCCTATTCCAATATTGCAACAACTTAGTTTTTTTTATCTAATATTCTTATTTCAACTTCTTTACTAGTTTATAAAGTTTTAGCTTTTTACTAGAAAACTAGATATTAGCTTATTTTAAAAGTGCTTATTCTTTCTTACAGATTATTTCACTTGGATTTATGTAATTTTTCTTGTTTCATCATCTTAATAAGCTTAAAACAAAGCCTTGGATTCGAACAAGAAGCAAAATAGTCAATGGATTTGGAAACCCGACTATTTTGTCTTCTAGTGAAAACCAAAAAGCTTTCTGTTTATGCTTATTAGGACAGCTTTTTCAAAAATTCTTTTTGAAGTATTTTGGTTATCTCAAAAGATTGAGGTCTGTCAAAAATCAGTTTATAAGCTTGAGTTTTGAGCTTGGGGCTTATTGGGCGTATTAGACCTATAAGCTAGCTTATAGCTTATTTCTGGCTTATTGGCTAGGTTTCAGCTTTTGGGCCTTTAGAAAAGGTGTTTAAAATTGTGTTTTAGTCCAGATAGCCTTTTATATTTTTATTATTCAAAACTTTTTCTTAATGGGCCAAAAAGCCCATTAAGCCTTTGATGATTTTGAATTTGGCCCATTTCAAAGGCTACAACTAGTTTTTATTAATTTTCAATTTTATTTTGGATTATTTAGGTTAAAACTAATTTGTTTTGAAAATTTTAAGTTTTTTGAATATTTTATTATTTGAATATTATTTTATTCTTGATTTACGTGAAAACGTGATTCGACATAGTTTTTAGCCGTCTTAGTGTAGTTTCGTCTTTCATTTTTAAATCTTCTTTTCCCTAAATTTGTGAATAATCTAAGGATGTTTTAATTGGACAAACCTTTCGCCTCGGTTACAACGAACTCGTGGTCTTTAAATTCACATTCGCAGTTTTCCTAAATCATGAACCATCTATTTATATACTACTATATTTTTACAGATATCAAATTTGTGAATATCTTTTTTTTAGTAGTTACACTTTTGGTCCTTCCATTTTGGGAAGTGTACAAATTTTGTGAATATTTTTCTATATTATTAGCCATATAATAAACCGCGTTAATTCCACCAAATCGTTTTCGTTTTTCTTTGTTAATATATTGTATACATAAAACAGATAAATTTACATATCCTCCAAAAGAGTTGAAAAACTCACCGACTTATTATCGATCCGATAATTTTTGAAGGTATAGATCAAACAAAGAAAAAGGAAAAATGGATAAATACTCTTAAGAAATTTGATCTCGATTAGTAAATACGGTGGGTATAAGGCGGTTGTTATAAAATGAAACCAAAAGAAAAAGGATATTAAGTGTTTCGATCTGCCTCGTTTATCCGCTTTCTTGTGCGTACTTTGAAAGTGATTATTGATTAAGGGTTTGCCAACCTAAAGTATTATTAACTATTTTTTTTGCTTATATTATTGAATCCTTGTAGTGTTAACCATACACTACAAACTCAAACGAAGATTTTTACCCACGTAATACCTTCATTCCTTTGGATTCACTAATCATAAGTTTGATTCGAGGAGACATTTTTGTGGATTTGTTATTTACGTAATACACCAAAAAACCAAAAAATTTAAAAACAAAAACAAAAATAATCTTCTTTGCTATCTCCTTCTAAATTCTTTTCTCAACCCCTCTAATTTCTTCGTTAGTGCATGCGCACTCGTTCGTAGAATTATCCCACTCCCAGTTTAAACAACGCGACAAATCGACGTCTATGAGCTCGAAGGAGACAACAACAAGAAGTAGGAACGAGATTCCTATACATGTTAAAACCCAAGAACCAATGGCGAAAAATCGTACGATGATGGAGTTGCTCCAAGCACCCACCGAGGGTTATGGAGAGGCAATCGTAATTCCCGATATCCTCGCGAATAATTTCGAAATTGAATCGGGAATGTTATCTTTGATTCAAGCTACCAAGTTTAATGGTTATAACCAGGATAATCTTCATGACAACATTCGGAATTTTGCTCGACTTACGCCTACGTGCAAATTTTTAGGGAAGTCCCTAATAATGCAATTAAGCTTATGGTTTTCCCATATTCTCTCGATTTCCCCGCCAAAATTTGGTACGAGAAAGAACCACCTCGATCTATATTGATGTCGGACGATCTCGTGTCCAAATTTGTTAATAATTTTTCCCACCGCCTAAGACCACGTTATTCAAAAACGAAATCACACGATTTACCCAAAAACAAAATGATTCATTTAGAGAGGCGTGGGATCGTTTCAAGTAATTGCTTATGCAATGTCCTCATCACTGATTTACCGATTTGCACCAAATTGATACTTGATGGCTTAACCGTTTTGCATTTGTCTCTACCCTCGACCTCATCATCCTCGTGTGCTAAGGTTGAAGGGAAGAAGGTGGCGACCATGGATGATATTATACATTGTTTTTCTAAAAAGTCTACTATTTCTCCTTCTGCTTCTAAATCCTCTTGTGTGTCTCATGTCCCATCCACCTTTCAAAAAGAGAGTTTCATTGACTTGACCAAAGTGTACCTTGAGGACTTGTGTCGCGGTTTTTCTAAGGAATCCTAAAAGGCACATGCCTAAGAAAGAAGAAGATCTTGGTCGGTTTCTTATACCTTGTGAATTTCCCGAGATCAAGGAATGTATAACACTTGCCTACTTTGATGCTAGCATTAATTTCATGCCTCTCTCAATTTTTTAATTGATGAAACTTCTTAATCATACCCCCACATACATGATTATCGAGCTAGAAAATTGTACTCTTGATAAACCAATTGGCATAGCCGAGGATATCTATGTTAAGAGTAGAAATTTCATGTTTCCCATGGATTTCGTTATTTCTAATTGTGAGTGTGACCCTAAATGCCCTATTGTCTTAGGTATACCATTTATATCGACCGCTTGTGCCCAAATTGACGTTTTCGGTGGAAAATTGATTTTAGAATATAGGGAGGATAAGATGGAATTTCTAACCGACAAATCCCAAAACCAAACTAATGTTTCTCAAAACAATCTTTCTCAAAACAATTTTGATAACAAAAGACTTGATGAATGTTTTGAAAGAATTAAGGAAAATAGTTTTCAAGATGATGAATTTGATGACAAAGATTATGCCTACTTAATTGAAAAAGGTTTACGTAAACTCATGCACGAATCATTTGGGGATGTATTTGAAGGTTGGAATAAAAAACCAATTCTGAAGGAAAACATCCGTTCTATTAAGAAACCAAATATAGAACGTCTTCGCCAACTTCTAAGGAAAAATTTCAAAAGACCGATATCTAGGAAATTTCTTCAAGTGAAGAGCCTTTGAAAGTTAAGAGCTTTCAATGTGTGAAATCTTTGGGATCTTCACATATTGATTCCTTCTTCGACCCACCGCCCATTCTCAAGGATTTACCCATTGAAAATACCTCAAATGAGAATGATGATCTAGTATCCGAGATCGACACTCTCGATACTTTGTCAGATATTTCTTATGATGACGAGAATGGCGACACGTTTGTGACTTTATCGAACCCAATTTATGAACCATCATTAATTGATAATCCACTTTATTAAGAGTAGTTCGAGATCATCGATGACCAAACCATCAATCCTCCATCATATCCCATTAATGATGATGATGAATTCGTTTAGGAGGTTGATGAGTTTCTTGCTATCGATATTTCTCCCATTGAGAATATCAATAATCACATCCATGAGGAGTTACCTAATCAACACTCCTCAATATTGAACGTTTATGATGATGTTTTAGATCGTAGTACTCTCGAGAGTTATTCCAAAAAGTATAATGATGGTTATGAGGGACTTTGGCTCGATGAAACAATCTTTCATGAGGAATTCGATAGTATTGACGACTCTTTGTTTAGTGATGACCATTACGTTGACCTAGATGGGGATGTTTTCTTTATCGATCATCGTTTTGAAAGTATCTTTGCAAATCCCCCTCCAATCATCCATGACTTAAATGTAAGAATTTTTTGTGTGCCTAATATCGTTTTCGAGACGCTTAATCTTTTAAGTGTGCCAATTGATTTTCAGACGCCTTCAAATGTTAGTGTGCCAAAACATTTTTTAGAGACGCCTAATATTTTTGATTTGATAAATGGAAACACGGGTTTTCATAACGAGTTTTTAAAAGATGAAAAATGAAATGATTTCAAACGTGATTGATGTTAGTTTGGTAATTTGAAGCTTTTTCTTGGCTTAACCGGTAAGTTAAAATCACTAGTAAGCTTGAAACAAGCTTGGTTTAGTAGTACTGTAGCCAGTGTTATAAATATCAGGTTAGGCGGCCGCCTAGGCGCTAGGCGGTCATACTCCGCCTCGATTTATGGCTAGGTGGCCTATCTAGGCAGAAAGGTCAAACGGCGGTCAAATATACGCCTAGGTGGATCTAGGCAGCTTAGGCGTTCAAAAAGTCAATGAAAGTCAACAAAAAAGTCAATATTTTTTTACAAAAAATTAAGAGTTTTCTTTTTAATATACAGTACCCATATTTATTTTAACATATCATCTAAAAAATAAAAGATAAATCAATCATTGTAAATATAAAATAATGGGTTTTCGTATAAATTTGGAGCCAACTGAATTATATGTTCATATTTAAAGTTTTAAGTAGTTAAATTTTCAGCTTTATTTGTCTATTTTGTAACTTCAAATTATGTGTACTTTGAATTATTTGAAATTAGAAGTATTTTATTATAAATTGTTATGTTTATTTGTATATTTTGCAACTTCAAAATATGTTTAATGATTTGAAACTAGAAATATTTTATTATATTATACGTATTATTTTTAATATTTATATGCCTAAAATTCCAATCCGCCGAGACGAATTTCGCCTCGAAGGTGGCCGACCGCCCGACTAGCGCCTAGCAAATTCTGCAACCTTGAATGTAGCACATAAGTAAGTTAGAAATTTATTGCTCTTTTCTTTGTTGATCTGTATTTGGTGTCTTGTTTGGTGTGCTTAATTCTTAATTCATTGAGTTTGTATGGTATATAACCCAAATAAACTAACTAGCTTATTTGGGGTTTGTTTAACTAGCCAAAAATATAATCAGCAAAAAAACAGCATCAGTGAGACTTGAACCCCTGGCCTCTCCCTCACACACACCAGCACTTACCAATACGCCCTTGAGACTTTCTGTCCAAAGGGTTTATTGTTTTCCTTTTATTAGATTTGTACAAAATTGGCCAAAATAAGTTGATTTTGCTTATTTTGCCTTTCTGCCTATTCTAATCTTGCAACAACTTAGTTTTTTATTTAATCTTCCTTATTTTACCTTCTACTAGTCTATAAAGTTTTATCTTTTGATTTTAGCTTTATACTAGAAAACTAGATAGTTGCTTATTTTAAAAGTATTAATTCTTTCTTAAAATTTAACTCACTTGTATTTTTGTAATTTTTCTTGTTTCATCATGTTATAAGCTTAAAACAAACCCTTGGGTCTAAACTAGAAGCAAAATAGGCAAGGGATTTGAAAACCAAACTATTTTGTCTTCTAGTGAAAACTAAAAACCTTTTGGTTTAAGCTTATTAGAATAGCTTTTTCAAAAATTGTTTTTGTAGTATTTTAGTTATCTCAAAAGATTAAGTTATGTCAAAAATCTGCTTATAAGCTTAAGTTTTAAGTTGATTGGGCCTATTGGGTTTATTAGGCCCAATAAGCTAGCTTATAGCTTATTTATGGCTTTTTGGCTAGTTTTCAGATTTTAGGCCTTTATAAAAAGTTGTTTATATTTGTGTTTTGAGTCCAGGTA
Source organism: Glebionis coronaria (assembly GCA_025667525.1). Lineage (NCBI taxonomy): Eukaryota > Viridiplantae > Streptophyta > Magnoliopsida > Asterales > Asteraceae > Glebionis > Glebionis coronaria. The sequence continues at coordinate 200,974,650 of CM046880.1, forward strand.
GCCTTTTACATTTTCATTTTTCAAAAAAAAATTAATGGGCTAAAAAGACCATTAAGCCTTTACTGATTTTGGATTTAGCCCATTTCGAGGCCCTAAACTAGCTTAATTAATTTTCAATTTCATTTTTAGATTGTTTTGGTTAAGTTTAATTAATTTTGAGATTTTTAAATTTTTTGAATTTTGTTATTTTAATATTATTTTATTCTCGATTTGCATGAAAACGTGATTTGGCGTAGTTTTAACCATCTTTGTGTAGTCTGGTCTTTCAGTTTTAAATATTCTCTTCCCCAAATTTTTTACTAATCCAAGGACATTTTAACTGGCCAAACCTTTCGCCTCGGTTACAAGGAATTTTTGGTCTTTAAATTCACATTCGTGTTTTTCCTAAATCGTGAACCGTCTATTTTTATACTACCTGCCTATATTTACAACTATCAATCCTCTCCTTGGGCCGCATGTTTCAGTAAGCACGACTAGGATTTCACCGGCTATATAAGGAAACCACTAGGTTCCACAAAGGTACGATTCACTTGCAATCGCAAACCCTAACCGATTATTAAAATAATTACAAACCGATTACTTAGTTAAACTATTTCTTCTTGTTCTTCATTTAGTTAATAATCCAAACCGATTATTAGAAATCCCAAAAAAGGATCAAATAATTACAAACCGATTACTTAGTTAAACTATTAAAATAATTACAAATAATTACAAACCGATTATTAGAAATCCCTAAAAAGGATCAAGTTCTTCATTTAGTTAAACTATTTCTTCTTGTTCTTAGTGTTTGTATTTCGTACAAATACTTTGTTTTCATTAGAGTCTCTCTGGGAATAAACTTGTGATTACAGAAGTTGTTCACCATCCTTAACAGGCTGAAAGATCTATAACTAAAGGACCCAACAATTAGCTTATTTTAAAAGTGATTATTCTTTCTTACAGCTTATTTCACTTGGATTTTTGTAATTTTTCTTGTTTCATCATCTTAATAAGCTTGAAACAAAAGCCTTGGATCCAAACAAGAAGCAAAATAGTCAATGGGTTTGGAAACCCGACAATTTTGTCTTCTAGTAAAAACCAAAAAGCTTTCTGTTTACGCTTATTAGGATAGCTTTTTCAAAAATTCTTTTTGAAGTATTTTAGTTATCTCGCCCTTTTCTTTGTTGATCTTTATTTGGTGTCTTGTTTGGTGTGCTTATGGCTTGATTAATTGAGTTTGTTTGGTATATAACCAAAATAAGCTAACTGGCTTATTTGGGGTTTGTTTAATTAGCCAAAAAATATAATCAGCAAAAAAAAAGCGTCAATGGGACTTGAACCCCGACCTCTCCCTCACACACTCAAGCACTTACTAGTACGCCCTTGGGACTTTTCTGTCGAAAGGGTTTATTGTTTTCCTTATATTAGATTTGTACAAAATTGGCCAAAATAAGCTGATTTTGCTTATTTTTCCTTTCTGCCTATTCCAATATTGCAACAACTTAGTTTTTTTTATCTAATATTCTTATTTCAACTTCTTTACTAGTTTATAAAGTTTTAGCTTTTTACTAGAAAACTAGATATTAGCTTATTTTAAAAGTGCTTATTCTTTCTTACAGATTATTTCACTTGGATTTATGTAATTTTTCTTGTTTCATCATCTTAATAAGCTTAAAACAAAGCCTTGGATTCGAACAAGAAGCAAAATAGTCAATGGATTTGGAAACCCGACTATTTTGTCTTCTAGTGAAAACCAAAAAGATTTATGTTTATGCTTATTAGGACAGCTTTTTCAAAAATTCTTTTTGAAGTATTTTGGTTATCTCAAAAGATTGAGGTCTGTCAAAAATCAGTTTATAAGCTTGAGTTTTGAGCTTGGGGCTTATTGGGCGTATTAGACCTATAAGCTAGCTTATAGCTTATTTCTGGCTTATTGGCTAGGTTTCAGCTTTTGGGCCTTTAAAAAAGGTGTTTAAAATTGTGTTTTAGTCCAGATAGCCTTTTATATTTTTATTATTCAAAACTTTTTCTTAATGGGCCAAAAAGCCCATTAAGCCTTTGATGATTTTGAATTTGGCCCATTTCAAAGGCTACAACTAGTTTTTATTAATTTTCAATTTTATTTTGGATTATTTAGGTTAAAACTAATTTGTTTTGAAAATTTTAAGTTTTTTGAATATTTTATTATTTGAATATTATTTTATTCTTGATTTACGTGAAAACGTGATTCGACATAGTTTTTAGCCGTCTTAGTGTAGTTTCGTCTTTCATTTTTAAATCTTCTTTTCCCTAAATTTGTGAATAATCCAAGGACGTTTTAATTGGCCAAACCTTTCGCCTCGGTTACAACGAACTCGTGGTCTTTAAATTCACATTCGCAGTTTTCCTAAATCATGAACCATCTATTTATATACTACTATATTTTTACAGATATCAAATTTGTGAATATCTTTTTTTTAGTAGTTACACTTTTGGTCCTTCCATTTTGGGAAGTGTACAAATTTTGTGAATATTTTTCTATATTATTAGCCATATAATAAACCGCGTTAATTCCACCAAATCGTTTTCGTTTTTCTTTGTTAATATATTGTATACATAAAACAGATAAATTTACATATCCTCCAAAAGAGTTGAAAAACTCACCGACTTATTATCGATCCGATAATTTTTGAAGGTATAGATCAAACAAAGAAAAAGGAAAAATGGATAAATACTCTTAAGAAATTTGATCTCGATTAGTAAATACGGTGGGTATAAGGCGGTTGTTATAAAATGAAACCAAAAGAAAAAGGATATTAAGTGTTTCGATCTGCCTCGTTTATCCGCTTTCTTGTGCGTACTTTGAAAGTGATTATTGATTAAGGGTTTGCCAACCTAAAGTATTATTAACTATTTTTTTTGCTTATATTATTGAATCCTTGTAGTGTTAACCATACACTACAAACTCAAACGAAGATTTTTACCCACGTAATACCTTCATTCCTTTGGATTCACTAATCATAAGTTTGATTCGAGGAGACATTTTTGTGGATTTGTTATTTACGTAATACACCAAAAAACCAAAAAATTTAAAAACAAAAACAAAAATAATCTTCTTTGCTATCTCCTTCTAAATTCTTTTCTCAACCCCTCTAATTTCTTCGTTAGTGCATGCGCACTCGTTCGTAGAATTATCCCACTCCCAGTTTAAACAACGCGACAAATCGACGTCTATGAGCTCGAAGGAGACAACAACAAGAAGTAGGAACGAGATTCCTATACATGTTAAAACCCAAGAACCAATGGCGAAAAATCGTACGATGATGGAGTTGCTCCAAGCACCCACCGAGGGTTATGGAGAGGCAATCGTAATTCCCGATATCCTCGCGAATAATTTCGAAATTGAATCGGGAATGTTATCTTTGATTCAAGCTACCAAGTTTAATGGTTATAACAAGGATAATCTTCATGACAACATTCGGAATTTTGCTCGACTTACGGCTACGTGCAAATTTTTAGGGAAGTCCCTAATGATGCAATTAAGCTTATGTTTTTCCCATATTCTCTCGATTTCCCCGCCAAAATTTGGTACGAGAAAGAACCACCTCGATCTATATTGATGTCGGACGATCTCGTGTCAAAATTTGTTAATAATTTTTCCCACCGCCTAAGACTACGTTATTCAAAAACGAAATCACACGATTTACCCAAAAACAAAATGATTCATTTAGAGAGGCGTGGGATCGTTTCAAGTAATTGCTTATGCAATGTCCTCATCACTGATTTACCGATTTGCACCAAATTGATACTTGATGGCTTAACCGTTTTGCATTTGTCTCTACCCTCGACCTCATCATCCTCGTGTGCTAAGGTTGAAGGGAAGAAGGTGGCGACCATGGATGAGATTATACATTGTTTTTCTAAAAAGTCTACTATTTCTCCTTCTGCTTCTAAATCCTCTTGTGTGTCTCATGTCCCATCCACCATTCAAAAAGAGAGTTTCATTGACTTGACCAAAGTGTACCTTGAGGACTTGTGTCGCGGTTTTTCTAAGGAATCCTAAAAGGCACATGCCTAAGAAAGAAGAAGATCTTGGTCGGTTTCTTATACCTTGTGAATTTCCCGAGATCAAGGAATGTATAACACTTGCCTACTTTGATGCTAGCATTAATTTCATGCCTCTCTCAATTTTTTAATTGATGAAACTTCTTAATCATACCCCCACATACATGATTATCGAGCTAGAAAATTGTACTCTTGATAAACCAATTGGCATAGCCGAGGATATCTATGTTAAGAGTGGAAATTTCATGTTTCCCATGGATTTCGTTATTTCTAATTGTGAGTGTGACCCTAAATGCCCTATTGTCTTAGGTATACCATTTATATCGACCGCTTGTGCCCAAATTGATGTTTTCGGTGGAAAATTGATTTTAGAATATAGGGAGGATAAGATGGAATTTCTAACCGACAAATCCCAAAACCAAACTAATGTTTCTCAAAACAATCTTTCTCAAAACAATTTTGATAACAAAAGACTTGATGAATGTTTTGAAAGAATTAAGGAAAATAGTTTTCAAGATGATGAATTTGATGACAAAGATTATGCCTACTTAATTGAAAAAGGTTTACGTAAACTCATGCACGAATCATTTGGGGATGTATTTGAAGGTTGGAATAAAAAACCAATTCGGAAGGAAAACATCCGTTCTATTAAGAAACCTAATATAGAACGTCTTCGCCAACTTCTAAGGACAAATTTCAAAAGACCGATATCTAGGAAATTTCTTCAAGTGAAGAGCCTTTGAAAGTTAAGAGCTTTCAATGTGTGAAATCTTTGGGATCTTCACATATTGATTCCTTCTTCGACCCACCGCCCATTCTCAAGGATTTACCCATTGAAAATACCTCAAATGAGAATGATGATCTAGTATCCGAGATCGACACTCTCGATACTTTGTCAGATATTTCTTATGATGACGAGAATGGCGACACGTTTGTGACTTTATCGAACCCAATTTATGAACCATCATTAATTGATAATCCACTTTATTAAGAGTAGTTCGAGATCATCGATGACCAAACCATCAATCCTCCATCATATCCCATTAATGATGATGATGAATTCGTTTAGGAGGTTGATGAGTTTCTTGCTATCGATATTTCTCCCATTGAGAATATCAATAATCACATCCATGAGGAGTTACCTAATCAACACTCCTCAATATTGAACGTTTATGATGATGTTTTAGATCGTAGTACTCTCGAGAGTTATTCCAAAAAGTATAATGATGGTTATGAGGGACTTTGGCTCGATGAACCAATCTTTCATGAGGAATTCGATAGTATTGACGACTCTTTGTTTAGTGATGACCATTACGTTGACCTGGATGGGGATGTTTTCTTTATCGATCATCGTTTTGAAAGTATCTTTGCAAATCCCCCTCCAATCATCCATGACTTAAATGTAAGAATTTTTTGTGTGCCTAATATCGTTTTCGAGACGCTTAATCTTTTAAGTGTGCCAATTGATTTTCAGACGCCTTCAAATGTTAGTGTGCCAAAACATTTTTTAGAGACGCCTAATATTTTTGATTTGATAAATGGAAACACGGGTTTTCATAACGAGTTTTTAAAAGATGAAAAATGAAATGATTTCAAACGTGATTGATGTTAGTTTGGTAATTTGAAGCTTTTTCTTGGCTTAACCGGTAAGTTAAAATCACTAGTAAGCTTGAAACAAGCTTGGTTTAGTAGTACTGTAGCCAGTGTTATAAATATCAGGTTAGGCGGCCGCCTAGGCGCTAGGCGGTCATACTCCGCCTCGATTTATGGCTAGGTGGCCTATCTAGGCAGAAAGGTCAAACGGCGGTCAAATATACGCCTAGGTGGATCTAGGCAGCTTAGGCGTTCAAAAAGTCAATGAAAGTCAACAAAAAAGTCAATATTTTTTTACAAAAAATTAAGAGTTTTCTTTTTAATATACAGTACCCATATTTATTTTAACATATCATCTAAAAAATAAAAGATAAATCAATGATTGTAAATATAAAATAATGGGTTTTCGTATAAATTTGGAGCCAACTGAATTATATGTTCATATTTAAAGTTTTAAGTAGTTAAATTTTCAGCTTTATTTGTCTATTTTGTAACTTCAAATTATGTGTACTTTGAATTATTTGAAATTAGAAGTATTTTATTATAAATTGTTATGTTTATTTGTATATTTTGCAACTTCAAAATATGTGTACGTTTAATGATTTGAAACTAGAAATATTTTATTATATTATACGTATTATTTTTAATATTTATATGCCTAAAATTCCAATCCGCCGAGACGAATTTCGCCTCGAAGGTGGCCGACCGCCCGACTAGCGCCTAGCAAATTCTGCAACCTTGAATGTAGCACATAAGTAAGTTAGAAATTTATTGCTCTTTTCTTTGTTGATCTGTATTTGGTGTCTTGTTTGGTGTGCTTAATTCTTAATTCATTGAGTTTGTATGGTATATAACCCAAATAAACTAACTAGCTTATTTGGGGTTTGTTTAACTAGCCAAAAATATAATCAGCAAAAAAACAGCATCAGTGAGACTTGAACCCCTGGCCTCTCCCTCACACACACCAGCACTTACCAATACGCCCTTGAGACTTTCTGTCCAAAGGGTTTATTGTTTTCCTTTTATTAGATTTGTACAAAATTGGCCAAAATAAGTTGATTTTGCTTATTTTGCCTTTCTGCCTATTCTAATCTTGCAGCAACTTAGTTTTTTATTTAATCTTCCTTATTTTACCTTCTACTAGTCTATAAAGTTTTATCTTTTGATTTTAGCTTTATACTAGAAAACTAGATAGTTGCTTATTTTAAAAGTATTTATTCTTTCTTAAAATTTAACTCACTTGTATTTTTGTAATTTTTCTTGTTTCATCATCTTATAAGCTTAAAACAAACCCTTGGGTCTAAACTAGAAGCAAAATAGGCAAGGGATTTGAAAACCAAACTATTTTGTCTTCTAGTGAAAACTAAAAACCTTTTGGTTTAAGCTTATTAGAATAGCTTTTTCAAAAATTGTTTTTGCAGTATTTTAGTTATCTCAAAAGATTAAGTTATGTCAAAAATCTGCTTATAAGCTTAAGTTTTAAGTTGATTGGGCCTATTGGGTTTATTAGGCCCAATAAGCTAGCTTATAGCTTATTTATGGCTTTTTGGCTAGTTTTCAGATTTTAGGCCTTTATAAAAAGTTGTTTATATTTGTGTTTTGAGTCTAGGTAGCCTTTTACATTTTCATTTTTCAAAAAAAAAATTAATGGGCTAAAAAGACCATTAAGCCTTTACTGATTTTGGATTTAGCCCATTTCGAGGCCCTAAACTAGCTTAATTAATTTTCAATTTCATTTTTAGATTGTTTTGGTTAAGTTTAATTAATTTTGAGATTTTTAAATTTTTTGAATTTTGTTATTTTAATATTATTTTATTCTCGATTTGCATGAAAACGTGATTTGGCGTAGTTTTAACCGTCTTTATGTAGTCTCGTCTTTCAGTTTTAAATATTCTCTTCCCCAATTTTTTTACTAATCCAAGGACATTTTAACTGGCCAAACCTTTCGCCTCGGTTACAAGGAATTTTTGGTCTTTAAATTCACATTCGTGTTTTTCCTAAATCGTGAACCGTCTATTTTTATACTACCTGCCTATATTTACAACTATCAATCCTCTCCTTGGGCCGCATGTTTCAGTAAGCACGACTAGGATTTCACCGGCTATAGAAGGAAACCACTAGGTTCCACAAAGGTACGATTCACTTGCAATCGCAAACCCTAACCGATTATTAAAATAATTACAAACCGATTACTTACTCTCACACCGGAGTCTAATCGTGGGAGACAATCCCGCGTTAAGCCTAACGTTGTTTTCTTAATGTGCATGATCTCTACAACAAATTTTTTGTATCACACTTTTGTAACAATTTATTAAAATAACATTTAGTTTTAAAATTAAAAATTTTTTTTATGTAATTATTATTTTTAGTGTCCGGTTATTTTACATACCTTGTATCTTTTGGATACAAGAGGACAAATCTGGGCCACTCATCACATAAAATCTAACGATCCAGATTTAAAGAAAAAAAAGCGGAGGGGTAGTTTCGTCTTTTCACTACCCCGCCCAAACCCTACAAACTACTATCTATCTTTGTTTCTCCGTCATTTCATTTCAAACAAAAACACACACACACAAAAACACACACAACAACCACCATAAACCGTCAGCTTCTTCCCTAAAATCCACCGGAAATGATAGGTGTGTAAACACCCATCCTTTTTACCACTTAATTACAATAATAACCGAGCCAAAATGTGTATTTTATGTCTTTTATGTCAGAATTATGCGTGGTTTGTGTTTTTGTTGTGATTTAGGACGAAATGGTGAAAAGTGGAGGAAACACGGGCATTTACGGGCTTTTATTGAAGAAAAAAGATGAAAGACGAAGTCAAGAAGTCAAGAGTGCAAAAAGAACGGAAGTCCAAGACCAATTCTGAAGATTTATCTAAGAAAAAGTCAAAAGACGGAAGTTTACTAAAAGCCAAAGAACTCAAGTCTTATTTATTGAAGAATTGAAAGACGAGTCCAAAGAAATCCCGAGCCAAAAGTCATTAAAGTCCAAGATTAAAGAAGATTAAAGGCTTAAGGACCTAATGGTGCAATTAAGAGAAAATGAAGGAGGGGAGGAAGCTTCCTAAGCACCCCTTAATCCTCCCCTATAAATAGTCATAGGATAAATCATTTTCATTTGGTTGGCTAAGGTGACAATTAGTCTTCCACCTTTTAATTACTTGCTATTTAAATTTATGTCATTGTAAATACTTGTCTTGCACTTTAATTCGTTTTAATTCCAAGTAAGTGTTCTTTATTTTGTTGCTTTAATCTTCATTTACCTTTGATCAAGTTTCTTTTATCATTCTCTTTCTACTTTTCTTCTTTTTGGTTTATTTAAAATTCGGATTAAGCAAGAGATTGCTTAATCTCTTTGCTTATTTTACTAAAAAGTTTACCTTTTCACTTTTATATAAGTTTTTGTATGAGATGAGCTATAAGTTTGACAATCTTATTGGCTTGTTTTGTACTTAGCTTATTTGCTTTTCTTAGTTTTCTAAAAAGTTCACCTTTTTAAAGATTATTTGATAAAGTTTACTTATTTTGAGTTTTTTAAAGTTTTATATTTAAGCTCATTTGGTTTTTCTTGTTCTCGTTTTAATTAAGTTTTGTTATCTGCTTATAGTTAAAAGTGCTTCTTTGGTATTTGCTTATTTGTCTTAGTGCTTATTGCGTTTGCTTATTCTGTTTTTCTTATTCCCATCGTAACTGCTTTTTACCCCAGTACGATCCAACAAGTGCGATCGCATAAACCCCTAGGGTTTCTACTTGCGATCCATTGTTGCGATCAAGGACTAGGATCACATTACGATCACACTCCATAATCCACACCCCGATCACTCGTTGCGATCGTGGGTAAGATCATAGAGTGCGATCCGTAGTTGCGATCGCTTGGTCACGATTACCCACTGCGATCCACTTTGTTGCGATCGTGGTGGAGTACGATCCATATAGTACGATCCATAGAGCAAGATCCATTTTGTTTCCATCGCATCAAGTGCGATCGTAGGCTACGATTTCCAAGTGTGATCTAGGCTGCGATCAAGCTACGATCCGGGTACGATCCAACCACATTAGTTGGTTGCAATCGTAGTGTGATCAGATTCATATTCTTGTTTTGTTTTTGTTTTTATTTTAAATTTTTTTTCCCGCATTTTTACTTGATTTATTTTTTATGTTTTCAAATTATATTACATTGTCAAGTTTAATTTTCGTCACGCTTTTATTTAAGTCATTTAATTAATTTACTTTTCAAAGTTTAAATATTGCACCCTTTACTTTTAATTAGTTTAGATTTAATTAAGTATCATTTACTTTTAGTCTCGCTTTAAATTCCTGTCATTTACTTGCATTGTTTTGTACATTTTAATATACTACAACGACACAACTATTTGTTTCACCAAAGAACGACTGAGTCGCATAGTTAAACCAGATCAATTCGATTAAAACACACTCAACGAATCTTTTAACTGAGCAAAATCTAGTTATTAAAATGGCGCCGCTGCCGGCTCTTTTCGTAAAGATTAACGGTTTTCTTTGAGAGACGCGTTGCTTTTTGGGATCCGTTCACTTGTGAGCGTTATTTTCTTGCTTAAAAAAATTCAAAAAACCATAAAAATTAAAAATTGTTAAAAAACCCATAAAATATAAAAATTTCAAAAAAATCCAAAAAGATTTTATCTTTATTGTGTATATATATTTTCTTTGTGTTTGGTTTCTTTTTCTTTTGCATTTTCAGGTGTATGCGTACTAGATCTTCTCATTATCAAGAGCCCGAGACTCGAGAAGATTTAAGTATGTCAGGTGTTAACAACAATAATAATCCACCGCACCTCAACAATAACAACAATGTTCTTCCACAGCCTGATCTTCGGACAATGGAGGAGCTTTGTCAACCTACCATGTTTGGACGAGGAGGACCGATTGTGTCGATGCAAATCACGGCTCCGGAGTTTTCGTTGAAGCACCACATGATTCAGCAAGTGCAAACAAATCCTTTTAGAGGAATGCCTGATGATGATGCCAACAAACACCTCGACAAGTTCATTACAATCACTCAAAGCATGAAGTTGCCTGGTGCCACAATGGATGTTCTTCGCCTTCAAATCTTTCCACATACTTTAATCACACCACGCCGAGAAATGGTTTGATCGTCTCCCGAAGAATTCTATTCACAATTGGGATGACATGACTCAACGCTTTTTGTCGCGCTACTTTCCACCATCCATGGTCACGAGCCTTCGCAATCAAATCAGCGGTTTCATGCAAGAACCCGATGAATCTCTTTTTAATGCTTGGGAAAGATATAATGTCTTGATTGATCGTTGTCCAAACCACAACATGCTTCCCGTAACTTTAATTGATACTTTCTACAACGGTTTGACTTTTCGAGATCGTGATACGATTAATGCAGCCGCCGGTGGCACATTCATGAAAAGGAGACCCGAGGAATGTAGAGAGCTTATTGAGAACATGACTACTCACCACAAAAACTGGGATTCCTCCGCTTCTTCAAGGAACAACCCGAGAGTCAATGTTTCTTCTACTTCAGCAAACCCTGATATGACCGAACTCACCCGCATGATGACTGAAATGAGCAAAAGTATCTTGCTTCTCGCTTCAAACCAACAACAACAAGTTAAAGCGGTTGCACCTTCTTGTGAAACATGCGTCGGTCCTCACTCATACACCGATTGCCCTTCTACTCAAGGAAATCCGGAAAATGTGTATGCAGCTTATGGTAATTATTCACCGGAAAATTACCAAGCTCGACCTCAAGGGGATAGAAATTTGCTGAGTTACCGGTCCAACAACTACCTTTCACCCGGTTTTTCTCCTCAAAACCAAAACCCCGCCAACAACTACAATAGAAGCAACCAAATCCCACCAAGAACTTCTAATCCTTATCACCCACCCTCTCAACAAGCCCCACCCATTAACCCCGATGTTGAAGCCATCATGAGAACCCAAGGTGAGCAAATCAAGAATCTGCAGAGCCAAATAATCAATTTGAAAGGACATATCACCAAGCAAAGAAATGAGATTAGATCCGAGCTTCGCGATAATATCCAATCCTCTTTCAGCAATCAAACCAATGATTTGAAGAATATGATGGCTAGTTTCTTGCCCGCAGCTCAACCTTCTACTGCAAGTTCTCTACCTTCAAACACCGTCACCAATCCGCGAGAAAATGTGAGTGCTATTACTACCCGTAGTGGAGTCACCATCATAGGACCACCTATCCCACCCCCTTCATCTACACCTCCTCCACCACTATTTATCCCTACTCCTCCTACACCTAGTATTAGTGAACCATTACCGTCTCCGCCTCGTCATGACGATGTACCTAGGAAGGAACCTTCAACATCTCAACCTTTACCACCTTCACCTTCACCAACCAAACCCAATATCCCATATCCTTCTCGCTTAGGCAAGACCAACGAGCTAACCAAGAATGACTGTCAAGTGCAAAGCTATGTGAAGATTCTCTCTCAAATGAACATCAACATTAGCCTTGTTGAAGCACTTGTCCACATGCCGAAATTTGTCAAAGCATTCAAGGGATTGCTTAGCAAGAAGGAGAAGCTGATTGAGCTCGCCAACACACGCTTAAATGAAAACTGTTCTGCAGTTATTCTTAAAGAACTTCCAGAAAAACTTGGAGATCCCGGTCGTTTCGTGTTGCCTTGCCTCTTCAACAAAACTGAAGAATTTACTGCCCTTTGCAGATCTCGGGGCCAGTATTAATTTGATGCCTTTGAGTGTTTGGAAAACACTATCATTACCCGACCTCACTCCAACAAAGATGACTCTTGAACTTGCAAATCGCACTCTCGCTTACCCCGATGGTATTGTCGAAGATGTGTTCATCAAAGTTGGCACATTTACTTTCCCGGTCGACTTTGTGGTTGTTGATTATGAAATGGACCCTCGTATTCCTTTAATACTTGGTCGGCCATTCTTGAGAACCGGACGAGCTCTAGTTGATGTTGTCGAAGGTGAGTTAATCCTAAGAGTCGGGAATGATGCACAAGTTTTCAAAATGGGGAAGCTTACAAGCAAATCCTTTGGACGAGAATCAGTGAATATGATTAATGTGCTCGATGATTTTGTCATCTACAACAATCCGCTATTCGACTCTTGCATTGATAATCCACTGTTTCAAGATGATGTGGATGATTCTCTATCCAATTTGGACGCTTCTCCCATTTATGATTCTCCACCAATATTTGATGCTTAAGATGATGATTCTAGCTCAGATTCGGATGATTATGATGACCTTACTTCTGAGTATCCCGGTCTGCCCACATATGATGATTTTGATGAGGCCGATACTCTTTCGAGTGATTCTTTACATGATGAAGATCCTCCGTCATCCATGCTTAATCCTACTTTGGACGATTACTCATTTGAGGAAGATTTCTCTACTTTTCTCAATACTTACTTCCCTCATGAGAGTGATGCACCTCCTTTTGATTTTGAAGATTATCGTCTTGATCCTACTTTGGATTTGAAGAACATTCTTTCAAAGGAGAAGAAACCAGTCGACACCAATATCCACAACACATATGATTTAACACCTCTTTGTCCCCCTTCTGAGGACGAGGTTGTGCATCTTCTTTGCGGATCTTCTTCACACTCTGCTGAGCCTGAGTGCTATTTTCCCTAAAGGAAAAGGTGTTCGACCCCGGCATCGATATTCTGCAGCCATCTCAGTATGCTTCTTATGAAATAAAAGGAAATATCTTTGGAACTTATGGAAATCTGCTTGCACCACTTCACCCTTGCTTCCACCGTGCTCCATCTTTGCTTAAGGGAACCTTGCCTACTCTTCTTTGGCTTGCCTTGTTCACCTTAAGCTTGTGCTATTTGATGGACGAAAACTATGTCTTTGATCCTGGTGGATATGTTTCATGCTTCTTCCTATGATGATCAAGGTTGAGTCAGGCTCACGACTCGGTAATCAAAAATCAAGCGCTTCTTGGGAGGCAACCCATGCATCTATATTTTCGCTTTCTTTATCCTAAGTGTAGGGGAGACCCGTTGGTGTTTGCTCTATCCTCTCTTCTTAATCAGGGATTCGCGCGCTTAATGATCCACTCTTGATGATTCTTGACGACCCGTGTTTCCGTATTCCCTTCTTCCCGGTTCTATCCTAAACTCTTTTCGATTCACTATTTTATATTTTCCAATATTAAAATAGGAATCTCTTTAGTTGTCTCTTCCTTAGCAAGATGTAAACAACGTGCACAATGTCCTAAGTGTAGGGGCGTTTACTCCCACATGCTTAAACATTGAGGACAATGTTTATCTTAAGTGTAGGGGGGACTTCTATCGAAGTTAAGTGGCCTTTTCCTTGTATTTGTCCTCATTTTAACCGGAAAATCAATTTTTGACATTTTTCAAAATTTTTGATCTATTTTGGCCTATTAGTTTTTACTTTTGTATAGTTATTTTCCTTCTTTGCTAGAATAAACTTTAATAAAGTGGTTTTAATTTTCAAACGTTGTGAATCTTTTGACTCAACCCGAGTTTACTTAACAAAGTTACTCTAGCTAGTATCCTTAACGTGTTTAAGTCAAGTTTTGCTAGGCTTTTATATAGGGAGCTATAAAACGCGAAAGTCTTAACTCTCACGGGTTAAGAACAAGAACTTTTCGCAAGTTCCTATAATTGATCCTAGAGAGTCGTTTATCAAGGGAACTTTAAAATGCGATTTCTAAACTTGAAAAAGTCTAAGAATTTGAAAGGTCCTATAGGCGACTCGAAAACCCAAAACTTTGATTTAATAGGCTAAGCATCCACGAGTCTCATTCCTTGAGATTTTAAACTGGGGAGAACGAGAGATGATAGAGCCAATTATAAGTTTGGTATTCTTTCGGGAATTTATGTGAGTTAATTATAAGCCTATTCTCCCATCGCCTGCTAATAAATTTATCTGCAATAAATAAGGTTGTACGATTTAAAAAGTTACTTAGCTTCTAGCCCAAGATCGTTTAAAAGTTGCTCGGTATGGATTAGAGTTCATAGCCAAGGCATAACTTATTGAAGCGGGATGCGAAGATTGGCGAGTCCAAGAAGGTCCTAACAAGACATGAGGGCTACATTTTGTTGCTAAAGATCCAAAGTGATGTGAAGAATCATTTATCGAAAATCAATATGAAGGATCGAGACACACGACGAGAAGCAAAAACTCCCCAAAAGTCATGGAGAAGTGTATCCGAAAAGACCCTAGCAAGGTATGAGGATAAATAGATCCAAGACATAAAAGGAGGCGGATCGTTGTATATCAAAGCCCAAAATAAAGATTGGAGAAAAATGAAGAAGTCGTGGTCCAAATATGAAGAATCTCTCAAAACTTCAAGTGAAGAAATTCCTATATGAAGAGAAGACCATTACTTCATGAACGTCTCTCAAGGTTTGAAGTATGAAGTCGCTGCCAAATATCGGTCCGAGAAAGGTATCAAATCGCGAAGCGAGTTATGCCAAGATATGAACTTTATGAGGTCCCGAGAAGCAGTTTTAAAAGATTTTGTCCTTTAGCTAACTATTGATTAAATCGTTCACTTTATTTTTGGACTAAATAACTATCGAAACAAGTCAACAATGCATCCTCGTGATCATTCAAGACAACAATAAAATATAAGAGATACACCTAGGAATAAGGGAGTATAAGTGAGTAATTGGCCCACAGGAGTTCGTGTTAGTTTACTAACTTATAATAACAATGATCTCGTTTTTAAGCTTGGTTTGGAGAAAGTGAAAACTTGAGGATGATGATTATTCATGACATTTCCAAAACCCAAGGTATGCTTTTGATTTCTTTACTTTGAATGTTTATAATTTTCTATCTCTTTAATAAAGGCCAACGTGGATTGATTATGATGAAAAATGTAAACGTGCTTTGTAACTAATGCATTGCATGAGGACATTGCAATGGTCAAGTGTAGGGGATTTGATAGGTGTCTAAACACCCATCCTTTTTACCACTTAATTACAATAATAACCGAGCCAAAACGTGTATTTTATGTCTTTTATGTCGGAATTATGTGTGGTTTGTGTTTTTGTTGTGATTTCGGAAGAAAAGGTGAAAAGTGGAGAAAACACGGGCATTTACGGGCTTTTATTGAAGAAAAAAGATGAAAGACGAAGTCAAGAAGTCAAGAGTGCAAAAAGAACGGAAGTCCAAGACCAATTCTGATGAATTATCGAAGAAAAAGTCAAAAGACGGAAGTTTACTAAAAGCCGAAGAACTCAAGTCTTATTTATTGAAGAATTAAAAGACGAGTCCAAAGAAATCCCGAGCCAAAAGTCATTAAAGTCCAAGATTAAAGAAGATTAAAGGCTTAAGGACCTAATGGTGCAATTAAGAGAAAATGAAGGAGGGGAGGAAGCTTCCTAAGCACCCCTTAATCCTCCCCTATAAATAGTCATAGGATAAATCATTTTCATTTGGTTGGATGAGGTGACAATTAGTCTTCCACCTTTTAATTACTTGCTCTTTAAATTTATGTCATTTTAAATACTTGTCTTGCACTTTAATTCATTTTAATTCCAAGTAAGTGTTCTTTAATTTTGTTGCTTTAATTTTCATTTACCTTTGATCAAGTTTCTTTAATCATTCTCTTTCTACTTTTCTTCTTTTTGGTTTATTTAAAATTCGGATTAAGCAAGAGATTGCTTGATCTCTTTGCTTATTTTACTAAAAAGTTTACCTTTTCACTTTTATATAAGTTTTTGTATGAGATGAGCTATAAGTTTGACAATCTTATTGGCTTGTTTTGTACTTAGCTTATTTTCTTTTCTTAGTTTTCTAAAAAGTTCACCTTTTTAAAGATTATTTGATAAAGTTTACTTATTTTGAGTTTTTTAAAGTTTTATATTTAAGCTCATTTGGTTTTGCTTGTTCTCGTTTTAATTAAGTTTTGTTATCTGCTTATAGTTAAAAGTGCTTCTTTGGTATTTGCTTATTTGTCTTAGTGCTTATTGCGTTTGCTTATTCTGTTTTTCTTATTCCCATCGTAACTGCTTTTTACCCCAGTACGATCCAACAAGTGCGATCGCATAAACCCCTAGGGTTTCTACTTGCGATCCATTGTTGCGATCAAGGACTAGGATCACATTACGATCACACTCCAAAATCCACACCCCGATCACTCGTTGCGATCGTGGGTTAGATCAGAGAGTGCGATCCATAGTTGCGATCGCTTGGTCACGATCACCCACTGCGATCCACTTTGTTGCGATCGTGGTGGAGTACGATCCATATAGTACGATCCATAGAGCACGATCCGTTTTGTTTCCATCGCATCAAGTGCGATCGTAGGCTACGATTTCCAAGTGTGATCTAGGCTGCGATCAAGCTACGATCCGGGTACGATCCAACCACATTAGTTGGTTGCGATCGTAGTGCGATCAGATTCATATTCTTGTTTTGTTTTTGTTTTTATTTTAAATTTTGTTTTCCCTCATTTTTACTTGATTTATTTTTTAAGTTTTCAAATTATATTACATTGTCAAGTTTAATTTTCGTCACGCTTTTATTTAAGTCATTTAATTAATTTACTTTTCAAAGTTTAAATATTGCACCCTTTACTTTTAATTAGTTTAGATTTAATTAAGTGTCATTTACTTTTAGTCTCGCTTTAAATTCCTGTCATTTACTTACATTGTTTTGTACATTTTAATATACTACAAAGACACAACTATCTGTTTCACCAAAGAACGACTGAGTCGCATTGTTAAACCAGATCAATTCGATTAGAACACACTCAACGAATCTTTTAACTGAGCAAAATCTAGTTATTAGGAAATGTCTAAAAAAACATATCCAGATCCAAAATCAAAGCTTCGAGATGAAATCGAAGGCTAAAACGGAGCCTTCTACCAACAAAACAGACAAAAATATGATCAAAACAAGGCAAAAAGGTATAAAAATACATATTCACTGCTTTTTATATGCTTATCATGCTTATTGTATCCTTTTCAGCTTATTCTATGCTATTTCAGCTTATTCTATGCATATCACTGCTTTTTATATGCTTATCATGCTTATAGTGCTTTTTTTATGATTATATGCTGACTATAATAGATCTAACATACAAAACGTCATTTTTTTGTTTTAACTGACTTTATGTGTTTTAATATTACTTGCATGTGGATATAATCATCTAGGTTGAAATAAAAGAAACATCATTTATGATAAATGTTAATCATATATGTTGTATAACATATTTAATTTTTTTTTAACAATAGCAGTTATTTTTTTCATTTATCATGAAGCGAGTTATGCCAAGATATGAACTTTTTGAGGTCTCGAGAAGCAGTTTTAAGAGATTTTTTCCTTTAGCTAAATATTAATCAAATCGTCCTACTTTGCTTTCAGCCTAAATAAACTATCGCAATAAGTCCAAAAATGCATCTTCATGATCATTCTAAGACAAAAATAAAATATAAGAGATACACCTAGGAATAAGGGAGTTTAAGCATATAATTAAGCCATATGTGTAAGTGTTTGTTTTGCTAACTTATAATAATAATGATCTCGTTCTTAAGCTTAGTTTGGGGAACGTGAAACTTGAGGGTGATAAATCTTCTCAGCAACCAAAGCCCTAATGTAAGTCTTAGATCTCTTTGCAAGTTATTTCCATGTAGCTATTTTCAAGTGAAAATGGTTTTCTATCCCTTTTGTTTCCTTTAAAGCTTTTATTTCTTCATAGTAGTTTAAATTTTTGTTTCAGTAGTATATTAATAAGGCCAAGGTTGATTGATTATGAGAAAAGTGTAAATGTGTTTTGTCACTAAGCATTGCATGAGGACATGGCAATGGTTAAGTGTAGGAGATTTGATAGGTGTGAAAACACCCATCCTTTTACCACTTATTTCTTGCTAAAACAAGACCAAAACGCGTATTAATATCATTTGTTTGGAATTATGCGTGGTTTGTTGTGTTTTCAGAGCCAACCGGATAAATATTGAAGAAAACATGGGATTGCACGGGTTTTTATCGAAGAAAAAGACTCAAGACGAAGTCTATTGTCCAAAAGATGCAAAAGATTTGAAGTCAATGGGCCTATTTGAAGATTTATCGAAGAAAAGGACCGAAGATGGAAGATTTACATATGTCGAAGAACTCAAGTCTATTAAACAAAGAAATTAAAAGACGAGTTGAATTTATTCATCGACAAATCCCGAATCAGAATCGAAAACGTCAACTTTACTGAAAAGACGAGAAGACAAAAAGAAAGGAAGAAAGCCCACTCACCAACCAAGCCCATGACCTATAAATAGAGATCCCTTCACAACATTGGAGACTAGTTTTTCATTTCCAGTTTTTTTTCTTTCTTTTGTTTCGTAGGAAACCAACACCATTAAGGTGTTGGTGATTTTTCATCTTTGTTGAATTCACAAATCTTGTAAGTTTTAATATTTCTTTTTGTTAGTTAAACCTTAATCTTTCAATACAAATCTTTCTTTAATCTTGTTCTTCTTTTCTTATTAATCTTAAGTTTTAAGTTTTGATTTTGTTGATTTTGATCTTTAAAAGTAAGTGGGTTTTGTGTTTTTGTTGAATTGGTTTAAAGTTTATCATTAGTAGATGATTGGTGGGTAGTTTGGTTTAATCTTTTGTAAAAACTTGGTTGATTTTGGTTAAAAATAAAGTTGTTATTGTTTCCTTGTTCTTCGCACCATTCTGTTTTCCCAGATTCCGAATCAACAAATTATTCCGGATCAAGGGTTTTTGTCAATTATTCCGGATAAGTTGAACATTCCGAATGAAGGCTCCTGTTTAGATTATTCCGGATAAAGCTGTTTTTCCGAACCAGCAGTTTTCATCTGATATTCCGAATCAGTGTGTTCATTCGGAATAATCAATATTCTGGGTGAACATTTTATTCCGGGTCAAGCTTTCTTTTCAAATATTCCGGATGAACATTATATTCCGGATAAAGCCTTTCTGTTAAGTATTCCGAACCAAGCAATATTCCGAACCAGCTGATTTCCTTTTTTTATTCCGAACGAGCAACTATTTCGGATGAGCACATATATTCCGGATGAAGGTTTTTATTCCGCATGAAGGTTTTTTACCAAGTTATTCCGAATGAGCACTTATTTCGAATGAGCATATTCCGAATCAAGGTTTTCATTGAGTTATTCCGAACGAAGTGTTTTCCCAGTTTATTCCGGATCAAGGTGTATTCCGAACGAAGTTATTTCGGATGAAGGAATATTCCGGATGAAGGAAGTTTATTCCGAACGAGTGTTTTCATCTTTTTATTCCGCATGAGCAGTGTTATTCCGAATGAAGGTTTGTTCCGAACCAAGGTTTTTAAGTTTTACTTTTTCGAATGAATGATTTTCAAGTTTTCTTATTTTCTGAGTTAAGTTTTTAAATTACTTTTTCATTTATTGCTTACGTTTAATTTTATTGTTTTTAAATTATTTTTTAAAATTGTCTTTAAATTGTTTTTATGTTGTCTAGTTATCTTTATTACTTCGCACATTTACCTTTTTAGTAGAATAGATAACCAATCCCCTTTTTAGTAACCAAGAACGATAATTCCACTTTGAACTGTGATCAATTCGAGAAGATACCCAGAAACGAACTTTCAACCAAGCAAAATATTTGTATCAACCTCCTCCAATCGCTTACCAGTGCAAGTCCTCTTGTTATGATCAGTACCCCCGCACACCGAACATGTAATCTTGTTCTTCTTGCCTTTCTCAATAGCTATCTCTCTACCACCTTTAATACGCAGCTTTTGACGCCCAAGACGTCCTCTAGGGGTTCGAACATCTGGATTATCAACCAAACGTACCGACGGATGAGAGACACCAACGAGCTGCTCCAAACAGTCTATCTTCTTCTTAGATGGAGGATTCGGGCAATCCGCTTCAACATATTTCTTCAGCTGCTTCAACTTTTAAACAAAAGCACCCAACCAAGGCTCGTCTTTGCTCAACAAATGCACACAATGATCAACAATAGACGTCGCCTCGCTCGAATAATTCTCCAAAACAACATTCTTCTCCCCATACATGTTCCTCTTGTTCCTCAACGCAGCCGGGATAAGGTTCTTGGTCCAACGCTTAAGAATGTATTGCGGAGGGATCATCTCGATATTGGCATTCTTGAACACGCAAAAAATATGCCTGCACAATATCCCAACCCTCATAAACAACTGGCATGTACAAATAACTTCCTCTAAGTTGCGCAAGACCTGGGAAAAAAACCAAAAAAAGGAAGTGAATATCATATATGATACATGTGCTTATCAAATATGATATGTCAAAAAAAATTATATCAACCAAAAACTCACATACCTTGTACAACCCATCTTCTCTAGTAAACATGTCAACATCATCATCTTCCTTCTCCTTCTCTTTATCATTGTCATTTTCCTTATCTTTCACATTATTAGAAGACTCGCCAACTTTACCCTTATCAATAACCTTATCATTCACCTTCTTCTTGTTCTTCTTACCAGGCTCTTCATAAACAAAATGCCTAACTCTGATAACAGAAACCTCAAAACCATCGAGCACATTCTTAGTATCTATCTGGCAATACCATAATCCAACGAAAATCTCTTTCTGAACCAACTCAAACAAGGTACGAGTGTAAATCATTGCAGCATGCTTCTCAATCTTGAGACAAGTCCTTAACTTCAGAACAGTAACCATTGTATTATGATCCATTCTCTCTTGAACACTCCTTTGCTTTTCCATCGCCGTCTCAAAGCAATTCATAAAGTTCATAAGCGTCGAGCTAGAATTGGTAAAGTGGGAGAAGAAAGAATTCTCGCTCTCTGATCTAGACGTAGTCCTCATCAGTCCACACAACGGCGAGTCAGAAAAATAAGCAGGGATCCAAGTTGAACGCATATCATACATCTTCGTCAGCCACTTGTGTCCCACCAAATTATACTCTGTCATCAGATCACCCCATCTGGTGTCAAACTCCTCGGGACCAATGTACATGTCCCAAATAATCTTGTTCAACTTCTATTTAAAAACCCGATCATTGTATATTTTCTCACATATCTGCAAAGACATACAAAAACCAAATGATATGAATCAAATTCTGTTCTCACATCATATATGATGCTACTTCAACATATATGATACTATTAAAATATCATAGATGATGCTACTTCATCATATGTGATACTAGTCTTAAAAAAAGTACCTTTGCTGGAAGCTTCTGCGTGATATGCCACATGCACAGCCTATGCTTTGTACCAACAAACTCGGCTTCAATGGCATTCCTCATCGGCTTATCTTGATCAGTCACTACTATGCTAGGTGCTTTACCAAACACTTTGATGAAGGCTTTTAGTAACCAAACATACGATTCCGTGGTCTCGAACTTGAGCAAACCAGCAGCAACCGTAACACACTTCCTATGGTTGTCAATCGCCGTAAATGGAACAAATACCATTTTGTACTTGTTTGTCTTAAACGTAGCATCAAAAGAGACAACATCACAAAACTCCTTATAGTTGTACTTGGAGACTTCATCGGCCCAGAATAAACCAATAGCTCAGCCTTGTTAACCAAATAATCAAACGAAAAATCAGCAACGTACTCCTTCCTCTTCTCCATCTTGTTTATCAACATCTGCGCGTCATAGTCCCCGATGTAACAGTTGACGCTACGGAAGAAGTTCTTGAAGTCAACAGTAGTGCCGTGAACGAGCAGATAAGAACCCTTGATCCCGGTCAGAAGGTGATGAGCTCTTGTAGCACCGATATTCACACTTGCAGCCTTGACAATAAACACCTGCTCCGCGTAAGTTAACTGCCTATGATTCTTTGACAGATGCTTGTACTCCTCACGTTCAAGCTCGTGGTTGTGGATAGTATCAAATACACTCAACTTGAACTTCGTCGTACCAGGGATCAAGTCAAACACAACACGAGCTTTACAACCGGTGATATGCAGATTTGAATGCCTCATTTGGTTGTAACCATCTCCAAATCTAGGGTGTCTACATATATATCCTTGGGGGAACCCTTCCTGTTGCAAACTAAATACTTTTGTTTCACAATCCCGCTCCTCAATCTTTTCTGACACGATTTCCTAACAACAAAACCAGCTTTAACGGCATACTTCTTGTAAGCAGCAATGCGATGCTCAACTGAATCGTACTCGTTCCCTTTAACAAGTAAAAACTCGGCAGGCACTTTCAGAATGTAATAAACAGTACCACCAGGAGTATCAAAGTTGGAGTGAGTGATATACGACTCAGGAGTCCGCACAGCATTCAACTCTGCAAAAAGAAACATATAAAAACACATATGATTACAAAATACTAGAAAAATTCAACACATATCATGTAAACATCATATATGATAGACATGTATCATATATGATAGTATATGTTACATGGCTATCATATCTATGTAAAAATACAAACATCATATATGATATGTTGCTATCATATATGATACATTGGCAACATGCACTAAGCTCAACAAAAACTAGAAAACTTACTCTTAACAGCTTCCGCTTCTTCACCGTCTTGTTCATATGCAGAAATCTCATCCGCAAGACTATGAAGAACACTTTCGGATGGCAGATCCAAACCTTGATCGACACTAGTCCGATCATTAGTCAAATCAACCAATGTAGAAGGATCAACAACACCACTACGACCACTAGAATCACTCAAATCCATCATTAAAACCTAAGCAAATCGAAAAAACAACAACTCATAAAAAGCTTATCTAAAACCTAAAAGAATCAAAGCTTATTAAATAAGCTTATAAACGATATCCATTAAAATAGACCAGACACATAAAATAAGCTTATAAAAAAGCATATTAATCGTCCCGATCGATTAATAAACTGATTAATAAGCTTATTAATCAATCCGCTCAATTAAATACACTTATTTATAAGCTTATTAATCAATCCGAACGATTAATAAGCTTATTAATCAATCGGATAGTTAATAAGCTTATGAATAAGCGTATTTAATAATCCGATCTATTAATAAGCTTATTAATAGATGGGAATCGCTTATTTATAAGCTTACTAATAAGCTTATTAATAAGCACTATTAACAAACAGTATATCTAGAGAGAGAAACATAGAGAGAGAAAGTACCAGTTTAATCGGGGAAGAAGAACGAAGAATGAAACGTGTTTGTTAAAACCGTATATATATATATCCCGACGTGAAAAGACGAAAATACCCCTGTAGTATAAACTGGGGGATTTAATCTCAGCCCTTGGATGAGATGCAGATGTACGGTGGGGATGAGTCCCCTTGTATCTTAGAAAACTTTGGTATCCAAAAGAACTTAAATCTTATTTTTATAATCTAATTTTATTATATTTTCTAAAATTTTGTACTCTTTAATTCAATATTCATTTTAATATATTTTTATTAATTTTTTAGGTTTTTTTTTTCATTTTTTAGGTTTATTTAAATTCGATTTTTACAACTTTAACATTAATTAGACAAACTTAATAGAAAAAATGTAACATTTGTTTGCTTAAAAAATTATCATCGGATCTTTGTCGGCGTATTGCGCGGATACAATGTTAGTATTAAATAATAGATCCATTGGTCTCATTTTAAAAATACTTAATCATTTTGGTTTTCTGAAGTGATTCTCTTAATTGATATATTTATCGCGATTGAAAAATAAACTTGCACGATTTAAGCAGAATATAAAAAGTTATCATCACAATCGCTTGCTCAATTTTAGTAGAATTTTAGTATTTGGGCATTGTTTATTCTATACAAATGAGCCCACCTTGTATAATTTGGCTGGACTTCAATAGAGATATACAACTAATGACCCAATAATAACTCAACTCTGTTTGTACGGAAGTTCAATTTTAACAGATTAATTTCCCCTCAAACTACGTCCATTTGATCCAAATTTGATTTGATTCATTATCCATCAATTTTATTTGTTTAAAATTTTTAAATATTGCACTCTAAACAAACACTTGTTAGACACCACAAAATTAAGGTAAACCTCTACCCAAAGTCACACACACCCTAATTTTTAGCCTTCCTCTTCTCTCGATCTATAGCTGCATTTCTCTAAGAAAAGTATTACATAAACGCCATAAGTTTCATACTGTATTTAATTTCATTTTATTTATTACCATTTTAAGTATTCAAAGCCTCATAAATAGGCATAAAAAGAAATGTTTAACATTGCCAGATCAGTTTCAGCTCAAGCCAAACAAGAAAGTTCTTTGCTCATTACAACTTCCCAGAACGTTGCTGGATATGTATTTCCGGTAAATGGATGGGTAAGATCCCATCAAGCATCCACCAGTGGAGGCAGCCCCACCAGCATGGACAAGATTCAGCATTCTCAAGAACCTACTCAGAAAGGGTAAAACCATATTATATCATATAAAAATAATACTACAATTGTCGACATTATAAAAAAAATAAATCATCGTTTCTAGCTTCTTGCTAGATTCTTTACATAACTCACAAACGATATATATATTTATAAAAGTGTACCGATATAAAATATGGAGATTATAACTCTTTAAAGTTAGCAAGCAAAACTTTTACATAAAGCCGATATCATATTCAAACTAGCTAGTGTTTCAGAACAAATGGATTCCAAATGTTCAGAAAGTGACTTAAACTCTCAAGGGGCGTTTGGAATTTGGTATTCGGATAATAGAATTTGAAGACCAAGATTCGTTTATTTTGAAGTTTCGTATGAAGTTGAACTCACGGTGGAGATTGTTGGAAAGTGAGTTAAACTTTAGGGTTCATTTAGTAAATTTGTTTGGCTTGTCAAACAAGTTTTGTTATTTTTGGTATGTCTTTGTTTGGTATATTTTGAGTCATTGGTTCCCTATAAATAGAGGTCAATGTCATTAGTTTTCTTTGTAGCTTTCAAATTGTAATTTAGGGTTTTGAATAAAAGCTTCCGCTTCGTTTGTTGGTATTTGTTTTGTTCGTTTGATTTATCCAACAAGTGGTATCAGAGATAGGTCGATTCGTCATGAAGAAGAAAAAGAAAAAAAATTGTTCGAGTTTTGATCGATTTAAGGTCCGATCGATTTGCGATTTGGATTTAGAAAAATCGTGTTTGAAGATTCAATTCGTCTCGAATAAGAACGATTTGAATAATCGTTTTTGGTTTGTTAGATATTTTGTCCATGGATCGGTTATCAAGATATATATATATATATGGAAATTAATCCATTCCTTATTTCATTGGTCATCTTTAGTTAATGGATCGGTGACCATTTGTTTTAAAGATTCGATAGGAATTTTTAGTAATTATTGATTATGGTGGAGGAATTGTTTGAAGAGTTGGTATTAATCAGATCGTTTGGAAATTCGCTAGTTTGATAATTTGGGATCTTCATTTGTCGGGTTTTTTGAGTTTGGTTGCTCGAATTTGATAGTCTTTGGTGAAGATCGTTTGAGGCGATTTATTTGTTTGATTGACCGTTTTCAGGTTCGGTCGTTTGTTTGGTTGACCGTTTTTAGGTTCGGTCGTTTGTTTGGTAGATCGTTTTTAGGTTTGATCATTTGTTTGTTTGTTAGGATCGTTTTCAGGTTCGATCCAAGATCGTTTTCAGGTTCGATCATTTGTTTGTTTGTTTGGATCGTTTTCAGGTTCGATCCAAGATCGTTTTCAGGTTCGAGCATTTGTTTGTTTGTTTGGATCGTTTTCAGGTTCGATCATTTGTTTCTTTGTTTGAGATCGTTTTTAGATTCGATCGTTTGTTTGTTTGTTTGTTTGTTTGTTTGTTTTTTGTTTGAGTCGATCGTTTATTCGTTCGTTCATTTGGGGGAATTCCGAATATAGACGGAATGTTCGTTTGGTTTGAAGTTTCGAATGAAGTCACGGTGGAGATTGTTCGGAAAGTGACTTAAACTCTCAAGGGGCGTTTGGAATTTGGTATTCAGATATTTGAATTTGAAGACCAAGATTCGTTTGTTTTGAAGTTTCGTATAAAGTTGAACTCACGGTGGAGATTGTTGGAAAGCGAGTTAAACTTTAGGGTTCGTTTAGTAAATTTGTTTGGCTTGTCAAACAAGTTTTGTTATTTTTGGTATGTCTTTGTTTAGTATATTTTGAGTCATTGGTTCCCTATAAATAAAGGTCAATGTCATTAGTTTTCTTTGTAGCTTTCGAATTGTAATTTAGGGTTTTGAATAAAAGCTTCCGCTTCGTTTGTTGGTATTTGTTTTGTTCGTTTGATTTATCCAACAAGTGGTATCAGAGATAGGTTGATTCGTCATGAAGAAGAAAAAGAAAAAAAATTGTTCAAGTATCGATCGACTTAAGGTCCGATCGATTTGCGATTTGGATTTAGAAAAATCGTGTTTGAAGATTCGATTCGTCTCGAATAAGAGCGATTTGAATAATCGTTTTTGGTTTGTTAGATATTTTGTCCGTGGATCAGTTATCAAGATATATATATATATATATATATATGGAAATTAATCCATTCCTTATTTCATTGGTCATCTTTAGTTAATGGATCGGTGACCATTTGTTTTAAAGATTCGATAGGAATTTTTAGTAATAATTGATTATGGTGGAGGAATTGTTTGAAGAGTTGGTATTAATCAGATCGTTTGGAAATTCGCTAGTTTGATAATTTGGGATCTTCATTTGTCGGGTTTTTTGAAGTTTGGTTGCTCGAATTTGATAGTCTTTGGTGAAGATCGTTTGGGGCGATTTATTTGTTTGATTGACCGTTTTCAGGTTCGGTCGTTTGTTTGGTTGACCATTTTTAGGTTCGGTCGTTTGTTTGGTAGATCGTTTTCAGGTTCGATCATTTGTTTGTTTGTTTGGATCGTTTTCAGGTTCGATCATTTGTTTGTTTGTTTGGATCGTTTTCAGGTTGATCCAAGATCGTTTTCAGGTTCGAGCATTTGTTTGTTTGTTTGGATCGTTTTCAGGTTCGATCATTTGTTTGTTTGTTTGAGATCGTTTTCAGATTCGATCGTTTGTTTGTTTGTTTGTTTGTTTGTTTGTTTGTTTGTTTGTTTGTTTGTTTGTTTGAGTCGATCGTTTATTCGTTCGTTCGTTTGGGGGAATTCCGAATGTAGACGGAATGTTCGTTTGGTTTGAAGTTTCGAATAGAGATGAAGTCACGGTGGAGATTGTTCGGAAAGTGACTTAAACTCTCAAGGGGCGTTTTGAATTTGGTATTCGGATATTTGAATTTGAAGACCAAGATTCGTTTGTTTTGAAGTTTCGTATGAAGTTGAACTCACGGTGGAGATTGTTGGAAAGCGAGTTAAACTTTAGGGTTCGTTTAGTAAATTTGTTTGGCTTGTCAAACAAGTTTTGTTATTTTTGGTATGTATTTGTTTGATATATTTTGAGTCATTGGTTCCCTATAAATAAAGGTCAATGTCATTAGTTTTCTTTGTAGCTTTCGAATTGTAATTTAGAGTTTTGAATAAAAGCTTCCGCTTCGTTTGTTGGTATTTGTTTTGTTCGTTTGATTTATCCAACACCAAAGATTTAGCTCATGAAAGACATATCTTATTTTTGGTACTTAGAATAACTGAGGGTTATATCGAGTTTTAACATGTTGTAAATAGGGATGTGATGTCGCCACAACCATTAGCGGACGGATACTCTACAAGGTCAGACGAGGAGTGCTTTGGAGGTAGCTTTATCGGCAACGAGTCCCTTTCCAGTAAAGAGCAGGAAAAAATTGTTTATGCATATGCACCTGGTATATTTACATTCTCCAAACATATTAACCAGAAATATAGCCAATCCATACATACATAGATATATTGTATTTTATGTTTCAAAAACAAAACTAACTCGTAATGGATTTTTGATTTGTTGAGCAAAGAATATGACACGCCTCAAGGGAGTGAATCAGCAGAAAAGGGGAAAGAAGGAAATTAGACATAAACTATATGGTCGATTTTAGTGCTCGGCTAATAACCAAAATACTGATCATCGCGCAGCAAAAAAAAATTCTGGAAATTAGGGACCTTTGATTATTTGAAGGCTGGGAGAAGCAGAAACCATCTTGTGTAAACTCCAAGGTGTAAACAACATTTTGGGCTGCATAATTATCGCAGGCTTGCCAGAATTTGAACCGAACATCATGCAGCTGCTTAAGCTTAAACTCTTTTTACTTCCATAAATTAAAGCGGGTAAAAGTCATATAATACCATCATAGTTATTAAAATGTACCGACTTTAAACACTTACAATTTAATCGCTAGACATTACCGATGAACTTTCAAATTCATTATAAACTTACCAATATAACCCTAAAATGACTAAATTACCCTTGTATTCTTTCATTTTTATATTAAATAAAAAACACAGGTCCAAAATAAGAAAGTATATTAAAGAAAAAAATAGAACTCATGATTATCATTATTCTCTTTTTTGAACAAGTTATCATTATTCAGTGATCAATTATTCTCCAGATTCGAGTTTGTCATGTCACTTTAACCACACCTTCCCTCACCCTCACTACATGCAGAAAGGAACAACCTGAAAATAAAGACAATTTAAGTGAATGACTGGACAAGGATACATCAGTTTAGAAACAAAAACTTTCATAAACATCAGCTATGAAAATTACCTGATCATTGCTCGAGTGAAAGACTATAGAAATCCTCGTCCTTTTCCTACTGCGTGATGTGTCCTCAACAAAATTTTGATCGGTCACCTATGTAATAAGCTAATTTAGGACAAAAGAATAAATTAGCAATACTGCTACTACCATTCTATCATCATATAAACGTGCATAAGATACACCATTAAGAAAATAAACGGATAGATACATAGCAATATGCCAATTCGTGAAAGTGCATGTATCTTAGAATTACCTGTATCACTAGAACCCGTCTGTTCATTCAACTGACACTCAGGCATTGGCGTAGCCATAATGGGTGTGTTGGTGGGCCATGGCCAACCCATGAAAGTTTTTAGTAAGATACATCACATTAGTCTTTCTGTTAACCATAACACAAGTTCATTAAACTCATACCATTTTCCCCACTTTAAATCAAATTAGTCATCATAACTGCAACAAAAATATATCATATTTGTGATCGTTGCTCATTGTGCAACATTTATTTAGTGTGACTTTCGTTTTATCATACATCTCAGCATACCCATAAATGATGATGATATTTTTTATATTGTTTTTGGCATACCCATAAATGAAATCCTGCCTACGCCACTGCCAGGAACAGGATATTGTGGTAAAGTTGCAGGTGATGATGACCGTTTGTGGAGGCAACACGTTATACATAAGAGTATTGCACAAATAAATCAACAAAACAAAGTCTCTTTGTCATTATACCAATTTCCCATTCACTCTCAATTCTCACACTTTAATACCACCTCCGTCGTCGAAAAACTTTACGTATGCTACTGACTCGAACCAGTAACCGTCGCTTAACAACTCGTGACGAGTTTATAGATAAAAAAGGTGACTCGCCAGAGAATAGGAAGGAATGTAGTGTACGACGGAAGTTAAAGGATTTGTTGATGGCGAGAATAGACAGTTGATTGAGGTAGATGACTGTGGTGACGGGGGTGTTCGTGGTGGTGGTTTGGTGATGAGACGTGGTGGTGTTTGTGTGCAAAATAAGCAGATGTAAATACTTTTTATTAGGAAAACCTTCTATATCATCTTTATTGTTGTATATGTAATTATGGTGAGACAAAGGGTGAATGTGGTAATTATGTTAAACAAGATAAGGGTAGTATAGTAATTTTAGGGTTATATTGGTAAAGTTTATAATCAATTTGAAAGTTCATTGGTAATGTCTAGCGATTAAATTGTAAGTGTTTAAAGTCGGTATATTTTGATAAGTTCGATGGTATTAAATAGCTTTCACCCAATTAAAGCAGTATAATTCTCATATATTGTCAAAGAGTAATTATCAAATAGCATTACCCTTGCTATTCAGTAATTAAATTCCCGAGACCTAACTATGAGTCTCAAGGTTTTCCTTGTCATCACCTACACATCGTTTTTTATAAGAAATCAGATGGCTAAAAGAAGAAAACGAATGTCACACCTAGCACTTTACACATCGTATTTTATAAGAAATCAGATAAACTTATCCTTGATCATCATCATTGTTTCAAAGTTATACGAACTTTCCAAATAGTCATATCTTGTTATTATTAATTTCACCACAAATTTCGGTTTCCTTTGAGATATTTGATTTTTAATTTCACGATCATAAGGAACATAAACAAGTCCCAGTGAACGATCTGGGCTTACCTAAAAGAATTATATTACATACGTGGGTTATATTTTACCCATGTGTTTATAAATTTAAAGCTTCCCTTACACATAAGTAAGTCGCAACGTGATTTTTGGTTGATGTGAATTTCATACGAATCTTCAGTACCTCTCAAGATGAAATTTCTTCTTTAAATATCATTGTAATAACACAACCGTTTTAGTTATTAAAAGATCGTATTTGTCACTGAATTTCTTTAAATCTTTTTTTTTAACTTTACAATATCTTAAGAAGTTTCATAATAGGGAAAATGTTGTATATTAGTAACTAAGTTTGATGATTGTTTCAATTAAGTCACTCAAACTTTAAATTAATCATAAGAATCATTCAACTTTCATTATTGTTTATTAATATATAATTATTAAAAAACACTATATTTAATATATTTATATATTTATATGTGTATTATATGATTGTATCATAACAATAAACACCCTGAATTTAACTAACTTAACCAATGTACAACCAATTTATGCATAAATAATAACCAAGTTTGAAAAGTGTCTATTTTAATCACTCAAACGTGAAAATTATATAATAATAGAACACTATTGAAACTATGAATGACTAAAATAAAACATTTTTCAAACCTAGTTATTATTCTTTAACCAAAAGAAAGTTAGAATGACTAAATTGGAACAAAACTGAAAATTGGTTATTATTTCATGATTTTCACCCTTCATAATACGTATTAAAGAAACTCATTAAACATTCTTATTTTCGATGATGTGGTTTTCGAAAGTGTTCATTTTGCGCTTTTAACTATTCAGAATTAATACATGTGGTTTTAAACACTCTGTCAGAATGCTTGACAACATAATGCATGGTTAAATACTTATAAAACTATAATTAAACATCTTACAGTTTACATGCTACCCGAACGATACATCATCATATAGTAAGTGTTGTTAGGATTTTAATACTAGTTAAACCATTAAATACGAGTACACAACGGAATGAATCTATAATAACATACATGATTAAGCACATAATAACAACAATTAAATACCAACCTTTAATTTAATTGAATAAATCAATTAATGGAGCTTTGCCTTGATCTTCAATCTTAACGGTTAAATTACCGTCTCTATCGTTTGCTCACACGATACGTCAAACGAACAATCACTACGATGCTAGTAGTAACTTCACTTCTCGAACAAACAAGTGTAAATCTTGTAACTAGAAACCCTAGATCCAAAACCCTAATTAAGGATTACGTAAGGATCGGTTTGTAGACATTACAAGATTGATTACCTAAAAATCACACAAATCCTAATTTGGGTTTATGTGTAATCGAACCAACAAGGTAAATCAAACAAAAGCTAAAACCTTGATAACAGTATCAAGGGTTTAGTATAAGGCTTAGTTACTTCCCAAAGGAGTACATCTTGCAAAGTTTTACACTTTAGGTAATTTAGAGATTTGTGTAACACCCCCATTTTTACCTTGACGCAGCGGAACAACAATTTTGGGGTATTACTTCATGGAATAAAAGGCACAGTAACAGAAAACAACTCAAAAGAGCGTTTTAATAAACTTTATTTATTTATTAATTATCAATTACCATTATCATTCAAAATCAGAGATTTTCAATAAAAGTATTGTACATACTATGTACTTCACAGACTCTCGAGATCTAAAAAATAGGTTTGAATGATAAAAATTCCCAAGTCTATATCTCTCCACGTCATGATTATGTTGCTCCATGCTATCGGTTATCAACAACTGAAATATATGCTTAAAATCAACACAACGGTTGAGTGAATTCATAGGTTTTAAATCATTTTGAATACAATATCCTTTTTCCTGGGCTATGTTACTATTTGCTCGTGAAGCAAATGAATAATTTCACTAAGCTCATGATACCGCTGCTAGACATACCTGAAACCAACAATTTCCCTTATGAGGAAGTCTTCCAAACTATCATGTATAGCAAAATAAAGTATGTTAGTTTAACCACTAAGGTTCTAGCAAGTGCGACTTGCCCAGACAAGGGATGTTAGTCCTCAAATAGTACTATTTACAATATCAGCGCTCATTTCCAGGAAATGATTAACGGTTCACAATTAAAAAGAGACTTTCAAGGCAACAGTAAACATAGTGTCAATAATCATATCTAGGAAGCATACCAAAAAAACTTGTATTCCATGTTAGCATATATTCCCATCACGGGTTTTCAAGTCATTAAAAGTAGTATATACTTTAGTGAGGCTATGAACTCACCTTATATCCAATAATTCTGCATCTTTGGCAGGTTTATATCACATAGAACAACTTGAGCTAGCAAACAAGAACTTGGTCTCACACCAACCCTAGATTAACATATTTGTTATAGTATTAAGTCTTTGATTTTGAGTTCAATATTATTTAAGTATTAACTATATATTATTGAAGTTATAATTTCTCATAATTATGGCATCATTGTTCGGGCCATCATACTCAGAAGTCATTCTATAAACGTTTGAGTAGTGAGGGCACTTTAAATGGTAAACCCAACCACTCAGTCAGAACGTAATATTGAGATGGAAAATCTTTGCACAAATCTCCCTACTAACATGATACTTTCATACAAGAAATTTCATAAAAGATTAGTATGTTCTTTTATTATTATGTTTTTCATCCTTCTAGTTTCCACAATTGGCAAAAATAGTCCTTCTAGTTTATATTACTTTAGAAAATAGGGTTTATTATATAACTTTCATTCATATAGTTTCATGAATGAAAAAAAAATGATCCTTTAAGTTTCTAATTTTAGAGTATTTACCTTTTTAGCACTTAATATTATTAGTTTAGCATATTTATACTTTTAACCCCTAAACTATATAGTTTTAATAGTTATAATTTCAGCCCTCAAATATTAACCGTAGGGTTTCAAACTTTCCAATATTTATTATTATAGTTTTAACTTTCACAAAATGACACTTTTGGCTCAAAATGTTAAACAGTTTCAAACAGTTTTAGTCCCTATACTTATAAAAATCACATAACAACCTCAAAAATGCTCCAAATGATCTAGGATTTTTAAACAAAGTTTCAAAGCACATTTATAATCATAATAAAAACATTTCACCAGGATTATAGCTTTTGAAATGGGTTTTTGCTCATGATTTCATGTAAATTACAAAACTAGGGTATTAAGTCATCTTTAGCTTATAACTTTCATTTAAAATGGTCAAATGCTCTAATTTCTTTTAGATTATCTTTCTAACATTATTTTGACATTATAACAAGTCTAAGATATCATTATAACAAGATCAAAGCTTAGTTAACGTAGAGATTACCTAGGTAGCTCCAAAATGGCTCCTTATGGCTTCCTATGAACACAACTTGCTATCAAAGCTTCAAGAGCTTCAATGGATTCCTTCTAGACCTGGTTTCTGGTCTCTAAGAGTCCTAGAATGTATATATAAGTGTAATTGAAGAATGGCTAGGAGATACTAAGAAAACGGGGTGCGAGTTCGATCTAAAGGTATGTAGTTTGCCCCTATTTATACTTGTTTCAACACTTAGGCTCCAAGCAAAGCCATGAAACGTGTAACTAATATAGATAAGTGACTAAGGTATGTTAGTGAAGATATACACAAGTTTATAGAGCCTAGGTACATAAAAAATCCATGGAAGGAGTGTTGGAAGGTTTTTAAGCCACAAATTATATATGGAATAGAAATGACCATCAAGTAGCTAATGCACCTATGTTCTTGGTTTCTTGGCTTAAAAACATCTTCTATGTATCATAAAATATCTGTTCCCTCCAAAATCTTATAACCTTAGTGAAATGATATAAGTGTTTGTAGACTTGTCCTAAAAGACTAGGTAATGATTCTATGTAGATTTCTTAATATAAGGGTTTCTAGATTACTAATCCTAATGACTTTCTATTTTGGGTGATTAATGTTTATTTCATAATGTAAGCTTATTCTAGGTCTTATATAGTATGTTTATAACTTTTAGGGATTCTACATTCTTTGTTTAAGAGTTTATATAGGTTGATCATATTATAGGGATAATTAAGTAAGCTTAAGATCCTATGCTTTGATAACTTGTACATTGTGCTTGACTAACTTGTAACTTAACTTGTAATAAATGTATACTCTTAATATGATACTTAGTTGAGTTTTATAACTAGTTGCAAAAGATTAGACTCTAATTCAATGTGAAATGAATTTTATATGCTAATCTTGGTTATTAGGTCTTAACTTGTAATTAGCTTTGGATCAGTGAATATTAGCACTTTGTGATTACTTATCTCTTCTTTATATAATAGATCATAACTAGTAGATTGCATTTTTTATTTATACATAGATATCATATAGTTATATTGCTTGAAAGATTAGTTTACAAGGAATTTATAGGTGATGATATAACCTTTGCATGAAAAAACATTATTATTTGAAGAAGATTTTTGAAAATTTTCCCCCTCAAACAATGACCCGTTTTCTAATTAAAGAGCAGTATTCATTGTTTGAGAAGTCAAATATCTATAAAAAGATATTTCTGATGAAGAGTTTTTGATGATATAAGTCCATGATAAAGATTTCTATTATAGAAACAAATAAATGCACGGATACGTACATAAACTTGTGTTAGATTGTCTTGTTAGGTAAACACAATCCCTTTCATGGTTATAAAGGAAACCATGCTTGGGAAAATTAACTCTCATCGTTGAGTCAAATTTCCATAGGGAATACTTGGCTTGAACATGAAAAACGAGGTGTAGTCTGAAATAACTACAAGCCATATGGGTATGTTTTTTAAAACATATTTACAACTTCTGCTCGAACTTTACTTATGGCACCATGTCATTATTGAACGACATTTATAAGGCCGTAAATATTATCGATTTCAGAAGACATGCCCTTTTTGAAAAAATATCTTTGGGTTTTCTAATTGTCTGATTTATACGGTTTTTCTAGGTTTTACATTTTTCTCTTTTTTTGGTGTTTAGATATATGCAATATATACAAGATCATCACTAGATATATGAGAATAGGTACCATAACTATTTTTATACTTCGTCTATAAACTTCTTGAGAGTCTCAGGGGTGAATGTTTGCATTCCCAACTTGTTTGCCAAAACCTCAGTTCGTTCTCGACTTAAAGCCTTCGTGAAAATATCTACTAGCTGATATTCTGTGTTGACAAAGTAAAGCTTAATTACTCTACTCTCCACTTGTTCCTTGATGTAATAGTACCGAATGTCATTGTGCTTCGAGTGAGAGTGTTGGATTGTTGCAGCATATGGCTATGACACTTTGATTGTCATAGTACATTGGAATCTTGTTGAATCCTAGACCATAGTCAGCTAATTGTGATCTCATCCATAAGACTTGAGCATAACGACCAGACATCGCTATATATTCTACTTTCGTACTAGATATTGTAGCGCTTTTTTGCCTAGCCGATGCCTAGCTAATAAGTCTATCTCTAAGTAATTGTAGACTTTCCTGAGGTGTTACGTCTTGTATCTTGATAGCCCGCATGATCCGCATCTACATATGCCCTTAGTGCCATAGAAGATCCTTCAGATACCATATTCCCTGATTAACGGTTCCTTTTAAGTACTGAAAGATCCTTTTTACAGAAATTAATTGCTTTTCGGTAGGTCGAGCCTGATACCGGGCACAAATACATATAGCAAATTGTAGGTCAGATCTACTGGTTGTGATATGTATAGAAGGGTAACAATCATCCCACGGTAAAGTGAAGGACCAATAATTTTCCCGTCTGCTTCCTCATCCAGTTAGGATTTCTCGACCACTGGAGTATCCACGGGGTCGTAAGATTAAAAATTATATTTCTAAAGTGATTCAAAGTTATATTGGATTAGTTAATAAAGATACCTTTACGATTTTGAGAAATCTGTAGTCCAATGAAAAATAGGATTTTGCCCATCATCGACATCTTAAATTTTGAAACATTATTTTCCCAAAGTGGTCGAACAATGTTTGGGTCGTGGCAGCAAATATAATATCATCAACATATATTTGTACCAGAATTATGTCTTTCCCTGCTTTCCGAATAAAAAGCGTTGGATCCACCTTGCCTTTAGAGAAGCCTTCTAATATGATAAATTGTGACAATAAGTCGTACCATGAGTGTGGAGCTTATTTCAACCCGTAGATAGCTTTTTTAGCTTGTACACATGCTTCCTATATTCAGAGTTCACAAATCCATCCAGCTGACTAGCATAAACCTCTTCCCGTAGAATACCATTCAGAAATTTCGTCTAAACATCCATTTGATAGACGATCATATTCATGTGAACAACATACGCGAGAAATAGTCTAATACATTCTAATCTGGCAACGTGTGTAAAGGATTCCAATAAGTCGATGCCCATTGGTTGACGATACCCATGAGAAAATAATCTATCTTTGTTATTTAATATTCCACCAAACTCATCGAGTTTCACCTTGTAAACCCATTTCAAAGTGAGAATCGTTACTTTATCTGGGTACGGGACAAGTTCCCATCCATTAAGACGTTGAAATTCATTAGGTTCCTAATAAATGGAATTTGCTTAGCTTGCTTTAGCATTTGTGTACTCGGTATCGTTCTCGGTATCTAATCGAATTGATCACGATTAATGCTGAAATAGTTGGTAATGGTCCCTAAAAAGGGGGAGTTGATTTTCTATTCTACTAGAAGGGTAAGTGCGAAACGTAATTAAAATAAGCTAAAAGCAAATCTAGAAAAACTGTCACTTTTTCTCTCTAAAATTAGAAAAACACTTGGTAAAAACAGAGATTTCGGGAAGCGTGCAATTTTTTGGAAATTAAAACGTAATGAAAAGTAAGCTTGAAAAATAAGATAAATACGTGAAAAACATAAGTCCGATCGCAACACGATCGTAACTCAATGTGGATCGCAGTGGTTGATCCCACTATTGGATCATGACCACCGATCGCAACCTAGATCGTAGCCTACGATCGTAGCACTCGATCACAGCCTAGATCGTAGTATAAGGGTCACACTCAATGCGATCGTAACAAGTGATCGCAACCACAGATCACACTCACGATCGCAACAAGTGGATCGTAGTCTGATCGTGGTCTGTGATCGTGACAATGGATCGCACCCAACAATCCTAACCACGATCGCACTATGGGATCGCAGCCAGTGATCGTGATGTGGATCGTACTTGGTGATCCAAGTAAAGGATCGCAAGTAGAAACCCTAGGGGTTTATGCGATCACACTTACTTGATCGGAATAGGTAAACTCATAAAGCTGATACGATGGGATACAAAGAGCAGCAAGCAAAAATGAATAAGCACAAATAAGCAAGATGAATAAGCACTTAATCAAATCTTAACCAAATGAAAACAAGCATAAATTTAAAAACTTTCCAAACACGAATTAAACAAACTTTATAAATCAAACTTTAAAAACACTAAACTTTAAAGAAAACTTTAAAAGACAATAAGCTAGATACTAAATAAGCCAATAATCATAACAAGCTTTAAGCTTAATCAAATAAAGACTTATATAGGATTAAAAAGATAAACTTTTTAATCACATAAACATCAAATCTAAACAAGGTGCATTAAAATTTCTAATCAAAGATAAATCAAAATCAAGAAAGGTAGAAGAAGATTAAAGATGAAAAGCTTAAACTTGAACTTTTAGATTAATGATTCCAAAATACAAGATTAAATCAAAGCTTAAACATGAAAGAAAAGATGAAATTCTAGTGAGAGAAAGTTAAAAACTTTCTCTCTCTAGAAAATACAAAGAAAAATTAAAGACTAAAAATAACTAACTAACACCCTCCTAATGTGTCATTAGGAGGGTATATATAGGAGGTGGGGAGTGCATGTGTTGCTTCCTTCTTTCTTTCTTCTCGTCTCGACTCGATTTAAATTCTTTGTCTTTCTCGACGTCGTCTCGGGATTTGTCTATATAAATTGAACTTGTCTTATAATTTTCTTCTTCTATTAGACTTGAGTTCTTAGACTTCATTAAACTTCCGTCTTTAGACTTTTTCTTCGATAAATCTTCAGAATAGGCATTGGACTTCTGTTCTTTTTGCACTCTTGATCTTTTGACTCCGTCTTTCGTCTTTTTCTTCAATAAAAGCCCGTGATAGCCCATGTTTTCTTCCTTTTTCATATTTTTATCCTAAAACACAATAAAAACACAAACCACGCATAATTCTGACTTTTACGACATAAAATACACGTTTTGGTCTTGTTATTATTGGAAATAAGTGGTAAAAGGATAAGTGTTTTTACACTTATTAAATCCCCTACACTTGACCATTGCAATGCCCTCATGCAATGCATTGACTTCAAAGCACATATTACATTTCTCATCATAAATAACCCACCTTGGCCTTTATTAAATACAAAACTTTAAGGAAAGTAAAAAGATCGAAATATGTACAAAACAAGTAAAGAAATCAAAGACTTACATTGGGCTTTTGGCTGTCATGAATGTTCATCATCCTCAAGTTTCACGTTCCCCAAACCAAGCTTATAAACGAGATCATTGTTATTATAAGTTAGCAAACTAACACGAACTCATGTGGCCCAATTATTCACTTAGACTCCCATATTCCTAGGTGTATCTCTTATATTTTAATTTTGTCTTGAATGATCACGAGGATACATCGTTTGACTTATTTCGACATTCTCGACTTTGTCTCGGGATTTGTCGATGGATAAATTGAACTCGTCTTACAATTTCCTCATTTATTAGACTTGAGTTCTTCGACTTCATATAACTTCCGTCTTTAGACTTTTTCTTCGATAAATCTTCAGAATAGGCCTTGGACTTCCGTTCTTTTTGCACTCTCGATCTTTTGACTTCGTCTTTTGTCTTTTTCTTCGATAAAAGCCCGTGAAAGCCCTGTTTTCTTCCCTTTTTACATTTTGATCCTAGATCACAACAAAAACACAAACCACGCATAATTCCGAAATTTACGACATTAAATATACGTTTTTGCTTGGTTTATCCTTGTAATAAGTGGTAAAAGGATAAGTGTTTCACACTTATTAAATCCTATACACTTGACCATTGCAATGTACTCATGCAATGCACTAGTTACAAAACAAGATTTACATTTTCCATCATAATTAACCTACCTTGGCCTTTATTAAACATAAGACATTAAGGAAACTTAAAGAGACAGAAAATTACAAAATATTAGAAGGAAGAAAACAAGTAAAGAAATCGAGGACTTACATTAGGGCTTTGGTTTGTCATGAAAGTTTATCATCCTCAAGCTTCACGTTCCCCAAACCAAGCTTAAAAACGATATCATTGTTATTATAAGTTAGCAAACTAACACAAACTCATGTGGCTCAATTATTCACTTAGACTCCCTTATTCCTAGGTGTATCTCTTATATTTTATTGTTGTCTTGATTGATCACAAGGACGCATTGTTGACTTATTTCGATATTTTATTTAGGCCAAAAATAAAGTGGGACGATTTAATCAATAGTTAGCTAAAGGACAAAATCTTTTAAAACTGCTTCTCGGGAACTCATAAAGTTCATATCTTGGCATAATTCGCTTCACGATTTGAGACCTTTCTCGGACCGATATTTGGCAGCGACTTCATACTTCGAATCTTTGAGAGACGTTCTTGAAATTATGGTCTTCTCTTCATAATAGGAATTTCTTCACTTGAAGTTTTTGAGAGATTCTTCATACTTGGACCACGACTTCTTCGTTTTTCTCCAATCTTTATTTTGGACTTTGATATACAACGATCCGTCTCCTTTTAGGACTTGGATCTATTTATCCTCATACCTTGCTAGGTTCTTTTCGGATAGACTTCTCCATGATCTTTTGGGGAGTATTTCCTTTTTTTTCGTGTGTCTCGATCCTTCATATTGATTTTTGATAATTGATTCTTCACATAACTTGGGATCTTTAGCAACAAAATGTTGCCCTCATGCCTTGTTAGGGCCTTTTCGGACTCGCCAATCTTCGCATCCCGTTTCAATAAGTTATGCCTTGGCTATGAACTCTAATTAATACCGAGCAACTTTTAAACGATCTTGTGCTAGAAGCTAAGTAACTTTTTAAATCGTAAAACCTTATTTATTGCAATTAAATTTATTAGCAAGCGATGGGAGAAAAAGCTTATAGTCAACTCACATAAATTCACGAAAAAATACCAAACTTATAATTGACTCTATCATCTCTCGTTCTCCACAATTTAAAATCTCAAGGAATGAGACTCGTGGACGCTTAGCCAATTAAATCAAAGTTTTGGGTTTTCAAGTCATCTATAGGATCTTGCAAACTCTTAGACTCTTTCAAGTTTAGAATTCGCATTTTAAAGTTCCCTTGATAAACGACTATCTAGGATCAATTATAGGAACTTGCGAAAAGTTCTTGTTCTTAACCCGTAAGAGTTAAGGTTTTCGCGTTTTAAAGTTCCCTATATAAAAGCCTAGCAAAACTTGACTTAAACACGTTAAGGATACTAGCTAGAGTAAACTTGGATAAGTAAACTAGGGTTGAGTCAAAAGATTCACAACGTTGAAAAATTTAAAACCACTTTATTAAAATTTTATTTTAGCAAGGAAACTGAATAACGATAACAAAGGAAAAACTACTAGGCCAAAATAGATTAAAAATTTTGAAAAATGTCGAAAAATCAAATTTTCCTGTTAAAATGAGGACAAATTCATGGAAAAGCACACTTACTTCAATACAAGTCCCCCTAAACTTGATATAAACATTTTCCTCAATGTTTAAGAATGTGGGAGTAAACTCCCCTACACTTAGGACATTGTGCACGTTGTTTAAATCTTGATAAGGAAAGGACAACTATAGTGATTTCAATGTGAACATATAAGATATGAAATATTGAATCACAACAGTTTAGGATAGAACCAGGAAGACGGGTACACGGGATGACGGTTGTCATATGTCATCAAAAGTGCTCTTTGAAGCTTTAATCCCTGCACATCATAAGAAACAAGACAACAAACACATACGGGGCTCCCCTACACTTATTATCAAAATTGTAAAGGATAGATAAACGGGTTGCCTCTCGAGAAGCGCTTGTTTTTGTTAACCGAGTCACGAGCCTGACTCGACCCAGAACTAATTCAAGGGAAATGTGGTGAGGGATGGAATCATCTCATGAGAGATGTCCTTACCAAAGTACAGCTTCACACGCTGAACATTCACTTTGAAATTGGGACCATTAGGTTGAGAAAGCTCAATGGTGCCATAGGGGAAGACTTTAGCGACGGTGAATGGACCAGACCAACGGCTCTTCAGCTTGCCGGAGAAGATCTTCAACCGAGAGTTAAAGAGTGAAACTTGATCACCAACGTGGAACTCTCGGTTCTTAATCCTGCATCATGGATGAGCTTGTTTTTCTCCTTGTAGATTAATGAGTTCTCATAAGCTTCATTCCTTAGTTCATTTAGCTCGTTGAGTTGAATCTTCCGAAGATCACCGGCTTTGTTGATATCAAAATTGACCCACTTCAAGGCCCAGTACGCCTTATGTTCTATCTCAATAGGGAGGTGGCATGCCTTCCCGTACACAAGACGATATGGAGTGAAACCAATCGGAGTCATATATGTGGTACGGAAAGCCCACAAAGCATCATCTAACTTATCGGCCCACGAGGCACGATGCTCTCCCATAGTACGCTCTAATATTCTCTTCAATCGACGGTTAGAAATCTCGGCTTGACCATTTGTTTGGGGATGATAAGTGGTGGAAAGACGGTGATTGACACCGTACTTAGCCATGACTCGAGCAAATTGATCATTGCAAAATGAGTCCCGCGGTCACTGATGATAGCACGAGGAACACCGAATCGAGCAAATAACTGCTTCAAGAAGTTCACAACCACCCTCGCATCATTCGTAGGGAGAGCCTTAGCTTCAACCCATTTAGATACGTAGTCAACGGCTACGAGGATGTACTTGTTCCCTTTAGATGATAGAAATGGCCCTATAAAGTCGATGCCCCATACGTCAAAGATTTCACATTCTTGGATGAAATTTTGAGGCATCTCATATTTATGTGTGATCTTGCCTTGTCTTTGGCAAGCATCACAATTTTTAACCATCTCGTGAGCGTCACGATAAATGGTGGGCCAATAGAATCCCGGATCAAACACTTTCTTCGCGGTGTAGTTGGGACCAAAATGACCACCGGTGCGTCCTTTATGGCAAGCTTCAAGGATGTCTAAAGCTGCGGGTCCATCAATACATCGACGAATAATCAGATTAGCACATTGTTTGAAGAGATAAGGGTCATCCCAAAAGTAACTTTTAATATCTTTAAAGAACTTCTTCTTTTGTTGGGATGTTAACCCTTTGATGAGAATACCACCCGCTAAGTAGTTTGCAATGTCCGCAAACCATGGGGTGTCATCAAGATTGGAATTGATAGACATTAAGGCCTCAAGGGGAAAAGAGTCATTGATCTCTTGATTCGGATGATCCCCTTGGTAAGGATCCTCAAGTCTACTTAGATGATCCGCGGCTAGGTTTTCGGATCCCTTCTTGTCACGAATTTCGATTTTAAATTCTTGAAGGAGCAAAACCCAACGAAGAAGTCTTGGCTTAGAATCTTGCTTA
Source organism: Glebionis coronaria (assembly GCA_025667525.1). Taxonomy (NCBI): domain Eukaryota; kingdom Viridiplantae; phylum Streptophyta; class Magnoliopsida; order Asterales; family Asteraceae; genus Glebionis; species Glebionis coronaria. The sequence goes on from CM046880.1 coordinate 201,018,079, forward strand.
GTCAACAAGTACTTCAGCGCGGAATGATCGGTGTACACGATTGTGGTGGAAAGAACAAGATAGGGGCGGAACTTCTCAAAAGCATACACTACAGCTAAAAGCTCTTTTTTGGTAGTGGTATAATGAAATTGAGCCCCCGTCATTGTCTTGCTAGCGTAATGGATTGGTGGGAAGTGTTTGTTCACTCTTTCTCCCAAAACCTCTCCAATAGCAAAGTCGCTAGCATTACACATCAATTTAAAAGGTAGCTCCCAATTAGGGGTAACCAAGACCAGTGCCTTAGTTAGCTTGTCCTTAAGAAGATTGAAGGATTCAATACACTCTTTAGAAAAGATAAAGGGACTATCCTTTTCCAAGAGGTGGGTCATCGGGCGAGCGATTTTAGAAAAATCTTGAATGAATAGATGATAGAAGCCCGCATGACTAAGAAAACTTCTCACACCCTTCACGGTTAAAGGTGGAGGTAATTTTGCTATGACATCAACTTTAGCACGGTCCACTTCAAGACCGGATTTGGAGATTTTATGACCAAGCACAATACCTTCTTTTACCATGAAATGGCATTTTTTCCAATTAAGAACGAGACGAGTGTCTTCACACCGTTTGAGCATACGTTCTAAATTGGCAAGGCAAGTTGAGAAAGAATCACCATAGACCGAGAAATCATCCATGAATACTTCCATAGTTTCTTCAACCATGTCATGGAAGATAGCCATCATACACCTTTGGAAAGTCCCGGGAGAATTGCATAAGCCAAAAGGCATTCTTTTGTAAGAAAATGTTCCATAAGGACAAGTGAATGTGGTTTTCTCTTGGTCTTTAGGATCGATGGGAATTTGAAAATACCCGGAGAAACCGTCTAAGAAGCAATAATAATCATTACCCGCTAGACGCTCGAGCATTTGATCCATGAAAGGAAGAGGAAAATGATCCTTACGAGTGGAATCATTGAGCTTGCGATAGTCTATGCAAACTCGCCAACCCGTGACAAGTCGAGTAGGAATCAACTCGTTATTTTCATTGGGAACAATGGTTATTCCGCCTTTCTTAGGCACACAATGGACGGGACTAACCCATGGCGAATCCGAAATAGGGTAAATCATTCCGGCATCTAGAAGTTTGATAACCTCTTTCTTGATGACGTCATGAATTCGAGGATAACCCTTCTTTGCTTTGGATTGCGGGTTTAACGTCATCTTCCATGAGAATTTTATGAGTACAAAAGTTCGGATCAATTCCGCGGATATCGGAAATTTTCCAAGCAATTGCCTTCTTATGATTCTTCAGCACGTCGATAAGTCGAGATTTTTCTTCTTCTTTTAAGTCCTTAGCGATGATGACGGGTAATTTCTTATTATCTTCAAGGAAAACGTACTCGAAATGAGACGGTAGATCCTTAAGCTCTAAATCCGGAGGATTTTCGATGGAAGGCGTAGTCAAATTCGGATCATCGATAGAGATTTCCTTAGGAGATGGTGGAGAAATATGGCCCTCATTGAGAAGTTTCTCAATGGTACGAATGTCTTCATCCCAATTGGAGGGAGAATCGTCATATTGTAAGTCCACATCTCCTAAAGTTGCTTCAAATTCTTTCAAAAGGAAATCACTTTCTCCAAATGGAGTTAGTGATGGAGAAATAGAGGCAACGGTCTCAACGATAGGTAGAAAAGAAGATCCACTTTTACAAGCGTCTTTGAAATGCTCTTCACAAGCCTCATCAACAACGTCATTAAAATTAACACTCTCGTTTTCAGAAGGCTGCTTAGAAAGTTTACCCATGTTGAAAATGATTTTATCGTCACCAACTCTCATGATTAATTCGCCCGCGGCTACATCAATGAGAGTGCGACCGGTCCTCAAGAATGGACGTCCAACGATTAATGGAACACGGGGGTTCATCTCGTAGTCAACGATAACAAAATCCGCCGGAAAGGTGAATTTGTCGACACCGACGAAGACATCTTCGGCTATCCCCACTGGATAAGCAACCGTACGGTTAGCTATTTCCAAAGTCATTCGTGTGGGGACTAGCTCGGGTAGAGATAATTGTTTCCAAATGCTTAAAGGCATTAAGTTAATAATAGCACCTAGATCGGCTAGGGCCATACAATTCTCTACCCTAGGGAAGTTGCAAGGAATGAGGAAACGACCTGGATCACCAAGTTTGGTGGGTAATTTCCTTAAGAGCACTGCAGAGAAATTCTCATTAAGTTGGGTCAGAGCAATATCAAGGAGTTTCTCCTTATCACTGAGAAGATCTTTAAACATTTTCGCATACTTCGGCATGTGAGCGAGAGCCTCGGCAAAGGAGATGTTAAAATTTAGTTGTTTAAACATTTTAAGAAATTTAGAAACCTGAATATCATCCTTGTTCTTCAACTTCTCTTTCCTCAACCTTGAGGGATAAGGTATATTGGGTTGAGATGAAGGCTTTGGAATGGAATTCTCACTCACATCCTTGGTTGGTGGAGGGGTGGAAGTAGAAGGTGGAGGAATTGGAGAAGGGGACTCGTTTTCCTTTGCCACAATCACCGGTGTAGGTGTAGGAATCTCGGGTTTCTTTAAACCTTTGCCACTTCGGGTGGTGAATGCTTTCATCTCCCCTCTTGGATTAGCAACGGTGTTACTCAGAAGAGAACCCGAACCAGAGGCTTGATTACTTGGGAAAAAACTAGCCATCGTATCCCTTAATTTATTCGTTTGATTGCTCATAGAGTTTCTCATATCGGCTCGAAGATCATTCTCTTGTTTCGCCATGTCATTCCTTAGCTCGGCTCAAATATCGTTCCCTTGTTTCGCCATGTCACCCTTCAAGTTAATGAATTTGCTTTGAAGATTCGTTACCATCTCTCTATTGGTCCGCATGTAAGTTTTGAGGTCTTGGTTCAATGTCGTGGGTTGATTGAGAGGTGGGGCTTGGTAAGCTGGATTATTTCCTTGAGGTAGATATGGGTTTCCTTGGGATTGATATTAATTGGTAGCTCGAGGTTGGATTTGATTGTTACGGTTGAAATTGTTTTGGTTTGGTTTTGAGTAGAAAAACCGGGTGGAGACAGAAAGTTGTTGGAACGATAACTTAGCAAGTTACGGTCTCCTTGAGGACGTGCTTGATAGACTCCCGTAGAAAAGTTACCGTTAGCGGCATACACATTTTCCGGATTGTCAAGAGTAGAAGGACAATCGGTGTATGAATGAGAACCCCCGCAAATCTCATAAGAAGTTGCTACAGCTTTAGCTTGTTGAAATTAGTTTGTAGCCATGGTTAAGAAGTTTTTGTTCATCTCAGCTATTTGGCGAGTAAGTTCGGTTATCTCTGAGTTGGATGATGTAGAAGAAACATTGGCCCTCTGGTTATTCCTTGAAGATGCAGATGAATCTCAATTTTTGTGGTGAGTGGTCATGTTCTCTATAAGCTCTCTACATACCTCAGGTCTTCTCTTCATGAATGTACCACCAGCGGCAGCATTAATTGTATCACGATCACGAAAAGTTAAACCATTATAGAAAGTATCAATCAAAGTAACGGGGAGCATGTTATGGTTTGGACAACGGTCGATCAAGACATTATATCGTTCCCAAGCATCGAAAAGCGACTCATCAGGTTCTTGAGTGAATCCACTGATTTGGTTGCGAAGACTAGTGACCATGGATGGTGGAAAGTAGCGCGACAAACATTTTTGTGTCATGTCATTCCATGTTTGAATTGAGTTTTTGGGAAGACGATCAAACCATTTTTCGGCATGGTGGGATAAAGTGTGTGGAAAAAGGTGAAGGCGAAGAAAATCCATGGAAGCACCGGGTAGTTTCATGCTTTGAGTGACGGTGATGAACTTGTCGAGATGTTTGTTGGAATCATCATCATGTAATCCGCGAAAAGGACAAGCGTTTTGAACTTGCTGGATCATGTGATGCTTCAACGAAAACTCAGGAGCCGTGATTTGCATCGGCGCAATCGGTCCTCCGCGTCAGTTCATGGTTGGCTGACAAAGCTCCTCCATTGTTTGTAGGTCGGGTGGGGGAACATTGTTGTTGTTGTTATTGTTATTCGAATCGGGGTGGGGTGGGTTGTTATTATTGTTGTGCACACCGGCCATATCTATGTCTCTAAGAGTCTCGGGCTCAGGATAAGACGTAGATCGAGTACGCATACACTAAAAGGAAATAAAATATTTTTGATTTTTTTCTCTTTTTTTATTGTTTTTGTATTTTTGAAAATTTTTGTGCTTGAAAATAACGTTACTAAAAGAACGGATCCCAAAATCCAATTTCTCACTAAAAACCGTTAATCTTTATGAAAAGAGCCGGCAGCGGCGCCATTTAATAAATGGAATTTGCTTAGCTTGCTTTAGCATTTGTGTACTCAATATCGTTCTCTGTATCTAATCGAATTGATCACGGTTAATTGTGGAATAGTTGGTAATGGTCACTAAAAAGGGGGAGTTGATTTTCTATTCTACTAGAAGGGTAAGTGCGAAACGTAACTAAAATAAGCTAAAAGCAAATCTAGAAAAACTGTCACTTTTTTTCTCTAAAATTAGAAAAACACTTGGTAAAAACAGAGATTTCAGGAAGCGTGCAATTTTTTGGAAATTAAAATGTAATGAAAAGTAAGCTTGAAAAATAAGATAAATATGTGAAAAACATAAGTCCGATCGCAAGACGATCGTAACTCAATGTGGATCGCAGTGGTTGATCGCACTATTGGATCGTGACCAACGATCGCAACCTAGATCGTAGCCTACGATCGTAGCACTTTATCGCAGCCTAGATCGTAGTATAAGGGGTCACACTCAATGCGATCGTAACAAGTGATCGCAACCACAGATCGCACTCACGATCGCAACAAGTGGATCGTAGTCTGATCGTGGTCTGTGATCGTGACAATGAATCACACCCAACAATCCTAACCACGATCTCACTATGGGATCGCAGCCAGTGATCGTGATGTGGATCGTAGTTGGTGATCCAAGTAAAGGATCGCAAGTAGAAACCCTAGGGGTTTATGCGATCACACTTACTTGATCGGAATAGGTAAACTCATAAAGCTGATACGATGGGATACAAAGAGCAGCAAGCAAAAATGAATAAGCACAAATAAGCAAGATGAATAAGCACTTAATCAAATTTTAACTAAATGAAAACAAGCATAAATTTATAAATTTCAAAACACGAATTAAACAAACTTTATAAATCAAACTTTAAAAACACTAAACTTTTAAGAAAACTTTAAAAGACAATAAGCTAGATACTAAATAAGCCAAAAAGCATAACAAGCTTTAAGCTTAATCGTATAAAGACTTATATAGGATTAAAAAGATAAACTTTTTAATCACATAAACATCAAATTTAAACAAGGTGCATTAAAATTTCTAATCAAAGATAAATCAAAATCAAGAAAGGTAGAAGAAGATTAAAGATGAAAAGCTTAAACTTAAACTTGCAGATTAATGATTCCAAAATACAAGATTAAATCAAAGCTTAAACATGAAAGAAAAGATGAAGAAAAGTTGAAATTCTAGTGAGAGAAAGTTAAACACTTTCTCTCTCTAGAAAATACAAAGAAAAATTGAAGACTAAAAATAACTAACTAATACCCTCCTAATGTGTCATTAGGAGGGTATATATAGGAGGTGGGGAGTGCATGTGTTGCTTCCTTCTTTCTTTCTTCTCGTCTCGACTCGATTTAAATTCTTTGTCTTTCTCGACGTCGTCTCGGGATTTGTCAATATAAATTGAACTTGTCTTATAATTTTCTTCTTCTATTAGACTTGAGTTCTTCGACTTCATTAAACTTCCGTCTTTAGACTTTTTCTTCGATAAATCTTCAGAATAGGCCTTGGACTTCCGTTCTTTTTGCACTCTTTATCTTTTGACTCTGTCTTTCATCTTTTTCTTCGATAAAAGCCCGTGATAGCCCATGTTTTCTTCCTTTTTCATATTTTTATCCTGAAACACAATAAAAACACAAACCACGCATAATTCCGACTTTTACGACATAAAATACACGTTTTGGTCTTGTTATTATTTGAAATAAGTGGTAAAAGGATAAGTGTTTTCACACTTATTAGTTCCTCCTGTAGATCTTCAATCCAAAATGATTTTTTAAATACTTCTTTGCACGTCTTAGGCTCAACGACGATGAGAAAGGCATCAAAGTAACAAAATAATGCTTGTTCATGTAATTGGTTTCAGGTGGAAACCGGTCGGTCAATGTCACCAATAATGTTTTCAAGTGGGTGATCCTTTGTCCATTTGATGTTATGTTCATGAATCTTGAGATTAGAGTAAATTTTATCAGGAATAACTTCCTCTTAGGAGGACGTCCCAAAATTATACTCGCGAAAAGCAACTCCAAAGAATGAAAGATTATTCATGTGAATGAAATCCAGATTGTGATCGTCTGATTTGTCCTCATCATCATCATTAGGAGTGAGTTGAGGTGCTGATTCAGGTGTAGTTTAAGAATTACTAGGGGAATGTGCATCTTGATAAATAGTAATCGAGGATGCATCGACTGGTGCTTCATAGATTTGAGCAACAGCTTCGGGAATCAGAGCTATTACTACAGGTCCTTGAGCATCAACACTTGGGGGATCAAGTAGTACATCAAACAACGGTTGAAAGAAAGTATCCCACTCATGCCTAGTAGGCGGTACAAAAGATGATGAAGAAGATGGTTTGGGAATAGTCCTGAACTAATTGTTCCAGGTCCCATTTTATGAACAGCAGGTTTAGAGCTGCTTTGCTCAAAAGCCATTATAGTCAACTCATCAAAATCGACATTAATAATTTCAAGGATTTTTCGGGTACAGAGGTTTTAAATTCGGAATGCCTTTTTTGTGGGTGTGTAGCCAATGAAAATACCAATATCAACTTTAGGTTGAAGTTTTCCCAAGTTCTCATTGTCATTTTTCGGGTAACAAAGTGCATCAAACACATGAAGAAATGATAGATCGGGGGATTTACTATGGAGAATCTCAGAAGGTGTTTTACCATGGCGCTGGCGTATGAGGGATCGTTTTTTAGTGTATCATGTTGTACCCACTGCTTTTGCTCATAAAAGTAATGAAGTTTTCACATAAATTAATATCGTACGAACTGCTTCTTTAAAGAGTACGATTTCTCCTTTCAACGACATTATTTTGTTATGGAGTCCGAGCTACTGATGTATCATGAGAGATGTCAACTTGCTCATAATATTCACACATAGTTTGATTAACGAATTCAGTTCCATTATCTGTACGGACGCGTCAGACAATAGCATTAAGTCAAACCTGTATCATTTTGAGAAACTTTATTATAAACTCAGGAGCTTCATCTTTAGATCTTAAGAACTTCACCCATTTAAACCTTAAGTAATCATCCACAATAACGAGAATGTACTTTTACCCATTCACACCTTAAGTACGCATTGGCCCACAAAGATCCATATGTAGAAGATAATTTTTTTCTTGATTAATGTCCTAAGCTTTGGGTTTGTGAGATTTCTTTTTTCTCTTCCTCATAACTCAAGTAGAACGCAAGTGATCCTTCTGAAATTTTAGATCAGGAAGACCACAAACAAGTCTGTCATGGTTGTATCTCAACGCCCTCTAGTTCAAGTTTCATAGTATCTATCGGGGTTAACTTCGTAATCCTCTGAATTTCCTTCTATAACGCACTAATGGCCTTGTCACGTTCCTAAAAATGAAGTTTTTGTTTATTGATTTGAAAGAACCGATTTTTGAAAATTGGAACATCTTTATTTTCACAGTCGTTTTGCTTCTAAACAATCTCATTTTCCAATTATTTCTCAAATTCAAGAGAGATGATGCAATGTTGTATTTTATCAAAGCGTTTTGAAAGTATATAATAAGATTTCTGATTTTTCAAAATTTCAGCTTCAAGTATATGACAATTTTGGCATCACTTTCACAAGAGAATTTTCCATATCAAGACAATTATTCATCATAACTTTCACAATATCATGGGACGTGACTTGTTCCAAGAGTCGATTGTTTTTGTACAAAATTTATTTTTTTCACTACCGTATTGTTTAACAGCGTCATCCATATTGTTTGTACTTCTTTAATATCAAAAATTAGATTTTGATCATATGCAATGATAATCGCTTTAAGATTTTGCACAAACGGAATTATTTCATCACGAAAAACAGCCTTCATGTGTTCAAAATCCCATGTTCCTTCGGTTATATCCATCGGAGTGGTATGTTGCTCAATGACCTTGTCAAAACAGGCAAGATGTTGTTTTAGCTTGGTTAAGCTTGTAAATCCCATGCTTACCTTTGTATGTTCTTTTGGAACTTTGGTTTTTACAAGTGTACGAGATGTAATAGGATTGTTAGAGCTCGAGGATACCCGTAACACAAGCATTGGTTCGTCTGAAATTTCCCTTTGTGTTTTAAAGCGAGTTTGAAAATCAAGTGCCATTTATTATATTTTTCATAATCAATGGGTTTGGAATTAATCATATTTAACCGACTCTCTTCAACAAGCATCAATGTCTCATCAGAATCATATAGATAAAAAAACATTCACATTATTGCTAATCTTAGTACCATCATAAAGTATGGGTTCACTTTGTTAAGCCTATTTAGAAAATATAGATTTTGGTGATACAGAGCTTGGTGACATTTTTTATCATAATCTTCTAATGGCGACGTTAAAATGTGTAAAGCTTGGGTTGAATAATATTATTTTAAAATAAAATTTTCTAACTCTCTAATCTGTTTATCATCACTAAGTTATGTTTCAGTTTTCTTAGACTCGAGTATTTTGAAATCATTTTTAAGATTTTAGAAATTAGTTGCTAAAGACTTTTTTTTTCTTGAAGATGTTTAGCAAGATCTACTTTAATGGTTTATATCTCTTGAAGATGTGCCGTTTTTTCATTACTAAACTCATCAAATTCAGAATATGTTAGCTTATCTGACTTAGGACCCTTTTATAAAGTTTTGACCTTTTGTTTATACAAAGCTAGCTCAGCAGAGAGTGTGTTATTAACACTAAGGGTGTCTCGTACAACAGTATTCATTTGGGTTATCACATATATATATGTACCATTATCACTTTTTGTTGAGCAGAAGCAGACATATCCAGAATATCTACCGGTTGTGTTTCACTTAAATTCAAAGGATGCATAATGTTATTGCTATCATTGTTTACCCTTCATTTGAAATACTAATCACCGAATTCTTTTTGGTATACTTAGACTCATGCTCAACATGATGTGATGGAATATTATTAGTATTTTCCGCGATGGGTGCCTCATGAATGGTGTATGAACCATAGATAGACAAGTTTTCCATAAAACCTGCTTTTGTGGTGTTGATGTCATCACAGTCTGAATCATATGCATCGAGATCATCTGCTTGATATACTGCATTTGAAGAGAGAGCTGCTTAAATGCCTTCATTATTCGTAACACCGGGGTCTAACAGATAAGCAAATTCTTCCTCATCTAAATTCCGACCACGTGCCTGAGCCTCAACCAATAATACCTTATCCTTAAACCAAAAATCATCCCTTCTCCTTTTTGGTTGTGTGCATTGCTTAGCCATATGACCCTCCCCATTGCAGTTGTTACATGTCGTTGTCTTGGGTTTCCTTTTATAACTTCCACTTGCTGTTGCAGTAAAGGTCCTTGGACCCGTTCCCGCAGAGTTTCATCTCCCTTGAATTATTTGCACGATGACCTTACCATCTTGAATAGTTGCTTGTTGATGAGGATTAGATGAAGTTTGTACTTGATTATTCGTTGTTAGATTTCCTCTATGTGTAACAAGTCTAGACATGTAGGATGCAAGATGATTCAATGCATCAATCGGATTATCACTTTGTTGGAACACTGGTATAAGAATTTCTTAAATTTGTTACTGAAGAAAGGTTGTAATTGTTGAACATCCAAAGTATGAGAATAGCCAATTTGAGGAGTACTGACTTGTTGTGAGTAGTTGTTGTGATGAACTTCCCTTGGTTGATAAGACTACTTGAGATGGTGGTGCTTGATGAGTGAAATTTTGTTGATATGAGTACTGAGGTAGATTCTAGGGTTTATACAATGGTTCTAGATATGATTGATGTTGATTTGGGTAAGCCGGATTGTGATATAGAGTCATTTGATGATAGGAAACAAAGGCTGGTGGACCATGAGAATGTTGTTGCAACAAATGAATCTCATTCACATGTCGTTCGTGTTGATTCAAATAAGCCTGAAGTTGATCCGCGTTTGTTGTATGAAAGTCTTTCACCAATTTGACACTTGTAATAAGCTTGCTCCATTCACGGGGAAGAGTAAACAAAAACTTGGTGTTGATATGAAATTGCTCAATCTTCATTTTGTAGATATTCATCTCATTAATCAATAATGAGAATCTCCAATAAAGATCGTGAAGTGACTCCACTGGAACATATGCAAATCTATCAAGTGCATCATACAACTTACACTCTAGTTCCTGTTTGGAAAACGAGGTGCCTTGCATCAATATGCTAATCCTTTCCTACAACTCCTTTGCTACACGATGATGACTAACGAATGAATAATTCTCTGTTGAAAGACCTTGGAGAATGATGTTTGTAGCTGTGATATCACAATCTGCTTGAAGTTGGTGTCAACTCACTTTAATTCCTTTGTCGAGTCACATCATTTTTCCGTGATAGTAGACTAAACTAATGGACCATTTTTAACGTATTCAAGTATCATTCGCCCATTGGATTGGTTCATCATGTGTAACTCCATTACACTCTTCCATGATTCATAACGTTCTTTTTCAAGCATGGGTGGATGATTGTTGTTACCCGAAAGGATAGACTTGTCAGAAAGAGTCGTCATTATGAAATCAAATTAATTAAGATTACTTTAGATCGAGCGGTGAAAGAATGTAATTTTGTTTGTTGATTTGAGAATAATACGGGATTTTACAATTCATGGAGAAACCGAGAAAATATATTATTGCGGGATTTTACAAACCAACGAAACAAACTATAAAAATTCTTTAAGTCTTTGTTTAAATTAAAGTGTTAATTCACCTTAGCCAAATGTTATCTCCCCCTAGTACAAATATATATTTCGCCTTTAAGTCTAAGTACAAATTAGTCTACGTCCCAATATATCTCGCAAAATCTATAACACATTGGTTATTTCACCGGGTAACAAGAGTGTTATCTCGTTGTTCATCAAATGGTTATCTCCCCTTGATATAGAGTTTCCATCTCACCATCTTTCAGGGTTTATTTTGCCGTCTAAGAGTGTTGCTATCTTGCCACAAATAATTGTTATCTCACCACGGGAAAATAAAATTTCTATTACATCGGCCTTAAAACACTATTATTTCGCCGAGGAAGTGTGCTATTTTGTCGCGAGCACGCTTTTAGTATTTCACTCAAAAGTGGTATTCCGCCGCGGGATGTTGTTATTTGGCTTGCGAAAAATAACAAATCCGAAACTCAAATTTTCAAGGCTTAAAAAGACGAAGTTTTTGAAACTTTTACGCAAAACGACTTGTACTTTTGGACTAGTTAAGATGTACAGAGACTTAAAAATGCCAACTTTTTTATTTTAACACGAAAATTTTCAAAATCAAGAATTGTACTTGTTTTTGATAAATTCGAACCAAAAAATACCAAGCAAATATGGTTTTCTTGTTTTTGAGCAACTTTACCTACACCAAAATGATACTAGATCAATAGATGGTATTTTAGTGAATATTTAAGGCTAAAAAAACAAGAAATATTTTAAAGCCGTGATGTATAAGGTTAAATACACACAAATTCAAACACAAACATAAGTAGGGGTGAGCATCGGGACGAAACCGACCCGTCCCGACCCGATCCCGACTTATCCCGAATCCGAAATCACGAAAAACTCAAACCAAATCTCGACCCAAGTTAGGCCTGAGTCCCGAACCGAACCAATTTAAGCCCGAGTTACTCCCGATTTGTGTGGTTTTCTTTGTGCGATACCGAATTAATCCCGAGTCCCGACCCGACCCGAGTCCCGAAATCATGAAAAACCCATCCCGAATCCCGACCCGAATTTGGTCGGTTTGTGTCGGTCGGTTTCGGTTTCGGTCGGTTTGTGTCGGTTTTCGGTTGTCGGTCGGTTTTGCTCACCCCTAAACATAAGAACAATACAATCACTCCATGACTCTTGATACCAACTAAAAAACTATATAATTCCTTAATGATATTTAGAGAGAGAAAGAGTGAGGTTGCAAGGTTATCTAGAAAGAGAAATAATATTTACTATGTGAAATATAATGACAACCAATACCTTTTGCATCTAAGGAGAGGACGTATATACACATGTCCTTCACTGGAACATGGGCCGCCGGCCAAGCCTATAAAGTTTGGCCTTGTTTGCTTACAATGTTACTAATATTTGATCTTATTCAAGTTCGTATTTCCCAACTCACAACAAATTAAAAGTTCAATTAATATCAAGTTTATAATTTTTTTTGTTTTTAATAAAGGTTTTGGTATCTATGTCTAATTCAACAAATCAAGTAAAAATGATAAAAATAGTACAACTACGTAACAGTAACACAAGTTGCAATTACCACAATTAAAGCAAGTATTACAAGTTCTAAATTCACAATAGTAATAATGCTCAAAATGTAAAGTATCTAAAAGTACAAGGACCAAATATGTAAATTCAGAAAGTAAAGGGACCAAAAGTGCAAAATGTAACAAACTATAACCACTAAGTAACAAACTTGCAAAACTGTCAAACAAATTAGTAACAAACTCAAACTAAAAGGACCTAAGTATGCAAACCCTAGAAAAATTAATTTAACCAAAGCTGATTAACAAAATATTAAAGTTTGAGGACCTGAATGCAATTAAACTAGAACTATTATGAAAAACGGGCAATAAGACTTCAATAAGCTCGTGTGAGCTGATTTCTTGACCAAATCAGCTCTAACTTTATGCAAAAGACTTAAAATTGAATTTAAGCTAGGTGTCTCAAAGGAAATGAGCTGAAAGCTAGTAAAACTCAAGATAGCTTATTCCAATAAGCCCAAAATAAGCTATAAGTTGAATGAGACTTCCAGACTTGGATTTTTTACTAAAAATGATTAAGGTAGTTAACAAGAGACTTGAATGTCAAGAAATTTGGAAAATAATCCAGCCAATAAGCTGGAATCTCAAAATAAGCACAACTGGCTTATAGTTGACTTTCGTTGACCAAGAATTTCCAAAAAGCTCAAAACTTCCAAAATGCCTTAAAACTTGTTTGTACACAGGATTATGAATGAAAAATACTAAGTTTTTGAAATAGATTGGTGGGAAATGAATCAACAGCAAGGACTTATCACAGAGAAATGAAAATGCTCAACAGATTATTATTAAGCTGATATCTAGCTCAATTCTTGAAACTGTATAATCTCACTTAGCAATTATGAAAGCTCATATGTTTAGCTATGACTAGGACCAAAAATCAGCTTAAAGCATCCACTAACAAAGATTTGAGAAAGGATTGAATCTAGCTTGTTTTTACTTGTTAAAATTGACCCAATGCTTTTCTTGGTTGTTTGCATGTTTGATTAAAGTTTTCACCACAAAACTTGGCAAAGAAACTTGTAATGATCTATCTAGTATGTGTGAACTCAAAACAACAGGTTTCAAAGGCTGATTCAATAAAACAACTTTGATCCAAACACCACTTATTACTGATGTGAAAAATTTTGCAAAGACTTTTTGAGCAAAAGTTTATGAAATCATTAAAGATATATCTGACCTTGTTTACGAACTCAAATGAACCAAAAACCAGCATAGTAACACCAAGATAAGACTATGGAACACAATTAAGCAGACTACTGAATTTTAAGTTGATGAAAAGCCAATTAAGCTAACTAGAACTAATATAGGAGCTAAGTAATTAACTAACAACTATCAGAATATAACTATCACAACAAATGAACAACAAATCAATCACAGTTCAGCAGTTTAGCTAATTATCTAGGAGTTAAGCATGGCAAAACATTTGGTTGGAACAAAAACTAGAATTTTGATGCCTTTTAGCTTGAAGCCTCCTTAGATGGAGTAGAGGAGCGTTGAGCTCTCTAAATCTATCACCAATACAACAAAATCAAACACCAGAACTCATCAAAACATCATCATCATGGAGGATTGATCAACTCAGCAAAATTCTGAATTTTTGGCAAGGAAATGAACTAGAAAACGTCTAAAATCAGCTAGAAGCTTCCAAAACACTCCAATCAAGCTCTATTGATCAAGTATGATCAATAGAACTAAGTAGTAACAAGATAGGTAGGATAATGTAGTTATGAGAAGAGATTTGAGATGAAAAGTGAAAACTTGAAGCTTTATTTATGGCGGATGTTTGTTACAGGGTTGTTACAACTAAACTAACTAACTCAAGTGTTTGTCAGACACTTGAGATTAGTAGCTAACTAAAATGCTAACTGAATTTTGAGAGAAAAGGATAAGTGTGTGTAAATTCACACACTTGCTACAATATACAAATGAGATACAATCTGGGCTATTTATAGAAGAAATCTATAGTTAGTTGAGGATGAGTGACGTGTGTGAACCAATTCCCAGCTTCCACGTGTACTTGATAGCTCAATTGAAATTTGAAGATGATGAACACAATTGGGGTTTTTCTCTTGGGTGATATTTAGCTCAATTGGATGGTTGGAATAGATTCCTCATCTGATTTTAAGCAAGTTTGATGTTTTGACCTTCTTCTGAAACTCACTCCTTGTTGATCTCAATTCTGGGCTCATTTAAATATTGAATGTGCCACGTGTGAGATGTTTATTGGGTAAAAACTGTTTACACGGATCATTATCTGAATGCCAATTTATGATTGGTTGAAACAAAAGGTAGTGGACAACACTGTTTAGATTTGGTTTATTTATTGTGGCGGCTGTGAGTGGCCAGTTGGCCATTGATGTGGCAATCCGTGTGAAGGCATTGGGCTCTTTTCATTGGCTGAAATGTTTATACTCGGATCAACAGCCAAATATCTTTGAGAATTGATAGTTTTGGACCCTATTGTTTTTAGCTTATAAACTTGAGCTACAATCTTCACCACTTTCTCAATTTTGGTCCTTTAAGCTTCAAACTTGCACAATAATAATCCTTGAGTTTGTTGACTTGATAGTTGACCATGTTTGACTTGATTCTTGACTTTTCCATATTTACACTTTTAGTCCTTCAACTTTGAAAGTTGTCAAGAAAGGTCCTTTGACTTTGATTCGCTTGTCACTTTTCATCCTCCTTTTTTCTTTTCTTCATCAATAAAGGCTTGATTCACTTGTTTTCTTCAAAATTGTATCTTTTTACCTACACAAGCAGAAACAACAAAACATACCCATAATACTGCTTTTATGAATCAGAATTAGGTATTTTGCTTTGTGTTTTTAGGTTTATTTGTGATATAATTGATATGAGATTTTACTCATATCAAATCCCCTAGAGCTGATCAGTGCCATGACCTCATGCAATGCCACATTTTAAAGCACCAATTTACACTTTTCTCATAATTAATCCATCTTGGCCAATATGGAATGCATTTACACTATATTACACTATATGATGCATGATTTTGATTTTTTCACTGCAAAGCAAAGGAAAGTAATTCTATTTATATATTTTTTGATTTTTCATGAAATGATTTTGATGGAAATAACTCATAAAGAAATCAAAAACTTTAATTAGGGCTTTGGTACCATGAACACTTATCATCCTCAAGTTTCACTTTTCCCATACCAAGCATAAATACAAGATCATTGTTATTGATATGAGTGATTTTACTCATATCATTTATATCTAAAGACGAACAATAAATGCATATAATCAATGAAAATGCCTTGTATATGTTTGTTTGTCGTTTCATGTGTGTAGGTACCGATGATCACGAAAACTGGCAAATTCGACACGAGATTGAAGAAAAATCGAGGAAGCCAAAAATCAAGTTTGATTTTGTTCGTGGATTTAAGTTTTTGAAGGATTTTTTCTTGTGGGTCCCACAATTACTTATTGGGCCTGAAAGCCCATGTTTGGAAATAACTTATTTACCAATAGCCCATTACATGGCCCAAAACCACAAGTTATAGGGGCAGATGGTGTATTCTTCATATTGGGCCAACAGCCCATTGTCATAACAAAATATTGAAGACGTATTAGCTTGGAATGGATCCCAAAAGGCCCATCAGGGTTAAGATAAAGGAACGGTTAAATAGTTTATTAAAGTGAATATTTATTCACTTTTACGGTCAAATGTAACTCACACAACCATTTATTTCTTTTCGTTACAAAAAAGGTCTTCCTTTCTCTCTCATACAAGAAAACGCAGATTTATTCCTCCAAAATAAACCCTAATTCACAAATCAATAAATTGGGGCTTTTCACTTATTCCAAGTGCGTGGTACACACGCATGGGAAATTAATCCCCAAGTAATTCGGAGATTGAAGATGGATCTGTTTAGGTGACGTGGTCCTTTACTCCTCCCTGATTGGGTGAGACACTTCATACCTCACCAATCCACCAATCATTAGATAACACGTCATCAAGGAAGAAGCACAACAAACACAGTTTCTGCCACGCTGGCAATCCGAGTGAAGATGGGCGATTAATAGCCCTTGGATCAAAACTGATAGAAGAAAGAGAATAGAGATGCTTAATCGATGGCTCAAAATTGATTCTTCCTCAAGAAACTCAGCAACCCACACCTCTTCACCAGCTATAAATACCCCCTCAAAATCATGTATTCATGATCCCTTTTCTTTTTTTTTAGTGTTATGATGTTAGTTTTAATTTAGGATTGTAATTTCATTTTTACAAAAGTTGTAATGAATTGTTGATTTAATAAAAGTTTGTTTTTAGTATTATTAATCTTTCAATTATCGTTATTTTATTTACTGTGTTTTATGATCTGAATTTTTAACTCATTATAACCAAGTTGTTATATAAGCTTATTCCATAGCTTGTATTGATAATTAAGAGAGATTAGGGATAAACACTTGATCCCACTGATAGAAGAAGCTGATGTGGTTCATGACTTTATTGTGGATCGAATAATTTGCTCGGTTCGTACTATAAGCTGTAGTATCAAGCAGATTGTTAGGGTCTAAGGGTGACTTGAGTGGTAGTTCGAGACGATTTTAGGTGTTGATTTTGTGCCAAGTCCGCTCAGCGCGCGACTTCTGCTCAAAGGATTCTTCTTGAAGGATAAGCTCGTTTTTACTTTTTTATGAATTTTTAGTTTATGTGCTTTTAATCTGTTTGGATACACGTTTGTGGATTGGTTTTTATGTTGTTATGAGTTTTTTGGATTTTTTTTGTTTGATTTTGCTTAGTATTTGATGTTAAAGAGTCTACTTCCATATTTGATTTACAATATCTGCTAAGATGATTTATATTTGAGTTTTATGAATTTGAATTGGTTTGATAATTTGATTATGCTGATGATCTTTTATTTTGAGCAAAAATGATGCCAAGTTTAATCTACGATTGGTAAATGATCTTTTGTATTTGCTTAATAAATATGTCTTGCTTGTTGATAGATCTGCTTAATATTATTTGCTGAATCGTGAGTTTGTTTAGTTTTATGAGTTTTGATCTGCTATGTTATCTTATCCTAAACCTGTTATCACATTTTAATCTTCCTTTGCTGATTAAGAAGTACATTCAGGGACTGAGTTTTGCATAAATATATATTGCTATGATTTTTAGCTGTTTAATGTTAACTTAGAGCTTTAGGTTCGTTTTAGGATGCTTTGATTGTTTGTAAGTTTGAGTTTGCTGCCATGCCAAGTATCACAGGTCTGGTGTTTTACATAATGTTGTAGTTTTGTCATAGAATCACTTTTGAGTTTAGTTTAACAACTGAATTTGTGAACTGTATCGATTTTAAGAGTCTGGATCTGTGATAATGTTAACTTTGGTCTTCTGATTCATTTAGGCTCTTTTATGCTAATTTTACTATATGTGAGTAATTGACTGATTTAATACTTTAATGTGATTGTTATATTTGTTACTTTATATTATTTTACCATTACATTTTACTGTTGTTTTAATTGATACAGTAAAAGTTAAATAACCAATAACAAAAATCACCCATAAAAAATGTCATTTGCAGGTCTCGAACTCGAGACCTGCCCCTCACACACCCAACGTGATAACTACTTGTGCCAGATACTCTTTTGAGATTTAATACAGCTTTTATATTTAATATAATGCAATAGGTTGACTGTTAGTTTTTCTAGATAGTTTAAGTATAAGTTTTCATTTTAGTAAAAATTAATTAAAAGTTTTATTATATTTACTTTTAGCTTTAAAAATAACAAATAGTTTCAAAACAAAATAAAAAATTGTTTTAGTAATTTTAGAAATTTAATTAGTTAAAAAAAATAGTTTTAAAATAATTAGATTTTAAATAAATTAGTTTCTTTAAATAGAATTTGTTTAGTATATAGTAAAAGTTATTTTTTTAATAAGATTCAGTTAATTTTTAGATTTTAAATAGAATTTAAATTAGTTTAAATTTAGTTTTTAAATAATTTTATTAAATAGATTAAGCTTTTTATTAAGTTTAAATAGTTTAATTTTAAATAATTTAATTCAATTTAGTTTTAAATAATTGCTTTTAATTAATTAAAATGGGAACGATTCATGCACTTAGGATTTAATTAGTTTATATTTGTAGGATTAATTTTAGTTTAAAACCGAGAACCATTCAAATCAATTGTCCATTTCAAAACAAAACGTCTCAAATTCACTCGATCTTTGTGCACAACGAACTTAGGTCATCAACGTGTTTAATTAAATCCGTCTTTGGTAATTTTAGTCTATTACTTTTTCCTAAAGGTAATTTTCTATTTTACCCTATAACGTATCTAATTAATATCGACATTCCACATCACATCAAAAATTTTGGCGCTGCTGTCGGGGATCTTGTGTACGATTCACTTTGTTGAGATTTGTTGATCGTTGATTTGAAGACCCTTTCCGTGCTCGGAAAGTTTTGTTATTTTTCTATTATTATAGAATGTATCGTTTTTCGTGTTTTTGTGATTAGTATATTGTATTACGTAGAACAATAAATTTACCTACTTCCAAATAAGACCTTAGTTGGGATTTCATTACCTAGCTATTGTATTCGAATCCAAAACGAAAAAAAGGCAAAATAGATAAATACTAATAAAATGTTTGAACTCGATTTATACAAACTATAAGGTGGGTATAAGGCGACGAGCTATAAAAGGCCGTCTAAGGAAAAAGGTTTTTAATTGCTTTGTGCCACCTCGTTTCCCCGCTTGCTTGTGCGTATATTGAGAGGAACAACCGATTATTGGTTTGCCAACTCAAGTAGTATTAAATCTTATTTTTGTAGTTTACTTATTGAACCTCGAGACGTTTAGGTTTTCACCTATCATTTCAAAGTCGACCGAGGGTAATTTACTTCCATAGTAATTATCCTTATTTCTTGTTTTTGTCAATCTTTGATTGATTTATGAAAAATACCAAAAATAATCTTCTTAATCCTCTATCATGTTTAATTCTTTTTCTCCTCATCCTCCAATTTTTAATTCTTTCATGAATTCCTTCGTCAATTGTGTAGGGTGTGGAGAACCGTTATATGGTCTTTTACCATGTCGGTGGTGTACGTGTGAGCGTTGTGGAAATGATTTACGTCACGATATACGAGTTGGATTTTTTCCTTGTTGTAATGAGATTACTTCATGTGGAAACCCGAATTTTTCGAATAATTCTCTCGATTTTTACCACCTCCACACCCAACATACGAGACACCCTCGTGTGAGTTTTATGGAAATGATTCTCATTTTGGAATTAATTGTTCGCATCGATTCTCGCTTAATTACGAACAAGAACCGAGCTACAATCAAAACTTTAATGATAATTGTTATCCACAAGATTTACTGAGTTTATCACAACAACATTTTTGTTGTGAGTATTGTGGAGGTCCTCACGAGAGTTTTTGTTGTCAACCGAGAGATCAAAAAATTTTATGAGCCTAGTCCTTGCTATAATTCTATTCCCTCCGGTTTTGACCAATCCTCACAATTTTCTCTCGTGAGTGAGAATTTTAAACGACTTGAAACAATGTTCCAACAAATAATGAATCAAAGAAATGTTGAAGTTGTTGAAAAGAGCATTGAAGATATGTTGCTTGAAAAGAAACAAATCAATCAAGAAATTAATGATATAACTAATGAATTGGGAAGTCGAATCATGGAGAAATAATTGAGGAGGGATTTAAAAGAGAGTGTGAAATTAAGATTATACAACTTTCGCAAGATTATAATGGATTAAGCATTGAAATTCGAAAGAAAGAACAAGCTTAAGAGGAAGCAAAACATCTTGCTACTCGTGAACTCGAGCGTTCTCTTCTTATTGACGATGACGAGGATAGTACTATTTCTTTGAGAGATCTTATTGCTCTTCATCCTTCGTCTAGTGCAATCGTACTTCCTTTTCATGTCTTGCCGGCTAAGGGGCATGAGAATTCACCTATCCTAGATGATGAGGATATCTTTGATCTCACTTCATCTCATGACATCATCACTCCTATTCATGATTCTTCAATCGTGGAACCCGAAAATTCTCTAAGCAAGGGGGACGAGCATTTTAGCACTATTCCAGACACAGAATCGGACGAAGTAATAAAGTCTAGTGTTGAGATCCTTGTCCAAAACCCAAGAGAGTTCGATGGTATTTCCAATGAAATGTGTGATTTGCCACAACATGATGACTCTAATTCTTCTATTCACTTTGATATTTTCTCTAATTCTAATGATGAAAATTGTGATGGGAATGAAGGTTTTGAGAATGATTCGACTTCTAGTGAATTTTCTAATGAGGAGTTCTCCGATGAACTTTCTTATAAAGATGACATTCACAATTCGGATTATGAGGGGTTTCCCGATGAACCTAATCTTCTTCACCCATTTCCACCAGGAAATGGGGATGATAGTGATCTGGTATTTGAGAGGTTCACTTTTGAACTTGCTTTTTTAGACCTATTTCCACCGGGAAATGAGGTTGATTTGAATATTCTGATCCTCGAGAAGTTCACCGATGAACTTACTCATTTAGATGTGGAAGACGTGATTCTTCGTGAGAAATTATCAAACGTCTATCTTCTCATTTCTAAGATCGAGACTTTGAATTCTAAGCCTAATGTCAAGTCTTTCTCTCTATCTCATATTCCCGTTGAGGATAGTGATCCGCTTATGGAGGAGATTGACATGTTTCTTGCTTCTAATGATTCGATACCACCGGGTGTTGATGAAATTGACCCGGAGGGGGACGGTCTCGTTTTAGAGAATTTACTTGATGATGATTTCGTCCCAAATCCTCTTCTCACCCACTTTGACCTTAATGTGCGGGGTTTTCATGTGTCTCATATTGAGTACTATGACCCGATTGATCACATTTCTAAGGGTGAAATGGTCAAAGCTAAGAATGTTGATTCCACTATGGATGAAAATTTTATCCCACCATTACCATGTGCTTTATATGATCTTGGATTAGCATGGGGGGACGGCACCGTGTTGTCTATTCTTTTCTCTCCCGATGAAGAGGTATTCGACCCCGGAATCGTTGATTTAGGGAAATCTCGGCCTTTCACGGAGATGTAATAATTGAAAGACTTTTCGATTATCTTGGTGCGAGTTTATCTCAGGGAGCATGCTATATTCATTCCATAATTTGTGACCACCATCTCTTTTTGGAGATTTATGTTGGAGTTTTATCCTTTCGTTTGTCATCCGACAACGAGGATGAGATCTTTGACCCTGACATCGTGCTTTATTATGGAATTTATTCCAATATGCCGGTTTTCACCATTTTCCCTAAGGACCAATGAATGCGGGGATCAAGTCGAGCTCATGACTCGGTTAACAAAAACGAGGTGCCTTCTGGGGGAGTCCTATACATTCTATCTTCTTTCTATTTTCTAACACTAATAAGGTGTCACAAACGTGAATTTAGAATCTATTTAATTTACGTAAAACGCGATGGTTCGGGTTAGACTTGTTTTGTCTATTGATATTCCCGATTTATTTCGCGTAATTTGGTTACAAACTGAAATTTTTATGAACGACCATCATGAAAGATTTCATTTGAATGACTATTATTTGTTTACAAGGAATTTATATTTTAGGAACCTACATTTATTCACATCAACCATACACCAACAAAATCTATTTACAAAATAAATAATCTTTTCTCCCTTTTGTTTTAACAAAACCGCCCCCCCCCCCCCCTTTATTTACTATATACCCACGTTTTAATTGCTCTACCACACCTTAAATTTGAGTCATGTATACCATCCCCTTGTCCTTCTTTCTGCCATCACCAAAAACCCACACATATTGCTCTTCCCTAAGACAATACAAGTCCCCATGCTAGTTCTTTTATCAAACCCTAACTAGAATTACTTTAGCCTTGATCCCACTTCATTGCCTATAAATACAAGCCTCACCTCTTCTCTACAACTCACACACACAAAGCAAATCTCTCTCAAAGAAAACACCAACATCCTACTACAAAGACACGGCAGAAGTTAAACAAAGATTCGGGTTGATTTTAAAAACAAGCAAGAAACACCAAGATGTTTAGGTTGTGGGTACATATTGATAGTTGATCACTGTTCTTACTTCATCTTCACCAAATATCCTTAGGACCCGTAGTAAGTTCTTATACTTTGCTCGTTTCATTTTGGTTGATAAACATACTTGCTATAAACTCTTGCAAACTAAACCATAACTAATTAAGTCACGGGTTAGGACTCGATGGGCGTTTACACAATGGACTAAGCCACATATTGAACTAAAAATGATATCACAAGGCCACGGTTGTAGCCTTAAGGATGACCTAAATGATATGAATAACATTAACAAACCCTAAGTATCAAACGACTAAGTGAGTTTATGTGGACATTTGTTGTTCAAACATACATACTGTGAGTATATGTGTGAACCAAAAGTCACTTACTCTATATTTGAATTGATATGCATTTATAGGTAGAAAAATAAGGGCTCCAACCTTCTGTGAATGTATGCATGGTATACTATCAAAACAAGTAATAAAATAATAACCTCAAGTTGATATGTGTGTCATATGCCTAGCTAGAGTACGAGTAGTACTTCGGGTATGACAAACAGTAGCTAAGAGAAACAATAATATACAAAGCAAACATGGTCATTAGTGTGTGATTTCATGCTTATATATGTGTGTGACTCGTATGTATGATCAAACAAAAAGAGAATAATGTGTCCTCGTTAAGACGAATGCAACAGCCCTCCCCTTCCTCACTTTTAGCTTACCACATTTAGGAACCAATTATATTACGTGTGTTGAATGGGTATGCGTATGTTAGCAGAAAGAGTGCACATATTAAGTTGATTGAACTATGCGTTGTATGAAAAACAACCAGGAACAATACATTGTAAAAATAATAGCATGCAAACTGTTAAGTAGGTTACCATATAGGTGTAAGAGTGCATGCTAAGTCTAATTAAGTGTGACCCTTGAGTTATGCATGGTGTTTGTATGATGCGTGAGTACATTTCATGCTTGTATGCACGTTTGATACCAATAGGAAAAGAAAACAAGAATCACTTACTCTCTTACTATTACCACTGTATATAATATGTGCTAAATGCTGTGTATATGTGGGTGTTTAGGCGAATGAAAACATCTCCAGGGAACACAAGTCACCTCTCCCAAATAAGGTTATGTATGTTGGATATAAGAATATGTGATGGGTGTATGATAATGCTTAGGAATAGAAGAGTTCAAACCCTTCTGTGGATGTATGCTCGTCATGTGAATATGTATGCATGAAGCAACAGTAAGACTCCTACCATCAAGAAAGACGTGTGTAATGTGCATGTATGATTAAGGAACATGACACTCAAATAGAATTAAGCATGTGTTTATGCTAAAAGTCCTATGTTGCTTGAGTGTGAACACAAATCCTAATAACTTTACGATTTGTAGTGTGTGTACCCTGCGTGGGTATAGTAGCTAGTCAATAAGTATATGCACCAAATTTCCCTCTTTGATAGTAATTTTCATATTACAGTAGAGGACTAGGACCCCTCTTAACATGAAATAAAATAGGCTATGTGTGGTATGCATGTTTATGTGTGTATGTTGAAAGGGATAACAAGTTGGGGACACCTACTGTTTTGGTGTAATGCTTGCTGCCAAGGCCCAAGAAATGGACAAATTTTACCTAAGTAAACCATGTATCATGTATGTATGTGCATAGTCATGTAGTATAAGTACGCATGCATGTATGGTGTGGAGTTAGAGTAAGTTTGGAAAACACACTGTGGGACTTTTGTCCTTGCGTGTAAGCAGGCGAACAGTGTGCAAGAGAGCAATCAAAATAGTTTCCCTTTTTGCTTTGCTCATTCCATGTAAATGTATATGTATTGCATGTATGTAAATGAAATTAATAAAACCAAAAGCTTGTGTGATGTATGTATGCATGTTAACAAAAGAAGGCATAATGTATGTAAAGTATTAGTATCATATAGACGGGACCATACTATTCTTTTGGGAAAGTCTGTGACTACACAGTGAGTACACAAAAACAAAAGGGTTTTTCATTTAGTAAACTATAGTATGTGTGTGTCATGCGTGGGTGGGATCAAACACAGAAAGGAGAGGATTAAGATACTACATTTAGTTGTAAACACAAAGCTACCACTTTTCTTTTATTTCCAATACTTCTAAGTTAGCACAAGTGATGACATGAATTTTGACCCACTGCCTCCTTTCATGACTATTTTTAACTTAGAATATGTCCATGCCCCGTTGAACTAAAAGTACCTCGCTAAACTCGACACGGCCTAGTTTATAACGTGACTTACCGTTTGTCTTGAAGTTAAGTAACGAACTCACAATTAAATTCCAAAGTTGCTTGTTTGACACTTGAATGAAATTGAACCTTACTTATTTATTTTGTTGCGAGCACCTTACTTTGTCTAATTATTTTCTAGACTTTAGACTTCATTAAAAATGCGATATTTATCAAATATCGAAGATCTCACGGCCTAGTTTTCATAACGATAACCCGATTATCTTTCAGACTAATAGATAACGAGTTATTATAGCCCAAAGTCGACCCCATGACTAAAATTGTTGAACGAGAAAAATGTATGAAAACATTTTATAAACCAAGAGCAAGTATAAATTATCAACCAAGTGCATTGTACGTTATTATTTATTTTATTTAGCCTAAGTACGGATATTTTACTTAGGTTACGAGTAGATCGTTTGCGCATTGTTTTGCGTGCCTTGATATTCCGTGCTATCTTTGTTGATCATATTTACTGCTTCATCGAGGTGAGTTTCATAGCCCCACTTTTAATTGCTTTAACTATTTTGGGGTGAGAACATTGCTTGTTTTTAACGGATGAACATAAGTGCTTTAAACTCATACGTTTGCCTACATGATGTCTAAGTAGCGATATCCCTAGATGCTTTAGCCCACTATCGTGAACCGTTAATTACTTTGTGTAAGCGCGAATGTTATGGATAGATCTATCGGGACTAACCTCCCTATCTAATTTGGATGTGTGGCCAAAGTTAGATACACTTACATTTGAGGATTTACAAATGCTTCGGGATAGGCATTTGCTCAGGCTCTTATTATTTCTTGTTGGTTGAGGTTAACGCTTCGGTGTCACGAGCTTAGGCGTAGGTGATTAAAACGTATACTTTTGATTATAATCTTGTATTTGTTATAAGATTATATGCCGGTTGCCTTGGAAAATCTTATGGTTCATCACACTATTTAAACTTAAACCTATGAACTCACCAACCTTTGTGTTGACGCTTTAGCAATGTTTTTCTCAGGTATCAAGACGGAGGAGTGACGTGGTTATGCATGGGAGATTTTTAATAAAAATGGTCGTGACTAGTGTATGGATATTTGGATCAATGTTAAAGTCTTTTGAAACAATGTTTTATTATGATCTTATGTAAATTTGCTTCCGAAACAAGTTTTATGCCTTTAATTAAATTAAACGACTTTTAAATAGTCGTTCTTTGTATCTATGTCTCGTGATAGTCATGACCGTCGCACCCCATTGTGTTGTGTTACTCTGATAAATTGGGGGTGTGACAGATTGGTATCAGAGTCGTAGTTATAGAGAACTAGGTTATTTTACAAAATGATTTTTATAAGCGTGAGTCAAAATTTAATTTTGGGAAAAATAATTCTAGACTATAACTAACTCAAAAATCTCCAAGAACCACTTCACTCTGCGTCTGCGATAAAAGTAAGTTGTGACTTGAATTATTCCATGTGATTTGTTACTTTAGTTTAAACTTGATTGCTACGTATTATTAGCATTAAGTATTTCCTTCCTTGTTTGAATGACCCTTATGATGTACTTATAGGAATATGTACTAAAACGATTTTTCTTATATTTTGAAGAAAATTACCTAACATCCTTGTTTGGAATGTTGTACTACAAAAATGGTTTGTGCCATGTTTAATCGAACTAAGATGGTTTGTGCCATGTTTATTTGGAGTAAAACATACACATGCTTATGATATTATGTATTTTGTTAAAACTGCCCACTGGACTACTATGAACTATTTAAACACTTGTGTGTTTCTATGTCACCCTATATCGATATACGCCGAATTAAAAATATACGCCAAAACAGTACTTGGGCGCGGTGAGATCTAGTAATGGCTGATGATAAGTCGTGAGTAAACCTAAAGTCAAGACAAAGCATCAAAAACGTTAAGAGGTATAATGATGCTTAGCAAGGTCTCAAGGCTGTTCTTGTTTGATTGGGTTGCGAGACTAAGTTAAGTGCCAGTCGTTATACAACTTAGGGTTTTTGATGAGTTTTCTTGTGGATGGGTAAAACTCATGAATTTACATCTTGCGTGATTAGTTTGATAGTTAGGGTATAACATATTTGATGAGTTTTGTGTAGGTTTAATCAATGTTAAACTATGTGAGTAATATCTAAAGACGAGTAAATTCACCAAAGATGTTAAGAAGTTTAACGACTAATACTTGACTGGACCTCAATGCTGTTCTTGTTTGATTGGGTTGCGAGGCTTAGTCAAGTGCCAGTTGTAACGCAGCTTAAGATTTTTAGTGAATTTCCTCGAGGATGGATAAGACTTACATGATCTGACAATGTGATTACCTCATTTACGTTGGATTAATACGGTACATTAGTATCATTAGTTTGAATGGTGTGTGAACACTGAAATGATTAACGTCATCGTGCCAATCTCCCTCCGTACAGTTCTGTACGACTCAGAATCCTGATAATCGCCTCATGCTTTTAAAATCTTTACTTAAAAGCTGCCCATGAACTAGAAACCTTTCAAAATATATATATATATATATATATATATATATGTATATATCGTGCCGACCCGTTCGTATATTACTCTTCTATATTAATACGTGTCATCGTTTCCCCATTTTAGAACAATGGTGCGAACCCGACGATCTGCAACTAACCTGACTCGGAACAACAATAATACAATCGACAATGATGCACTAGAGCAACTAGTTGCTTAGCGTGTGGCAGAAGCAATCGCGGTTATCGAAGCTAACCGAGCTAGCACTCACGGAGAAACCAACAGACTCACGACTACTACTCGGGCATGTACATACAAAGAGTTTCGTGCTTGCATGCAAGGGGATTTCAAGGGCACTGAGGTTGCAGTTGGCTTAGCTAGATGGTTCGAGAAACTTGAGTCCATGTTTGAAGTTAGCAATATGGAGGAGAAAGATCGAGTAAAGTTTGCTTCAAGCACGCTATTGGATGGTGCACTGACCTGGTGGAATATCTACATCAGATCGGTTGGTATCAATACTGCTCACGCCATTCCTTGGAATGATTTCAAACAGATGATGACCAAGAAATACTGCCCTCGAAGTGAGATGCAGAAGTTGGAAAATGAACTATGGAATTTGAAGGTTCAAGGAACAAAGATTGAAGCCTACACCCAGCGTTTTCAGGAGTTGATACTGCTTTGTCCAGAGATGGTTTCCACCGAGACCCGAACAATTGAACGATACCTTTATGGATTACCTCAAAGCATCAAGGGAGATGTAATGGCATCAAGGCCGGTGGATATGCACGAGGCTATTACCATGGCTCACAACTTAATGAATCAAGTAAGCGAAGAACTGGGTGAGGATGCCAAAGCCGGCAAGAGACAATGGGAGGAAGACCGATGGAAGACTAAGGAACAACATCAAAGCAAGAGACGAGGTGGAGTGTATGTTGCTGGTACAAGTAGAAAGAAAGGGTATGCTGGAAACCTACCATACTGCGTGGAATGCAACCTTCATCATCGCGGCCATTGTCCTGAGAGATGTGGAAACTGCAAGAGGATCGGTCACCAAGCAGAAGATTGTTGGACCTCTACCCAAGTGACATGTTATGGATGTGGAGAAGCAGGACACATCAGAAGGGACTGCCCAGGCCTGGTGAACCAGATTGAGGACGGAGAAACATGTCAAACCTTAGTGGTGCTTGAGTGATAACAATGGGGCAAACAAAACCTTATTAGGAGCCGTGTTTTGTACTTTTCTATGGATGTCGTCTATTATGTATTTGTTATGAATTTGGATTCTTTTCTTTCATGAATGAACTATGAACTACTATTATATTAATCAAATATCTCAAAGAAACAACTGGTGACGAAAAGGAGGATAGAACTGTTAGACCCGAGACGTACGTAGCCTAATCAACTACGTATGATCGTGGTCAAACGCGAATATGCTCATAGTAGTCATCGCAAAAATAAGATAAATTAGCAAAGTAAATTCCAAGCTCGCGTTATTTTCCAAAGAAAAGAAAAATTGTTTAGAGCTATGAACGTCAAATATCCTCATATCGTCGTTTAAGTTAAAAGGAGCCACGTGCGACTTATATGTAAATCACTTATGACTACTTCCGCATTCATTAAGACGAACGAGACTGTGTAAAACGCAAGGCATGGGAAAAATTTATCTTGGAGACCTCGTCA
Organism: Glebionis coronaria; assembly: GCA_025667525.1. Classification (NCBI taxonomy): domain Eukaryota; kingdom Viridiplantae; phylum Streptophyta; class Magnoliopsida; order Asterales; family Asteraceae; genus Glebionis; species Glebionis coronaria. The sequence continues at coordinate 201,047,105 of CM046880.1, forward strand.
TGTTAAAAGTCGCACCATGGAAAGGTGTCATTCGTTTTGGAAAAACGAGGAAAGTTAAATCCTTGATACATTGGACCGTTCAAGATTACTATTAGCACAATTATAGGAATTTATGCGAAGGATGACAACACGTGACCCTTTAAAGTGGAAGTGATACGTGAGACGGTGCAAAAATTTTTTTGTTTTTATTAAAACTCACTTAACAAAACCGACATCGTCGAGAAAATTCATAATATGAGAAAAGACTTACTAGTATATGCTTTAGGGAGCGTTATAGATCATGTGCAATCGGAAGGAAATTTTTTTTTTCGTTCTAACCCTAATAGCAATGTTAATATTAGCAAGAAGCTAAGGAAAACGAAGGCGTTGAACGTCAAGAGAAGTAGATATAAATTCAAATTATCTCTTGGTTTGTTAACAACATGGACTTGCGAGTTTTGAGGACAAAACTCAAATTTAAGGGATTTCGGATGTCACAAACGTGAATTTAGAATCTATTTAATTTACGTAAAACGCGATGGTTCGGGTTAGACTTGTTTTGTCTATTGATATTCCCGATTTATTTCGCGTAATTTGGTTACAAACTTAAATTTTTATGAACGACCATCATGAAAGATTTCATTTGAATGACTATTATTTGTTTACAAGGAATTTATATTTTAGGAACCTACATTTATTCACATCAACTAAATTGTCAACATACACCAACAAAATCTACTTACAAAATAAATAATCTTTTCTCCCTTTTGTTTTAACAAAACAGGCCCCCCCCCTTTATTTCCTATATACCCACGTTTTAATTACTCTCCCACACCTTAAATTTGAGTCATGTGTACCATCCCCTTGTCCTTCTTTCTGCCATCACCAAAAACCCACACATATTGCTCTTCCCTAAGACAATACAAGTCCCCATGCTAGTTCTTTTATCAAACCCTAGTTACAAACCAACAAGACCCCTAATCAATCCTAACTAGAATTACTTTAGCCTTGATCCCACTTCATTGCCTATAAATACAAGCCTCACCTCTTCTCTACAACTCACACACACAAAGCAAATCTTTCTCAAAGAAAACACCAACATCCTACTACAAAGACACGGCAGAAGTTAAACAAAGATTCGGGTTGATTTTAAAAACAAGCAAGAAACACCAAGATGTTTAGGTTGTGGGTACATATTGATAGTTGATCACTGTTCTTACTTCATCTTCACCAAATATCCTTAGGACCCGTAGTAAGTTCTTATATTTTGCTCGTTTCATTTTGGTTGATAAACATACTTGCTATAAACTCTTGCAAACTAAACCATAACTAATTAAGTCACGGGTTAGGACTCGATGGGCGTTTACACAATGGACTAAGCCACATATTGAACTAAAAATGATATCATAAGGCCACGGTTGTAGCCTTAAGGATGACCTAAATGATATGAATAACATTAACAAACCCTAAGTATCAAACGACTAAGTGAGTTTATGTGGACATTTGTTGTTCAAACATACATACTGTGAGTATATGTGTGAACCAAAAGTCACTTACTCTATATTTGAATTGATATGCATTTATGCGTAGAAAAATAAGGGCTCCAACCTTCTGTGAATGTATGCATGGTATACTATCAAAACAAGTAATAAAATAATAACCTCAAGTTGATATGTGTGTCATATGCCTAGCTAGAGTACGAGTAGTACTTCGGGTATGACAAACAGTAGCTAAGAGAAACAATAATATACAAAGCAAACATGGTCATTAGTGTGTGATTTCATGCTTATATATGTGTGTGACTCGTATGTATGATCAAACAAAAAGAGAATAATGTGTCCTCGTTAAGACGAATGCAACAGCCCTCCCCTTCCTCACTTTTAGCTTACCACATTTAGGAACCAATTATATTACGTGTGTTGAATGGGTATGCGTATGTTAGCAGAAAGAGTGCACATATTAAGTTGATTGAACTATGCGTTGTATGAAAAACAACCAGGAACAATACATTGTAAAAATAATAGCATGCAAACTGTTAAGTAGGTTACCATATAGGTGTAAGAGTGCATGCTAAGTCTAATTAAGTGTGACCCTTGAGTTATGCATGGTGTTTGTATGATGCGTGAGTACATTGCATGCTTGTATGCACGTTTGATACCAATAGGAAAAGAAAACAAGAATCACTTTGTAAAACCCGCATGCTTTTACCATGAATAGTACCCTTAAGATCGTACGTCCTAGATTAAAACTTACCTCATTTAGTATTGATCACATTCATGTGCTAGTAATCAAGCAAGTGCATACGTGTATGACATGATAAGTATCGATTACGTACGAACTCATGATAAACAGTTAATAAATATGTCACGTGAACATAATTAAATCATGATCACCATTTAAAATACGAACTAGAATAATTACGTAAATACATATAATATAATTACGAGCGTTAAAATTACGATAAACGACATGATAAAATAAACAGAAACACTTTAAACACGAGCACGTTTAACCACGAATGAACACGAAACATCGGGACACGAGAAAGGTACGGGTACCCCATGTGGGGCCCCCATACCCACGGCACAACAAAAAGAAATGGGCTAAGCCCATGGACTTTTACAAGTAAAGGGGGGTAAAGAGTAAAACTAGTTTTCATTTTCACTTTTTCAAGAAAGAAAACATAAACCCTAAAAAGTTTTCTCCTCCTCCTCCTTGGTTCCTTTTGTGCCGCCACCTACATCACCACCATAGGAGGGTGTTGTTGATTTTTGACATTAAATACAAGTGTTAGAAACCGTGTTTGTTCATCCCCTTTCAAGCTACGTATTGGTATATCATTCTAAACCCTTCTTTTTAATTCTTTTTAATCTTTGATTATTTTCATGAACATGTTATTATTTTTTTATTAAAACATGATAATTAAACATTGATCTAACATGTTTTGGGGTAAATTAAAATCAAAGAACGATATAAATGGGTGTTTGTTTTTAGCCGCCTAGCAAACAAACCCGAGGGGGGTTTGGTTTGCTTATTGCCGCCACCACCAAGACCATTTTTGGTCTTGGTTGGTGCTTGTGGGACCCACGGCAGCAAGGAGGCACACGTGCCCCGAGTTTGGCTCGGGGTACGGTGTCGAATTCATGCCCGATTCATGGTTCGTTGGTTAAATCATGATCTATGTTACATGTTAATTTTTATGAATCATGAACTTAGGATATAAATTAATTAATAACCTGAAATATTAATTAAATCATGACTTAGGTTATTCTAATTATTAATTTAGCATGATATTAATTTAACCTAAGTATTTTATGTTATAAGTTATAATTAATTAATTATTTAAAACATGCCTATAATTAATTAATTTAGACATGACTTAGGTTATATTATTAATAATAATAATACACATTTTAACCTAAGTATTTTCATTTCATTTTAATTAAAACATGTTATACTTTAATTAAAATGCTTAACCTATAGTTTAATTAAAATACATGAAATAATAATTAAACTATATACTATATCATATGACTTATGAAACAAGCTTATAAACACTTAGACTTATATGTTAGCTTATGTAACCAGCTTAATTCTAAATATGGAAACTTCTATTTATAGAAACTTAATTAAATAAGGCAACTAATCTATTAATGGAAACCTTCTATATATGGAAATTTATCTATTTCAGGCAGCTAATCTAATCATGGAAAACCTTCTATATATGGAAACTTATTTAATTAAGGCAGCTGATCTATTTTTGGAAACTTTCTATTTTTAGAAACTAATCTATTTTAAGCAGTAAATTCTATTTTAGGAAACTTTCTATTTTTGGAAACTTTCTATTTTTGGAAACTTTCTATTTTTGGTAACTTTCTATTTTTGGTAACTTTCTATTTTTGGAAACTTTCTATTTTTGGAAACTTTCTATTTTTGGAAACTTTCTATTTTTGGAAACCTGCTATATTTGGAAATTTACTTATTATTACACAGTAAGTATAATAACACATGAAATACCAGTAATACTTAAACAGATTAATCAGAATACAAGATAGACACAGTTTAAGGCTTTAAACAGTGAACCATGACCTAAAACATACCAAGTCAGTTAAAATGAGACATAAAACCCAGTACGTAATCAGTGAATCGATACTTATACACGTGTGTATTCATGTAGCGTTAGTGATCCAGAAGTAGGAGTCTTTCTTCCGTTCATTCACTGGACTTGAGGTACGGATTCTCGTCCTTTCAGTATGGACATTCTTTCCTTAATAGGATTTCCCCGTATGCGGCCAACTGTTTTCCCCAGTATTTGTTTTATTGTTTTGAACTGCTTATGTTTAATTAGCATAATCTATAGCCATATACAAGCATGACCAGTTTCACCTAGTTATGGAGGTACCATAACCATAACATTGGAGGCACCAATGTTATGACTTCCCCACGGCGGAGTGATTTCTCGTGGCGTCCCTTTTCAATTTTGGCCATATTATTATATCAGGTGGGGCGTATGGGTGCATCCTAGTTACATGTTTTATTCAGTTTATCATGGTGAATGTGGTGTGTGCCTTGCATCCTTCACAAGGAGTTGATCCCTCCTACCCAAACCAGTATATTAATTAGAGGCATCCCATCTAATCAGCATGATGAGGTCACCCCTCCAAGTATTCATGCACGTGACCTTTTCATGACCTATATGGGCTATGGTATATTTATGTTAAAACAGTTTTCATAAGATAAACATAAGGCTTTTCAAACTATAAAACCAGTTTTCTTAATACTTAACCAGTACACTCAGAACTTAGTCTGCCGCTGTTATATGTTACATGTTTATCCTATTTCATGCTATATTGTACATCCGTGCACTGAGCGTCTTGCTCAGCCGTTTTCCTTTTCATGTTCCCAAAACGGCAGGTACTCAGGGACGCTCGTAGATCTCAAACGTACGTGCATATGGATTGGAAGCTTTACTGTCATTCTTTACTTTATGCATTTCCTTTACTTTGATACAGTTGCTATGGACATTGTTTCGTCCTTTCCTTTTACAGTATTTATGTTTGTGTGTGATGAGCTTTACTTTGGGGTTACCGATGTTTGATTCCGGTATTTCCCTTTTATGGTCGAATAATGCTTAGACATTTATCCTTGTATGCTTTGATGACACGCCATGATTATGCGTAATATTCCATTTCCAAAATGGGGTGTTACAATTATGGTATCAGAGCCAAGGTTTCGACCTGTAGGATCTCAAATATGACCTGTGATTAGTGGGTAGTCACTACGGTCTTCCTAGAACTGACAGTTGTTTTCATGCATTCATCATTTTTAAGCATACATATACATGTCATTGTTACAGGGTTTTTGACTAAGTAATGGTTGGTACAGGACTGGCCCTATTTAGTCGCATGTGTTTTATCGAAACTTTTAAATTTGGGACCGACCCATAGGCGTCCCCTCGATATGTCTTTTATTTTGAGTGAACTGACCAGAGGCGTTCACTCTCGAGCATCAAAAGTTTTCATAAAACTGCATCATGCATTCATACAAAGATTTTCTTGCATAAAATTTTTCTCGTGAAATTTTTGGTATAAAATTTTTTTCATAAGTTATATTTTTATGTTTCAAACTGTCGATCATATGTTTTATGTTATACTGTCAGATGGCAAACACAGACAAACTCTGGGAGTTATTTGAAAACATGGAGGCAGAAAGGCAAGACGCCATTCTTCATGACAACGAATATCCTCCCCCACCTATCATTTTTCCCATGGAAGGAAGGAATCGACTCATGAGGGAATACTACGCCATGAGACAGAGACCCGACGAAAATTGTGGTCAGTTCATGCAGAGGTTCCTCGGGTACACAGCTGTCCTGAGGGCATCAGCAGGCACCACCGAAGAACAAGCACTACATTTTCGTTGGGGCCTTGACCCAAGGATTGCAAATAATTTATCGGGTGCCCCGTTGGATACTGTGGCACAAGTGGCTTACGCAGCAAGGAAGCTAGAGATGTTGCAGGAACGCGATGAGTTCGTGGAAGCTGAAAGACCCGACAAGAGGTAAACATTTCGTGTTCTATCGATAACCAGACCCCATCCTATCATTATATGTTCTATAATCATCTCTTAAACTGTATCTTCCAGGCAGAAAACTGGGGACCGGTCTCAGCCGGCTACTCAGCAGCAGCCTAATCAGCCCAAAGGAAACGGTCACTCTAACGACCGTTCTGTTGTGGAAAGGCGCAACGGTAATGATAATTACCGTAACAATGCGGGACACTCCAACAACAGCAGGTCCTACTATTTACGCATCTTCTCATGATTTCATGTTATAACTCTCATGCTGACACTATATTAATCTCTACCAGGAACCACGGTAACGGGAAGGACCAGAACCACAGGGGTTCTTAGCCTAACCGTTCAGCTAACACTGGTGAATATCTTATGACGCATATGTCTTATACTCGTGCATATACTTTATTTTAACACATTTTGTCATCAGCAGGCCCTCAGCAAGCAAGGACTCCTGCTGGAGGATTCACTCATCCTCTTTGCAGTACTTGCCATCGCAGACACCCTGGCCCATGTCATCGTGATTCCGACGCGTGCTACAAGTGCGGCCTCCCTGGCCATCGGATGAGAGATTGCCGTAAGGGTGAAATGGAGGGTACTTCGGGTCATGTTGATACTAAACCGCCTCCTACCACTGGGCGTGTCTACACGACATCGCGCGATCAGGCAAACAAATCTACACGTACCATTACTGGAATTTTGTATATGTACGGCCATGCTGCATGTGTTCTTTTCGACACGGGTGCCACTCATTCAGTTATTTCCACTTCCTATGCTAAGGACATCAGGACACTTCCCTTGCCATTAGAAAATAGGCTTACCATTTCCACGCCTTTGAGGGACTCTGTATTAATAACTCATGTATACAAGAGTCTTCCTATAGAGTTTGACGATAAAGTTCGTGCAGTAGATGCACTTCCCCTAGACATGATTGAATTCGATATGATTCTCGGCATGGACTGGCTATCCAAGCACCATGCTACCATAGACTGCCACTCATATCGGGTGATCTTCGGCGACATTAATGCACCAGAGTACATTCATAACGGGTTCATACCCGGACGGTCCGTACAAGTCATATCTACCTTGCAAGCACGTGCATTACTGTCACATGGCTGCGAAGGTTATCTAGCTACGGTTCATGACATGGATGCTGAATCCCCATCGATTCAAGATCAACCAGTAGTTTCGGAATTTCAAGACGTCTTCCCAGATGAACTTCCAGGCATACCACCTGCACGAGAAGTGGAGTTCAATATCGACCTTGTTCCGGGAGCTGAGCCAATCTCTAAGGCTCCATATCGTATGGCTCCTATAGAGCTAAAAGAACTGAAGGACCAACTGCAGGAACTTCTTGAACGAGGGTTCATTAGACCAAGCGCATCTCCATGGGGCGCACCGGTCTTGTTCGTTAAGAAGAAGGACGGCAGCATGCGACTTTGCATTGACTACCGTGAACTTAATAAGATTACCATCCGCAATAGATATCCACTGCCGCGTATAGATGATCTGTTTGACCAACTTCAAGGAGCCAAACACTTCTCTAAGATCGATCTAAGGTCAGGCTACCATCAGCTAAGGGTTAAAGATCAGGATATTGCCAAGACTGCTTTTCGTACCCGCTATGGCCATTATGAGTTTGTAGTCATGCCATTCGGCCTGACTAATGCACCAGCAGTATTCATGGATCTGATGAACAGAATCTTCCATGAATTCCTTGATAAGTTTGTCATTGTATTCATCGATGACATCCTGATTTTCTCAAAGTCCACGGAGGAACACTAAGACCATCTCCGTACGGTACTACAGATTCTTCGTCAGAAGCAGCTGTATGCGAAATTCTCCAAGTGTGAGTTCTGGTTAAACAAGGTGGCATTCTTAGGTCACATTGTATCAGCAGAAGGGATCACTATGGACCCAGCGAAGGTTGAGGCTATCACTAAATGGCCAAGACCAACATCAGCGACAGAAGTCCGCAGTTTCTTAGGCTTAGCTGGATATTATCGCAGATTCGTGGAGAACTTTTCCCGCCTGGCATTGCCTCTCACCAAACTGATGCGAAAAGGAGAGAAATTCGTCTGGACGGAAGATCGAGAGAAGAGCTTCGAAGACCTAAAGCAGAAGTTAGTATCTGCACCTATTCTTACTCTCCCATCTGGTACAGGTGGATTTCAGATCTATAGCGATGCATCGGGGAAGGGACTGGGCTGTGTTCTCATGCAACATGGGAAAGTGATCGCGTATGCTTCACGGCAGCTTAAGCCCTATGAAGAAAACTACCCTACGCATGACCTGGAACTTGCTGCAGTGGTGTTCGCATTGAAAATATGGAGACATTACTTATACGGAGAATCATGCGACATTTTCACGGATCACAAGAGCTTGAAGTATATCTTCACACAGCGAGAATTGAACATGAGACAAAGGAGATGGTTGGAACTGTTGAAGGATTATGATATTAACCTACAGTATCATCCCGGGAAAGCTAATGTAGTAGCAGATGCACTCAGCAGAAAGTCCGGAATGATCAACGGCATTGAGATCAAGGAACAAAACATAAGACACTTGGAGCGGCTAGACATCGAAATCATGGTACGTGGGCAGCACGGATACTGGGCGAATCTTAGAGTAGAACCTGAGTTACTGACTAGGATCAAGGAAGCGCAGAAGGATGATGGAGAGATTTGGGCGATAATTCAGAATTTGGAGAAGCAGACAGAATTCAGAATGGACGCAGACGGTATCGTTTGGCAGGGCACGAGGCTTTGTGTTCCTGACAACCAAGAACTCCGGGAAGCATTGTTAGCTGAAGCTCACAGCTCCCCATTTTCTATACATCCTGGGTCGACAAAAATGTACCATGACATCAGACAGCACTTTTGGTGGATTGGTATGAAACAGGATGTAGCCACTTATGTCTCCAAATGTCTTACCTGCCAGCAGGTTAAGATTGAACATCAGCGATCGGGCGGTCTCCTTCAACCGTTGGATATTCCAGAGTGGAAGTGGGACAAAATCACCATGGATTTTGTTACCGGTCTTCCGCCTACCAAGAAAAAGCACGATGCTATTTGGGTCATTGTTGATCGACTCACCAAATCAGCTCATTTCTTACCGATACGCAAGGAAGATCTGGTAAGTAAACTCGCAGATACTTACACAAGGGAGATCATGAGACTCCACGACACTCCCTCCAGCATCGTCTCAGACAGAGATCCTCGTTTCACGTCGCGATTCTGGAAAGGTCTACAAAAAGCTTGGGGTACACAACTTAAGCTGAGTACGGCCTTTCATCCTCAAACGGATGGACAGTCGGAGCGAACAATTCAGACATTGGAAGATATGTTAAGGTCGTGTGCGTTGGAATGGACAGGTGATTGGGACGATTACATCTGTTTGGTCGAGTTTGCATACAACAACAGCTGGCACGCAAGTATCAAATGTGCTCCTTTCGAAATGTTGTATGGCAGAAAGTGTCGCGCTCCAACTTGCTGGGATCAAGTGGGAGAGCGAACACTCGAAGGACCAGAGATTATAGAAATGACCAATGAGAAGATCGAAGTAGCTAAGCAGAAGCTGTAGGAAGCACGGTCACGTCAGAAGAGTTACGCCGATAAGCATCGTAGGGACATACATTTTAATGTGGGAGATCACGTCTTCCTCAAGGTTTCACCGGCACGTGGTGTAAAACGCTTCGGGATCAAAGGGAAACTCAGTCCTCGTTTCATCGGACCTTTTGATATCATTGAACGAATCGGTGAAGTATCTTACCGATTGGCGTTACCTCCTCAGCTTTCGCACGTGCATAACGTGTTCCATGTGTCCTTACTCAGAGGGTACAATTATCATCCCCTTCACATGGTTCAGTATCCACTGGAACAGATACGTGAAGATCTCACTTTTATAGAAGAACCCGAACGAGTACTCGACAGGCAAGAACGAGTCATGAGAAAGAAGACGATTCCATTCGTCAAAATTCTTTGGAGGGACCATACCGAGCGGGAAGCCACTTGGGAAACGGAGGAGTCTATCCGGGCTTCTTACCCTCACTTCATATTTTGAGTTCGGGTATGTTACTTCTTTTCAGCTTACTTTATCTATAATTCGGGGACGAATTACTCTTTTTAGGGGGGAAGAATTGTAAAACCCGCATGCTTTTACCATGAATAGTGCCCTTAAGATCGTACGTCCTAGATTAAAACTTACCTCATTTAGTATTGATCACATTCATGTGCTAGTAATCAAGCAAGTGCATACGTGTATGACATGATAAGTATCGATTACGTACGAACTCATGATAAACAGTTAATAAATATGTCACGTGAACATAATTAAATCATGATCACCATTTAAAATACGAACTAGAATAATTACGTAAATACATATAATATAATTACGAGTGTTAAAATTACGATAAACGACATGATAAAATAAACAGAAACACTTTAAACACGAGCACGTTTAACCACGAACGAACACGAAACATCGGGACACGAGAAAGGTACGGGTACCCCATGTGGGGCCCCCATACCCACGGCACAACAACAAGAAATGGGCTAAGCCCATGGACTTTTACAACTAAAGGGGGGTAAAGAGTAAAACTAGTTTTCATTTTCACTTTTTCAAGAAAGAAAACATAAACCCTAAAAAGTTTTCTCCTCCTCCTCCTTGGTTCCTTTTGTGCCGCCACCTACATCACCACCATAGGAGGGTGTTTTTGATTTTTGACATTAAATACAAGTGTTAGAAACCGTGTTTGTTCATCCCCTTTCAAGCTACGTATTGGTATATCATTCTAAACCCTTCTTTTTAATTCTTTTTAATCTTTGATTATTTTCATGAACATGTTATTATTTTTTTATTAAAACATGATAATTAAACATTGATCTAACATGTTTTGGGGTAAATTAAAATCAAAGAACGATATAAATGGGTGTTTGTTTTTAGCCGCCTAGCAAACAAACCCGAGGGGGGTTTGGTTTGCTTATTGCCGCCACCACAAAGACCATTTTTGGTCTTGGTTGGTGCTTGTGGGACCCACGGCAGCAAGGAGGCACACGTGCCCCGAGTTTGGCTCGGGGTACGGTGTCAAATTCATGCCCGATTCATGGTTCGTTGGTTAAATCATGATCTATGTTACATGTTAATTTTTATGAATCATGAACTTAGGATATAAATTAATTAATAACATGAAATATTAATTAAATCATGACTTAGGTTATTCTAATTATTAATTTAGCATGATATTAATTTAACCTAAGTATTTTATGTTATAAGTTATAATTAATTAATTATTTAAAACATGCCTATAATTAATTAATTTAGACATGACTTAGGTTATATTATTAATAATAATAATACACATTTTAACCTAAGTATTTTCATTTCATTTTAATTAAAACATGTTATACTTTAATTAAAATGCTTAACCTATAGTTTAATTAAAATACATGAAATAATAATTAAACTATATACTATATCATATGACTTATGAAACAAGCTTATAAACACTTAGACTTATATGTTAGCTTATGTAACCAGCTTAATTCTAAATATGGAAACTTCTATTTATAGAAACTTAATTAAATAAGGCAACTAATCTATTAATGGAAACCTTCTATATATGGAAATTTATCTATTTCAGGCAGCTAATCTAATCATGGAAAACCTTATATATATGGAAACTTATTTAATTAAGGCAGCTGATCTATTTTTGGAAACTTTCTGTTTTTAGAAACTAATCTATTTTAAGCAGTAAATTCTATTTTAGGAAACTTTCTATTTTTGGAAACTTTCTATTTTTGGAAACATTCTATTTTTGGAAACTTTCTATTTTTGGTAACTTTCTATTTTTGGTAACTTTCTATTTTTGGAAACTTTCTATTTTTGGAAACTTTCTATTTTTGGAAACCTGCTATATTTGGAAAGTTACTTATTATTACACAGTAAGTATAATAACACATGAAATACCAGTAATACTTAAACAGATTAATCAGAATACAAGATAGACACAGTTTAAGGCTTTAAACAGTGAACCATGACCTAAAACATACCAAGTCAGTTAAAATGAGACATAAAACCCAGTACGTAATCAGTGAATCGATACTTATACACGTGTGTATTCATGTAGCGTTAGTGATCCAGAAGTAGGAGTCTTTCTTCCGTTCATTCACTGGACTTGAGGTACGGATTCCCGTCCTTTCAGTATGGACATTCTTTCCTTAATAGGATTTCCCCGTATGCAGCCAACTGTTTTCCCCAGTATTTGTTTTATTGTTTTGAACTGCTTATGTTTAATTAGCATAATCTATAGCCATATATAAGCATGACCAGTTTCACCTAGTTATGGAGGTACCATAACCATAACATTGGAGGCACCAATGTTATGACTTCCCCACGGCAGAGTGATTGCTCGTGGCGTCCCTTTTCAGTTTTGGCCATATTATTATATCAGGTGGAGCGTATGGGTGCATCCTAGTTACATGTTTTATTCAGTTTATCATGGTGAATGTGGTGTGTGCCTTGCATCCTTCACAAGGAGTTGATCCCTCCTACCCAAACCAGTATATTAATTAGAGGCATCCCCTCTAATCAGCATGATGAGGTCACCCCTCCAAGTATTCATGCACGTGACCTTTTCATGACCTATATGGGCTATGGTATATTTATGTTAAAGCAGTTTTCAGAAGATAAACATAAGGCTTTTCAAACTATAAAACTAGTTTTCTTAATACTTAACCAGTACACTCAGAACTTAGTCTTCCGCTGTTATATGTTACATGTTTATCCTATTTCATGCTATATTGTACATCCGTGCACTGAGCGTCTTGCTCAGCCGTTTTCCTTTTCATGTTCCCAAAACGGCAGGTACTCAGGGACGCTCGTAGATCTCAAACGTACGTGCATATGGATTGGAAGCTTTACTGTCTTTCTTTACTTTATGCATTTCCTTTACTTTGATACAGTTGCTATGGACATTGTTTCGTCCTTTCCTTTTACAGTATTTATGTTTGTGTGTGATGAGCTTTACTTTGGGGTTACCGATGTTTGATTCCGGTATTTCCCTTTTATGGTCGAATAATGCTTAGACATTTATCCTTGTATGCTTTGATGACACGCCATGATTATGCGTAATATTCCATTTCCAAAATGGGGTGTTACACACTTACTCTCTTACTATTACCACTGTATATAATATGTGCTAAATGCTGTGTATATGTGGGTGTTTAGACGAATGAAAACATCTCCAGGGAACACAAGTCACCTCTCCCAAATAAGGTTATGTATGTTGGATATAAGAATATGTGATGGGTGTATGATAATGCTTAGGAATAGAAGAGTTCAAACCCTTCTATGGATGTATGCTCGTCATGTGCATATGTATGCATGAAGCAACAGTAAGACTCCTACCATCAAGAAAGACATGTGTAATGTGCATGTATGATTGAGGAACATGACACTCGAATAGAATTAAGCATGTGTTTATGCTAAAAGTCCTATGTTGCTTGAGAGTGAACACAAATCCTAATAACTTTACCATTTGTAGTGTGTGTACCCTGCGTGGGTATAGTAGCTAGTCAGTAAGTATATGCACCAAATTTCCCTCTTTGATAGTAATTTTCATATTACAGTAGAGGACTAGGAACCCTCTTAACATGAAATAAAATAGGCTATGTGTGGTATGCATGTGTATGTGTGTATGTTGAAAGGAATAACAAGTTGGGGACACCTACTGTTTTCGTGTAAGGCTTACTGCCAAGGCCCAAGAAATGGAAAAATTGTACCTAAGTAAACCATGTATCATGTATGTATGTGCATAGTCATGTAGTATAAGTACGCATGCATGTATAGTGTGGAGTTAGAGTAAGTTTGGAAAACACACTGTGGGACCTTTGTCCTTGCGTGTAAGCAGGCGAACAGTGTGCAAGAGAGCAATCAAAATAGTTTCCCTTTTTGCTTTGCTCATTCCATGTAAATGTATATGTATTGCATGTATGTAAATGAAATTAATAAAACCAAAAGCTTGTGTGATGTATGTATGCATGTTAACAAAAGAAGGCATAATGTATGTAAAGTATTAGTATCATATAGACGGGACCATACTATTCTTTTGGGAAAGTCTGTGACTACACAGTGAGTACACAAAAACAAAAGGGTTTTTCATTTTAGTAAACTATAGTATGTGTGTGTCATGCGTGGGTGGGATCAAACACAGAAAGGAGAGGATTAAGATACTACATTTAGTTGTAAACACAAAGCTACCACTTTTCTTTTATTTCCAATACTTCTAAGTTAGCACAAGTGATGACATGAATTTTGACCCACTGCCTCCTTTCATGACTATTTTTAACTAAGAATATGTCCATGCCCCGTTGAACTAAAAGTACCTCGCTAAACTCGACACGGCCTAGTTTATAACGTGACTTACCGTTTGTCTTGAAGTTAAGTAACGAACTCACAATTAAATTCCAAAGTTGCTTGTTTGACACTTGAATGAAATTGAACCTTACTTATTTATTTTGTTGCGAGCACCTTACTTTGTCTAATTATTTTCTAGACTTTAGACTTCATTAAAAATGCGATATTTATCAAATATCAAAGATCTCACGGCCTAGTTTTCATAACGACAACCCGATTATCTTTCAGACTAATAGATAACGAGTTATTATAGCCCAAAGTCGACCCCGTGACTAAAATTGTTGAACGAGAAAAATGTATGAAAACATTTTATAAACCAAGAGCAAGTATAAATTATCAACCAAGTGCATTGTACGTTATTATTTATTTTATTTAGCCTAAGTACGGATATTTTACTTAGGTTACGAGTAGATCGTTTGCGCATTGTTTTGCGTGCCTTGATATTCCGTGCTATCTTTGTTGATCATATTTACTGCTTCATCGAGGTGAGTTTCATAGCCCCACTTTTAATTGCTTTAACTATTTTGGGGTGAGAACATTGCTTGTTTTTAACGGATGAACATAAGTGTTTTAAACTCATACGTTTGCCTACATGATGTCTAAGTAGCGATATCCCTAGATGCTTTAGCCCACTATCGTGAACCGTTAATTACTTTGTGTAAGCGCGAATGTTATGGATAGATCTATCGGGACTAACCTCCCTATCTAATTTGGTTGTGTGGCCAAAGTTAGATACACTTACATTTGAGGATTTACAAATGCTTCGGGATAGGCATTTGCTCGGGCTCTTATTATTTCTTGTTGGTTGAGGTTAACGCTTCGGTGTCACGAGCTTAGGCGTAGGTGATTAAAACGTATACTTTTGATTATAATCTTGTATTTGTTATAAGATTATATGCCGGTTGCCTTGGAAAATATTATGGTTCATCACACTATTTAAACTTAAACCTATGAACTCACCAACCTTTGTGTTGACGCTTTAGCAATGTTTTTCTCAGGTATCAAGACGGAGGAGTGACGTGGTTATGCATGGGAGATTTTTAATAAAAATGGCCGTGACTAGTGTATGGATATTTGGATCAATGTTAAAGTCTTTTGAAACAATGTTTTATTATGATCTTATGTAAATTCGCTTCCGAAACAAGTTTTATGCCTTTAATTAAATTAAACGACTTTTAAATAGTCGTTCTTTGTATCTATGTCTCGTGATAGTCATGATCGTCGCAACCCATTGTGTTGTATTACTCTGATAAATTGGGGGTGTGACATAAGGCTTGATCTTTCAAGCTCGTGCTCGTGTTTTGTTGTGTTGTTAATCTTAGGTATGACCCTAATCATTGAAGACTCTCGTGTTCGGTTTTTGCCGGTCCACTTGATCTTCCAATCTTTGAATGCCAAAAAGGGGCACACACTCTATCCTTTGATTTTTATCGACTAACATTTTATCTTGAGGCATAATTAATAAACGGCTTACAGATTTGCGTGCTCTTTCCATGCTAGGATTTTGCATTAGACTCTTCGTGTTTTAGCAAGGGGGTGTTACTCTTGAGCTAAGAAACATTGAGGACAATGTTTGGTTTTAGCATGGGGAGTCAATCGATATAATCGCTCGCAATTGCTTTTGTCGTGTCCAAACGTAATTGTTTTTCTCGTTTTTCATAAAAATTTTAAATTTTTAGTGTTATTTTTAAGTTTTAATAAAGAAAATAAGTGCTTTTGACACAAATGTAGGCTTTTCGTTGGTGAAAATAAAAACAGTTTTTGACTCGACTCGATTTTTACCTTAGCTTTTCCTTAATGTGTTTGAATTAAGTTTTGCTAGGCTTTTATATAGGGAACATTAAAACGCGGAAGTCTTAATTCATATAGGTTTAAGAACAAGAACTTTTCGCAAGTTCCTATAATTGATCCTAGAAAGTCGTTTATCAAGGGAACTTTAAAACTCAAATTCTAAAACTTGAAAAAGTATAAGAAGATGCAATATCCTATAGATGACTTGAAAACCCAAAACTTTGATTTAATAGGCTAAGTATCCATTGATTTCACATTTTTGGAATTTTACAATATGGAGAACAAGAGATGATAGAGTTTAATCATAAGTTTCTAAAATTAATTCTTCTTTGTGTAAGTATTTTTGTGTTTGATTTAATCTCCTCGTACTTATTTTCCACTTTAATAATAATTGCTTAATAAATGAAGTTTTTAGCGGTTTAAGCTTGATATCTTAACTCGTAACTCCTTATTTTTCTTCCCTTGTAATTAAAGTAAGAACACATTAAGGGTGTCAGCGTCATGGACTTTTGATCATGGGATTGCGGAAATTTGGCTTACTATAAATCATAATAATAAGAAGAATAAATAAAAACATGTTCTCTATGAGCCTTCGGGTGGGAGTCATGTAGCACTAACCTTGTCATTTGAGCCTTAGGGTGTATGGCAAGGGGACGTGTTGAATAAAAATTTCTTCATCATCATGAGCCATAAGGTGGGATGGTCAATGTCAATTCCCTTATTTTTGTCCAAGGAGCCTTCGGGTGTGGATCTTAAATAAGGAGCACAATTGCATCTTAAAGAGCCACAAGGTGATATGGTGTAGTTGTTGCTAACTCCATTAATAAGGTCATAATTGACTTTGGAGGTTTTATTGTTGCTTTTAAGTAGACCTATTAGCCAAATTTCGGGTCCGGGGATTTATCCCTCAAATCGTGTTAAGTTATCCTTGATGTGGGCTTTCTCTAGTGACAACGGTTTTCGAAGTCGAGGTTAGGTTTTGAGTGTTGAGTTTACACCGTTTTTGCCTTCATTTTTGGATTAATAAATATCAAATAAAGTCAAATGAGCCTTTGGGTGAATGACAAATAAAATCTAGAGATACAATTAGAAATAATAGGAGATTGAGTTTAACACAAATTACTTGTATGAGTTGTTTTAATTTTGGGGCTTATGATTGACAATGATCTTGTTTTTACACTTGGCATGGAAAAGTGAAAAGTCGAGGACGATGAATCTATTTGAGTTTTATGATCCTAAAAGTTATTTTTAATAATGAAAGCAATACATTATGTCTTTGCAAAATAAAATGTCAAAAGTCGAATAAAAGTGTAGTTAGTGTTTTATTTTATCATTGCGTGAGGACACGACAATTGCTTAGCAAAGGGGGAGTTTGATATGATTAAATTTACTCATATAATTTATATCTAAAAACGAACAATAAATGCATATAATCAATGAAAATGCCTTGTATATGTTTGTTTGTCGTTTCATGTGTGTGGGTACCGATGATCACGAAAACCGTAAAATTCGACACGAGATTGAAGAAAAATCGAGGAAGCCAAAAATGAAGTTCGATTTTGTTCGCGGATTCAAGTTTTTGAAGGATTTTTTTTGTGGGTCCCATAATTACTTATTGGGGCTGAAAGCCCATGTTTGGAAATAACTTATTTACCAATAGCCCATTACATGGCCCAAAACCACAAGTTATAGGGGCAGATGGTGTATTCTACATATTGGGCCAACAACCCAATGTCATAACAAAATAATGAAGGCGTATTAGCTTGGAATGGATCCCAAAAGTCCCATCAGGGTTAAGATAAAGGAACGGTTAAATAGTTTATTAAAGTGAATATTTATTCACTTTTACGGTCAAACGTAACTCACACAACCATTTATTTCTTTTCGTTACAAACAAGGTCTTCCTCTCTCTCTCACACAAGAAATCACAGCTTTATTCCTCCAAAATAAACCCTAATTCACAAATCAATAAATTGGGGCTTTTCACTTATTCCAAGTGCGTGATACACATGCATGGGAAATTAATCCCCAAGTAATTCGGAGATTGAAGATGGATCTGTTTAGGTGACGTGGTCCTTTACTCCTCCCTGTTTTGGTGAGACACTTCACACCTCACCAATCTACCAATCATTGGATACCACGTCATCAAGGAAGAAGCACAACAAACACAGTTTCTGCCACGCTGGCAATCCGAGTGAAGATAGGCGATTAACAGCCCTTGGATCAAAACTGATAGATGAAAGAGAATAGAGATGCTTAATCGATGGCTCAAAATTGATTCTTCTTCAACAAACTCAGCAACCCATACCTCTTCACCAGCTATAAATACCCCCTCAAAATCATGTATTCATGATCCCTTTTCTTTTTTTAGTGTTAGGATGTTAGTTTTAATTTAGGATTGTAATTTCGTTTTTACAAAAGTTGTAATGAATTGTTGATTTAATAAAAGTTTGTTTTCAGTATTATTAATCTTTCAATTATCGTTATTTTATTTACTGTGTTTTATAATTTGAATTTTTTACTCATCATAACCAAGTTGTTATATAAGCTTATTCCATAGCTTATATTGATAATTATAAGAGATTAGGGATAAACACTTTGTAGAAACTAGAAGGGGGGGTTGAATAGTTTTTCTTCGATTGGTGACCAAATTAAAATTACTTTCAATTTGGTTTGTATCAAAACTATCTTTTACTTGATGCTAAGTTGAATAATGATTAGGTTCAATTGAAATACACTAGCAAGGATAATAAGCAAGTATAATGATAATGAAATAAGTAAAGAGAAAGGAAGGAGACAACCTAGTGGGAAGACACCAAGATTTATAGTGGTTCGACAACGAGGCTCTATCCTCGTTTCTACTCCACTCCTCGAGTACACCTACTCAAGATTTCCACTATATCCACAAGCTCCCTTCTCGGCGGAGAAAACCTTACATGGTTGCTTACATTATTTTCCGACACTAAGCTAAATGTCGAGACCTAATCTTTAGCTAGGACCAATCTACACGACGTTGCCTACTTCACAATTTAACGACACAAGGCTAGATGTCGAGTTCTAATCAAAAGGTAGAACCAATCTTCCCGACGTTGCCTACTTCACCATTTTACGACACAAGGCTAGATGTCGAGTTCTAATCGAAAGCTAGAACCAATCTTCACGACTCTTCACTTTGAAGCTAAGTGAGAACTTCACACAACACAACTACTAGTCACTTTAAAGTTTAGTGAGAACTCACAAGACACAACCACATCACTTTATAGTTTAGTGAGAACTCCTAATCAAATCTATTACAACTCAACTAGACTTATCCAAGTACACACATGTAGCTTGGATTTACACAACACAAATCCAAGCAAACACATATGCAATGGATGTACATAACAAATCCAAGTATGCACAAATAACTTGGATGAACACAACTAGTCCAAGTATTCATAAATACATTAGATTGACCTAAAACAAAAAGGGGTATCATGATGAATATGACTAGCTCATAAATTCATCTTTATCACTACACTAGTGAGTGAGTGATCTTCTCATTGGACATGGTAAAGGAGGGGATCAAGAGGATAATCATATGTAAACATCCTTAACAAATTAAGTGATCATTTACTAATGATTATGCTATAGAAAATAGAAAAGGGGCTGAGAAAATCGTCCAAGAGGCTTGTTGGAAAATGAGATTTGACCCACTATTTAAAGGAGACTAAGTTACAACGGATATATAACGGCTACTGTGCGCGGTACCTTATCTCACCCCGCGGTACCATATCGCTAAGGTACCACGTAGGTACTTAAGGTACCGCCACTAGACTCCGCTCCGTTTTTTGTCTTTTAGTGGGGTGGGAATATCTGAGGTATTTAAACCCTACAAAGGATATTCTAATAGCATTTGGAATATGCCATTTTCAAATTTTCATTTTCCATTTTAATAAAACATTTTCTAAAAAAGAAAGTTTATTAAAAAGTCTTTTGTCTTATTAGCAAAAGTGAGTTTTAAGGATAATCATTTTGATGATCACTAAGTATGATTAAGAAAGGTTAGTGATATGATTATTACCTTGATGATAGTGTTAGTTAAATAATTCATTTTGTGTTTCTACACTAAATGTGTTGTATGGTTTGTTGTGATCAAAACTAAGAAAGATTAGTTAACACTAATAATGTTTTTAGGCATTACTTGCATTAACAATCTCCCCCTTTTTGATTACGACAAACGATAAACTCATTTACGTATAAACACAAACTATGGAATTATTAACTAGTTTATCACTATCATTTCTCCCCTTTTGTCGTAGCAAAAAGGTTTGCATAAGTCTTTGAAGTGCATCGAACTTTGCTAGTAGCTCCCCCTTGGTGGTTGCTCCCCCTTGCTTGGGGCACCAAGTTTGTGAGCTAAGGTGACATGCTACATAAAGGTTAGTAGATAGGAAAGAAACACCAATGTATATATGATCACTACCTACTAAGTAACTTGAGAGGGAGAAAGAGAAGAAATCTCAAATTAGAAGCAAGTATTTTGCTAAGTATGTCCAAAGAGGTAATTGACAAAATCAAACATCAATAAGATGAAGATGATAAGCTTATCAATGGGTTAAAGCTTTAGAATTGATGGAATCACCCATATGCAATTGTAAAAATTTAACCAAGATCAACTCAAAATAGAACTAATTAGATAGCACACAAATAACACAAAAGTTACAAAAAAATAATACAACAAAGAAGATAGTCATACACATAGTATGAGTATCTAAAAGCAATAAATATGGAAAATAAACCACTAATCATAAGCTAGTCTAATAGTGATATTTTCCAAGATTGCTAAAAATAAAATAAAACTAAAAAGACGACGATGCATCATTCGAAGTTTTATCCACCGGAACGAAAACTTGAATAGGAGGTCGAGTGAGGAGGAATTCAAGAAAATTTAACTTCTCATACACATCAGCAAGTTCAATTTGTTGAAATCGGCAACAATCACACGAGGATCCATGATGCAACACAAAATCATTTGATGTGGGGATGGCATCAAACTTAGGGTTTGGTGGTGGTGGGGTAAAGGGTTTGGGAGTGTTTTCACAATGCCTTGTAAGGTTTGGGAAGGTGGAAAGGTCATTGAGTTGGGGGTATTGAAGGATTGTGGTGGTGGTGGAACATGTTCTTTTGCTCCGGTGATGGGGTTTATGGTATAAGTCTCATTCCAATATTTGATTGGAGAGAAGGTAGGGTTTTTGGGTGGTTTGGACGAAGATGGTTCATTCTTCTTAACCCAAACGGGTCGAACCGAGATTTTCGGTTTCTTTGAAAGCTTGGAAGAGGAAGCTTTGGGTGAGTGGGGTTGTGACAAAGAGATGTCAAGGTTAGGAATGTAGGAGTTAGGCATTGTGAGAGTGTGAGAATGATATCTCAAGGTTATGTGAGAATGAATTCTCAAGGTTGGGAAGGTGTGAGAATGAAATCTCAAGGTTGGGGTATAAGTAAAATGTAATCAAGGTAAGAATTTGAATACAAAATGTGTATTGTCAAGGAATGTTTAGTCAATTTGAGTAAACAAGGAATCTTGACTGGGAATAGGGTTTAAAGGTTTTGACCAAAAATTCGTCAAAAGCCACATTCTGGCCGCGGTACCTTATATCGGCCGGCGGTTCCATATCACTAAGGAACCGCGGGTCCTTAAGGAACCGCGTCTAGAGGACTTTAAACTATGTTTTTCCTGGGTTTTGGGAAAAATAAGACTTTTTCAAAAAATTGCAAATCTTGGAATTTTACCTCTATTAGAACCAAAATATGCTAGGGTTGCATAAAGCAACACATTCACAAAGAATGTCTTGACAAAGGGTGACAAAATAATTTAGATATCATTTTGTACCAATTTTAGTCAAGTTTAGGGGTTGTGATAGATTTAGGTTCAATTTTAATTTCAAATTAAAGTTGATTAGTGTGCACAAAAGGATAGAATCACACAAAGCTAAATCCATAAGTCAACAACATAAAACATTCATTAGTGAAACAAGTACAAAGACAAATAAAGACTAACTAATACATAGCTAGCTTATCATAAAATCTAGATAAATATTTTTCTTTGGCTTGGTTTTGAAAACTCTTATTATGAAATGACTCCATCATTCATCTCCTAGGAGGAGGCATGGAGAACAAAGTAAGCAAGAAATCTTGCAAACCCCTATGTAGTCCATACATATCCATCCTTAGGTTTTGGATGAGGAAGTGGTTGTAGAGACAACATGGACATCTAGGACCATGAGTTTGTTGAAACCCAAAGTAAGGATCACCCAAGAGGAGGGAGAGAGGGACACCCAAAATTGGGATGTTTGAGTTGGGTGGAGGTGGAGGAGGCATGTTCTCCAAGGGTGAAGTGGGTGAAAGTGGAGGCATGTTCCCCAAAGGGGAAATGGGTGAGTGTGGAGGAAAATTCTCCAAGGTTGGTGAAATTTGTGAGTTGTGAGGGGTAAATGGTGATGTCACCAAAGTGTCATCAAAGTCATTCCCAAAAGGAATGCTTTGGATTGGTTGAGGTTGTGTGGTCACTTCCAAGGGTGCACTTGGAGTGAAGGGTGAAGAAAGCTCATTCATTCTAGAATTGAATGAAGAGGAGGTAGAACCAATGGAGTGGTTAGTACCATGGGTGGAAGAAGTCTTGCATGGTGCAAGAGGTGGGGAAGGTGATGAAGAAATGAGGATAGGAGCATTCTCATTCTTAGGTGTATGGAAAGGTGAAGAGTTAGGCTTAGCTACCTTAACCCTTATTTTGAGTGTTTTTCTTGGGGTGGAGGTCTTGGAAGTGTTTGAGGTTTTGGTACACACCATGGTTGATTAGGGTGGTTTAAGGTTTAGGGAAGTATGTTTGATGTGTGAAGAACATGGCAAACAAGGTGGGTTTAAATGGTTGAGGGGATGATCCAAACTAGTAATGGGTTAAAATCATTTTAGGTGAATAATGAATTTAGATACCCTAGTTTAGGAAATGTGCAGTTTATTACTGAAAATCATGCAAGGTTTACACAAAATTAAGAAAACAGTGTAAAGCAAAGATGCTGTCGTGCACAGTGGCCGGCGGTTCCTTATCTAGGACCGGCGGTACCTTATCGATAAGGAACCGCGGGTCGATATGGAACCGCGACCAGAAGGTTTTCAAAAATTTCCCATTCCAGTTTTTGATAAACCCAGATTTTTCCCAAAGGTTTCACAAGCCAAAGTTAACTACAGATCATAATCAAATAAGCTAACTATCATATGGCATGCACAAAGCTATGTAAAACACAAACATGATGGCATAATAAACGTTTAGGATCAAAGTAAATAGTAATTCAAATAATTAACATAAGTAAATAAACACCTAAACCAAAGTGTTAATAAGCAAATGTTTAAGCTGCAAAAGATAACCAAACTTTGACACACTACAAAGTCTTCACCTCCTTTTCTTTCTTAAATCCTTGATCATTTTTCCCAAATACTTGATTCCCCTTCTTGACTCAATCCGGTGTTCATGCAAATCACCTCGGGTTCGAAGATTTTGACGGTAAAGTTCCTCCAAATTGAGATTATTAGGAACTTCACTAGAGGAATGGTGGGGAGGGGAAGCAATGTCATCTAAACCATCCACGAATGAGTTTCAGGAGTGGTGAGAAGAACTCGAAGAGTCAATGGGAGCACTTGTGCCAATGCCATCACCATCACTTGTTGGCATGTCCATGTCCTCATCACTGAACTCTTGTTGATCGGATTTACGATCAGATCTTGTCTTTCTCTTATACACCTCTCGAATAAGTAGCATGACCCGTTTGACCGGATAAAATTGAGAAAGATCAAGATTTGGAAAATCACGGCCAACCCTTTTAAAAAGGCGAGTGAGAAGCATTGCGTAAGGGAGATTTGTTTTAGGCTTGTGAATAGCATAATTGATCCGTTGAGCGATAAAATATGCCAAATTGTAATTGGTGTTGGTAAAGATGCAATATAACATATGCACTAAACTCGCCGGAACATGATCCCGGTTTCCACCAAGACAAAACACATTTTCCCTAAGGATATTGGTCCATTGAACCATATTATCATTAAGGTCGCTCAAGAGAACCTCATGACGTTTCATCGAACGTACCTTAGTATGTAGGCTTCTCTTAACGGGTCGATTACGCTTTTTGGAGACAACGTCGACAATAAAGTCAAGATCAATTTCCTCATGATCATTTGTAGGACAATTGTCGGTTTCAAGGAGAGCACTAAGCTTCCATTTATCCGTGAAGCGACTAGTTCCTACAAATGGTACATCAAGAATTTGACCAAACACTTCGAGAGAGTATTGAATGAGTTGATCTTTCAAGATGAACCTAACAAATATTCCATCATTGTTTTCAATGACAGAGCATGTGCTAAAGAACTCCAAAAGGAATCGAGGATAGATGTCTTCCTTAATGTTCAACAAACAATCAAATCCAATGTGTTCAAACATGGACTTGATGTAGACATAATTCTTGATATCCTCTTGAACAACTCTACCCTCATGAAAGCAACGGGATTGGAGAGAGGAAAAAGTATGGGCAAGGTGAGTTGAGTGACAAAAATCGGATAGGTTTGGCATATACTGTTTGGTGAGTTGATGATCCTTTTGGTATTGTGAAGGCATGATTAGTACCTAATTATAAACACAAGACAATATTTCTCCAATCATTCATATGAAAATCAAAAAGGAAAACGAAAAATGAAAATGTGTTATATCAATTTCTTGACAAACATAGGATTGAATCCGAATCATTTTCATGTTCACAACGTGTCTATTCCATCATTGACCAAGAACACATGATCTATGTTAGATCAACAATGGACTAGAACATTGGTTTTTCAAAACAAGGTTTTTAGGTAAGCATTAACAATGTCATTACCTACTTGTTCATGGGTTCATCTCAAATCCATAATTCAACCAAAATCATTTAGTCTAAATTCGGATTTGTTCTATAAGTGGGTTTTAGTGAAATCTTAATGAATATCAACCTAAGGAATCATAGTAAGATTACCATGTCAACCCACATTCCTATTAAGGTTTTAATTCAATTTCAATTTTAAAAATCCCCAATTATGAAAGGATGAACCCTAGAACAAAATAGATGAATTTGAAAGAAAATACTTACAATTAATTGATGTTAGATGAAGGATGAGTGAAACCCACAACTTGGAATCAATTAATTTGAGAGATTGAAGGTTTTGGAAGCTTCAACAATGGTGGAAAAGGTAAAACCCGTCGGCTGTGTGTTTTTGGGAGAGAGAGAGAGAGTTTGGTTTGAAAAAGAATAAAAAACACAAACTGGCGCTCTGACAAAAGTTACTGCCCGCGGTACCTTATCGATAAGGTACCGCGGGTTTGAGCCGCGGAGATAAGGAACCGCCGGCAGAGGCAGGTTTCTATCTCTGAAAAACGCCAAATTTCGAAAATCCAGTTTTTCTAAAATACTTAAAATTAAATCATGAGCCTTTTATAATATCATTGGATCATCATAACACTAAGCAATATGCCTTAACGAAGGATTACGAGTTAAATCAAGATCGAAAAGAACCGAAACAGACAAACAACTACTCGTAGCAAAACGAATAAGTGGAGAGAAATCAAGGGAAGAGAATCAAGACTAGGATCAATGCTCAAGGGATTAATGACAATCTTCAAATAGTTGAAACGAAGAGCTTGTGTCATATATAGTGGTTTAAGACGTGCCTTTCCGGGGAAACGATAAACGGCTTTGGTAATGAATGAGCACAAAGCAATTATTCAAGTCTAAACTAAGATCACTTTCAATAATAGTCTTAGTCTAAACTAAAATATGAGCAAAGTATTAATTCACTTTCTCTCCCACAAAGGGCCTACTAACCGTATGGGTGCAAACCATGGAAATCATGCTTGATACTTTAAGCTTCTACTAACTCACTCTACATCACCATAGTGAGTCAAGTATCCAAGCAATGAAGGTTTGAGAGGATAAAAGGAAAGAAACACATACCACAAATAAATGTCAAGGCAAGGATGCCAAGAACAAGCACATAGTCAAGTAATGATCAAAAGAATGATCAAAGGGCGTGTGGAAGAACGAGAGCGTACCTTGGCCAAAAAGAGCAATCCATGAAGGAATAAGTGCTATGCCCAATCAATGACTATGATGAGTACTAAGTCTTCAAGGACTAGTATCATTCCCAATCATCTTGGTATCATCATTCAAAGATGTTAAAGATCAATGAAAATGATTCTTCTACAAGTGCAAGTAACTCAATCCATAACCAATTAATTGATTGATCTTCATGAGTACCTACACAAATCAAGATGCAAACTAGTAGATACATTTCAAGAGTATATCTAAAATGCATAAAGGCTACTAATCTTAAGTGGGATGCAATATTTTTAATTAAAAGACCTATTTTTCAAAGAAAACATAGTTTTGACCAAAGAGAAACTTTAGTACAACTAGTCCTTCTAATTTGAGGAGACAATGGATCGATCCAAGTTTTAAAGTACAATATACTTCAAAGATCTTGAGTGACCATCGCTCTGATACCAATTGTAGAAACTAGAAGGGGGGGGGGGGGGGGTTGAATAGTTTCTCTTCGATTGGTGACCAAATTAAAATTACTTTCAATTTGGTTTGTATCAAAACTATCTTTTACTTGATGCTAAGTTGAATAATGATTAGGTTCAATTGAAATACACTAGCAAGGATAATAATCAAGTATAATGATAATGAAATAAGTAAAGAGACCTAATCTTTAGCTAGGACCAATCTACACGACGTTGCCTACTTCACAATTTAACGACACAAGGCAAGATGTCGAGTTCTAATCAAAAGGTAGAACCAATCTTCACGACGTTGCCTACTTCACCATTTTACGACACAAGGCTAGATGTCGAGTTCTAATCGAAAGCTAGAACCAATCTTCACGACTCTTCACTTTGAAGCTAAGTGAGAACTTCACACAACACAACTACTAGTCACTTTAAAGTTTAGTGAGAACTCACAAGACACAACCACATCACTTTATAGTTTAGTGAGAACTCCTAATCAAATCTATTACAACTCAACTAGACTTATCCAAGTACACACATGTAGCTTGGATTTACACAACACAAATCCAAGCAAACACATATGCAATGGATGTACACAACAAATCCAAGTATACACAAATAATTTGGATGAACACAACTAGTCCAAGTATTCATAAATACATTGGATTGACCTAAAACAAAAAGGGGTATCATGATGAATATAACTAGCTCATAAATTCATCTTTATCACTACACTAGTGAGTGAGTGATCTTCTCATTGGACATGGTAAAGGAGGGGATCAAGAGGATAATCATATGTAAACATCCTTAACAAATTAAGTGATCATTTACTAATGATTATGCTATAGAAAATAGAAAAGGGGCTGTGAAAATCGTCCAAGAGGCTTGCTGGAAAATGAGATTTGACCCACTATTTAAAGGAGACAAAGTTACAACGAATATATAACGACTACTGTGCGCGGTACCTTATCTCACCCCGCGGTACCATATCGCTAAGGTACCGCGTAGGTACTTAAGGTACCGTAATAAGTGTGAAAACACATATCCTTTTACCACTTATTTCCAATAATAACACGACCAAAACGTGTGATTTATGTCGTAAAAGTCGGAATTATGCGTGGTTTGTGTTTTTATTGTGTTTTAGGACCAAAACATGAAAAAGGAAGAAAACACGGGCTTTCACGGGCTTTTATCGAAGAAAACGGGAAAAGACGAAGTCAAAAGAACAAGAGTGCAAAAAGAACGGAAGTCCAAGGCCTATTCTGAAGATTTATCGAAGAAAAAGTCAAAAGACGGAAGTTTAACGAAGTCGAAGAACTTAAGTCTAATAGGAGAAGAAAATTAAAAGACAAGTTCAAATCCCGAGACGACAAAGACGAAGAATTAAAGTCGAGTCGATAAAACGTGAAGAAAGCAAGAAAGAAGATGCAACACATGCACTCCTTCCACCTTCCCTATAAATACCCTCCTAATAGTCATTAGGAGGGTAGTTAGATTTTTAGTTAATTTTTCACTTTTTAGTTTTCTCTAGTTTTTAGAGAGAGAAAGTCTTAAACTTTCTCTCACTAGTTCATCTTTTTCTTTTAATCTTTCAAGATTAACTCTTTGTATTGCTTATTTTTATTAATCAAGTTCTATTTTAAGTTTTTATTTCTTAATCTCATTCTACTTTTCTTTGATTTAAGATTGATTTTGGTGCGATTATCATGTGATCCGTGTTGTTCTAATTGATTTCGTGTTAAAAAGTTAATCTTTTGATCATTTTATAAGTTTTCATTTGAATAAGCTTTAAGACTTTTGTGCTTATTGGCTTATTTTTATGATAGCTTATTTTTCTTATTAAAAAGTTTTATTAAAAAGCTTATGTTTTTATTGTTTAATCTAAAAAGTTGTTTGATTTCGCATTAGATAAGTTCATTAAAGTGCTTATTTGATTCGATTGATTATTTGGATTGATAAAGTTTCGGGTGTTAGCTTAGAATTTTAGCTTATTACCTAGCTTTTCCCATTTCCACAAATTTCGGAAAGGGTGGTAAAACCCCTTTCCGATTGGCATTTTTCCGATCGGGGGTACCATCTAACCGATTTCCTTAAATTTCGGAAAGGGTTCAAACTCCCCTTTCCGATTGGGGCCTTTCCGATTGGCCAATATTCCGACGGCAGCTTCCTCCCTTATTCCGATTGAACCAATCGGATTAGGGTTTGTAAATTCCGATTGGTACCACAAGTATTCCGATTAGCATCCCTTTGCTCCATATTCCGATTGTTAGTTCTTTCTATATTCCGATTGTGGTCAAGCTTCATATTCCGATTGGAGCTTTTGAGTGACATTCCGATTGGAGTGTTTTGCATGAATTCCGATTTGCCCTCCTTTTCGATCATTCCGATTGGTGGACCTTGTCCCATATTCCGATTAGTCCAATTTGTTACATTCCGATTGTCCCTTTGCTTTGATATTCCGATTACCTCCACTCTTCCACCTACATTCCGATCTACCGATCGGAACACATTCCGATCGGGAGCCTTTTTTGGCTTGTTTTGGTTTCTTTCGATATAACTTTCTTATAGTATCTTTTATTTTTCTAAAAAATTTTCCAAGTGTTAGTTTTATTTAGTGAGTTAGTTCTTTTCCATTTTACCTTTAAGTTTATATGCATTTATTTTTACACGTCATTCAAATTAATCTTTTAACTTCCATTTTACTCAACGACACTTTAATTACTTGCTATTAGATTAAAACAAACAAACCAAACCATTCTCTTGATTCACCAAAAGACGACTGAGTCACACTTAAGACCGGTTTTCAATTCGAAAAGATTCGGTTTAACGAACTTTCATACTAGGTGTCAAAAGCCAAGTATTAAATGGCGCCGCTGCCGGCTCTTTTCGTTAAGATAAACGGTTTCTAGTGAGAGACGCATTGAATTTTGGGATCCGTTCTTTGAACGTTATTTTCATTGCTTTAAAAATTTTCAAAAATCCTAAAAAAAAATATAAAACTTTTCAAAAATACAAAAACATTAAAAAACCTATAAAAACCAAAAATATTATATAGATATTCTTTGTGTATATTTTTCTTCTGCAGGTGTATGCGTACTAGATCTACGAACTATTCTGAGCCCGAGAATCGTGAAGATTTAGATATGGCTGGTGTTAACAACAATAATAATCACCCACCTCAAAATAATTTGAATAACAACCACAATAATAACAACAACAACAATGTCCTTCTACCTGATTTACGAACCATGGAGGAATTGTGCCAGCCCACCATGAACGGACGCGGAGGCCCGATTGCGCCAATGCACGTCACGGCTCAGGAGTTTTCGTTGAAGCATCACATGATACAACAAGTGCAAACGAACCCATTTCATGGAATTCCGGATGATGATGCCAACAAACACCTCGACAAATTCATTACCATTACCCAAAGCATGAAGTGCCCCGGTGTTTCTATGGATGACCTTCGCCTCCAACTTTTTCCACACTCGCTTTCTCACCATGCCGAAAAATGGTTTGACCGTCTTCCTAAGAATTCTATTCATACGTGGAATGACATGACTCAACGCTTTTTATCGCGCTACTTTCCCCCATCCATGGTCACTAGCCTTCGTAACCAAATCAGTGGATTTATGCAAGAGAATGATGAATCGCTTTTCGATGCTTGGGAATGTTACAATGATTTGATCGACCGCTGTCCTAATCACAATATGCTCCCCGTCACTCTCATTGACACCTTCTACAATGGTCTCACTTTTCGTGATCGTGACACGATCAATGCCGCCGCCGGTGGTACTTTTATGAAAAGGAGACCGGAGGAGTGTCGAGAGTTGATTGAAAACATGACTACTCACCACAAGAATTGGGATTCTTCCGCATCCTCAAGATCTAATCAGAGAGTCAATGTTTCATCTACTTCTTCCACCACCAACTCGTCTGTTTTGGAACGTGCTATTCTTGATATTAACAAAAGTCTCCAAATTTTGACTTCTAACCAAACTCAACAAGCTAAAGCCGTTGTTATATCTTGTGACACATGTGGTGGTCCTCATTCCTACAATGATTGTCCTTCTACCCAAGGCAATTATTCTGAAGACGTTAACGCAGCATACGGTACTTATCCCACGGGAGGCTATCAAGCTCGTCCTCAAGGAGACCGTAACTTGCTAAGTTATCGCTCCAACAATTATATTGCTCCTCCCGGTTTCCCTCCTGCAAACCAAAACCAACAACAAAGCTACAATCAATCCCAACCTCGTGCAAATAATCAGTATCAATCCCAAAGAAACCCATACCCAACTCAAGGAAATTCTCAACCTTACCAGGCTCCACCTCTCAATCAACCGATGGCAGTGAATCCAAATGTCGAGACATTTATGAAGACCAATCGGGAGTTGGTGACGAATCTTCAGAGTCAAGTCCGCAACTTGAAGGGAGAAATGGCAAAGCAAGGGAACGATATTCGAGCCGAGCTAAGGAATGATATGGCCAGACACAATGATGCAATGAATGCAAACATGCAAAACTCTTTTAACAATCAAGCTCTTCACCTTCGTGATATGATTAGTTCCCTCCTCCAAAGTAATCAACCCTCTTCTTCGGGTACTCTTTCGAGTAATACCATTGCGAATCCAAGGGGGGAGATGAAAGCAATCACCACTCGAAGTGGAAAAGGTTATATGGAACCCGAGCTTCCTACACCTCCACCGGTGATTGTGAACAAGGAAAAAGAGCAACTTTCCCCACCTCCTTCACCTTCTATCCCCATTTCCCCACCACCCGTGGTTGTGAGTGATCCTACTCCCTTAAAGCCTTCTTCTTCATCCAATATACCTTATCCTTCAAGGTTGAGGAAAGAGAAGCAAAAGAGCAAGGATGATATTCAGGTTTCGAACTTCCTTAAAATGTTTAAACAATTGAATTTTAACATCTCCTTTGCTGAGGCTCTCGCTCACATGCCCAAATACGCTAAGATGTTTAAAGATCTTTTAAGCGATAAGGAAAAGCTTCTGGACATTGCTCAGACCCACCTTAATGAGAATTGCTCCGAAGTGCTCTTAAGGCAATTGCCCACCAAACTTGGTGATCCGGGTCGCTTCTTGATTCCTTGAAACTTCCCGGGAGTAGAGAATTGCATGGCCCTAGCCGATCTAGGTGCCAGTATAAACTTAATGCCTTTAAGTGTTTGGAAGCAATTATCTCTCCCCGAGCTTGTCCCCACCAAAATGACTTTGGAATTAGCCAACCGTACGGTTGCTTATCCAGTGGGGATAGCCGAAGATGTCTTTGTTGGCGTCGATAAATTC
Source organism: Glebionis coronaria (assembly GCA_025667525.1). Classification (NCBI taxonomy): domain Eukaryota; kingdom Viridiplantae; phylum Streptophyta; class Magnoliopsida; order Asterales; family Asteraceae; genus Glebionis; species Glebionis coronaria. The sequence continues at coordinate 201,079,232 of CM046880.1, forward strand.
ACCTTCCCGGCGGATTTTGTCGTCGTTGACTACGAGATGGATCCCCGTGTTCCATTAATCGTTGGACGTCCCTTTCTGAGGACCGGTCGCACTCTCATTGATGTAGCCGCGGGCGAAATAATCATGAGAGTTGGTGACGATAAAATTGTCTTCAACATGGGTAAGATTTCTAAGCAACCTTATTCATATGAGAGCGTTAATGCTATTGATGTTCTCGATGAGGCTTGTGAAGAACATTTTCATGATGCTTGCAAAAGTACTCTTTCTTCTCTACCCAATGTTGAGACCGTTGCCTCAATTGCTCCAGCATTGACTCCTTTTGGAGAAAGTGACTTGGATGATTTCGAAGCTAGCTTGGGTCCTCTCGATATTAAGTATGATAATTTGTCCACCAATTGGGATGAAGACATTAGTATTATTGAGAGACTTCTCAATGAGGACCCGTTGTCTCCTCCTGCTCCTAAAGAGGTGACTAATGATGATCCATCGTTAGTTTCACCATCTACTGAGGATCCTCCTACTCTCGAGCTTAAGGACCTACCGCCTCATCTTGAGTACGTTTTCCTAGAAGACGACGAGAAGTTACCGGTCATCATTGCAAAGGATCTGAAAGAAGACGAAAAAGCCCGCCTTGTCGCTGTGTTGAAGAAGCATAAAAGAGCTATCGCTTGGAAAATCTCCGACATCCGTGGAATTGATCCTCACTTTTGCACACATAAAATTCTCATGGAGGACGACTTTAAGCCCACAATTCAAAGTCAACGAAGGGTGAATCCTAAAATCCATGAAGTCATCAAAAAAGAGGTTATCAAACTTCTTGATGCGGGTATGATTTACCCTATTTCGGATTCACCATGGGTTAGTCCAGTCCATTGTGTGCCTAAGAAAGGCGGAATCACCGTTGTGCCCAATGCAAACAACGAGTTAATTCCTACCCGTCTCGTTACTGGGTGGAGAGTTTGTATAGACTACCGCAAACTCAATGATGCCACGAGAAAGGATCATTTCCCTCTACCTTTTATGGACCAAATGCTTGAACGCTTAGCTGGTAATGAATATTACTGCTTTCTTGATGGTTTCTCGGGTTATTTTCAAATACCCATCGATCCCCAAGATCAAGAGAAGACAACATTCACTTGTCCCTATGGCACATTTGCTTACAAACGAATGCCTTTTGGCTTATGCAATGCCCCCGGGACTTTCCAAAGGTGCATGTTGGCTATCTTCCATGACATGGTTGAGCAAACCATGGAAGTCTTCATGGATGATTTCTCGGTCTTCGGGGATTCCTTCTCTGCTTGCCTTGCCAATTTGGAACGTATGCTTAAGCGGTGCGAAGACACTCGCCTTGTTCTGAATTGGGAAAAATGCCATTTTATGGTAAAAGAAGGCATTGTGCTAGGACACAAAATCTCTAAAGCCGGTCTTGAAGTCGACCGTGCTAAAGTTGATGTCATAGCCAAATTACCTCCACCTTCAACCGTGAAGGGTGTGAGAAGTTTTCTGGGTCATGCGGGCTTCTATCGACGATTCATTCAGGATTTCTCTAAAATCGCTCGCCCGATGACCCACCTCTTGGAAAAAGATACTCCTTTTATCTTTTCTAAAGAGTGTCTCGAACCCTTCAATCTTCTCAAGGATAAGCTAACTAAGGCACCGGTCTTGGTTACCCCTAATTGGGAGCTGCCTTTTGAATTGATGTGCGATGCTAGCGATTTTGCTATTGGTGCGGTTCTGGGCCAACGTATGAATAAACACTTCCAACCAATCCACTACGCTATCAAAACAATGACGGGGGCTCAATTGCATTATACGACAACCGAAAAAGAGCTTTTAGCTGTTGTCTATGCTTTTGAAAAATTTCGCCCCTATCTTGTTTTATCCACCACCATCGTGTACACGGACCATTCCGCGTTGAAGTACTTGATGACAAAGAACGATTCTAAGCCAAGACTTCTTCGCTGGGTTTTACTCCTTCAAGAATTCAACATTGAAATTCGTGACAAGAAGGGAGCCGAAAACCTGGCCGCGGATCATCTGAGTCGACTTGAGGATCCATATCAGGGGGATCATCCGAACAAAGAGATCAATGACTCTTTCCCCCTGGAGACTCTAATGTCTATAAATCTCAATCTTGATGGCACCCCGTGGTTTGCGGACATCGCAAACTATTTAGCGGGTGGTATTCTCATCCAAGGGTTAACATCCCAACAAAAGAAGAAGTTCTTGAATGATGTTAAGACTTACTTTTGGGATGACCCTCATCTATTCAAACAGTGTGCTGATCTGATTATTCGTCGATGTGTTGACGGACCGGCAGCTTTTGACATCCTCCAAGCTTGCCACAAAGGACCCACCGGTGGTCACTTTGGTCCCAACTACACCGCTAAGAAAGTGTTTGATTCTGGATTCTACTGGCCCACCATTTATCGTGACGCTCACGAAATGGTTAAGCATTGTGATGCTTGCGAACGTCAAGGCAAGATCACACATAAGGATGAGATGCCTCAAAATTTCATACAAGAATGTGAAATCTTTGATGTATGGGGCATCGACTTTATGGGGCCATTTCCATCCTCCAAAGGGAACAAGTACATCCTCGTCGCCGTCGACTACGTCTCTAAATGGGTTGAAGCTAAGGCTCTTCTTACGAATGATGCGAGGGTGGTTGTGAACTTTTTGAAGCAGCTTTTCGCTCGATTTGGCGTTCCTCGTGCTATCATCAGTGACCGCGGGACTCATTTTTGCAACGATCAATTTGCAAGAGTCATGGCAAAGTATGGTGTCACTCACCGTCTTTCAACCGCCTATCATCCCCAAACCAATGGGCAAGCCGAAATTTCCAATCGTGGCTTGAAGAGAATTTTGGAGCGAACTGTGGGAGAGCATCGCGCCGCGTGGGCCGATAAGTTAGATGATGCTCTGTGGGCTTTCCGTACTGCTTACAAGACCCCGATCGGTTGTACACCCTATCGTCTTATGTACGGGAAAGCCTGCCACCTACCCATCGAGCTGGAACATAAGGCGCACTGGGCCTTGAAGTGGGCTAACTTCGACATCATCAAAGCCGGTGATCATCGCAAGGTTCAACTCAACGAGCTAAATGAACTAAGGAATGAAGCTTATGAGAACTCGCTGATCTACAAGGAGAAGACGAAGATGATCCACGATGCTAAAATCAAGAACCGAGAGTTCCACGTTGGTGATCAAGTTCTACTCTTTAACTCTCGGTTGAAGATCTTCTCTGGCAAGTTGAAGAGCCGCTGGACTGGTCCATTCACCGTCGCAAAAGTCTTTCCGTATGGGACCATTGAGCTTTCTCAGCCGAATGGGCCCAATTTCAAGGTGAATGGCCAGCGTTTTAAGCTGTACTTTGGTGAGGACATCTCTCAAGAGATGATTCCATCCCTCACCACGTTCCCCATGAACTAAAATTGGGTCGAGTCAGGCTCATGACTCGGTGAACGAAAACAAGCGCTTCTCGGGAGGCAACCCGTGTTCTATCCTTTACTGCCTTCATAATAAGTGTAGGGGGAGCCCCGCATATGTTTGTTGTCTTGTTTCTTGTGCTGTGCAGGGATTTAAGCTTCAGAGAGCATCTTGATGACTTTTGACGACCCGTGATACCGTGTTTCCCATCTTCCCGGTTCTATCCTAAACTCTTGTGATTCAATATTTCATATTCTATATGTTCACATTGAATTCACTTTAGTTGTCCTTTCCTTAGCAAGATTTAAACAAAGTGCACAATGTCATAAGTGTAGGGGAGTTTACTCCCACATGCTTAAACATTGAGGACAATGTTTATCTCAAGTGTAGGGGGAACTTCTATCAAAGTAAGGGGTCTTTTCCATGAAATTGCCCTCATTTTAACCGGAAAATTTGATTTTTCGACATTTTTCAAAATTTTTAATCTATTTTGGCCTAGTAGTATAGTTGTATTTGCCTTTGTTATGTTTATTTTCTCTCCATTGCTAGAATAGTTTTTCAATAAAGTGGTTTTAGATTTTTCTTAGTCGTGAAAATTTTGACTCAACCCGAGTTTACTTACCTAAGTTTACTCTAGCTAGTATCCTTAACGTGTTTAAGTCAAGTTTTGCTAGGCTTTTATATACGGAGCTATAAAACGCGAAAGTCTTAACTCTCACGGGTTAAGAACAAGAACTTTTCGCAAGTTCCTATAATTGATCCTAGAGAGTCGTTTATCAAGGGAACTATAAAATGCGATTTCTAAACTTGAAAAAGTCTAAGAATTTGCAAGATCCTATAGGCGACTCGAAAACCCAAAACGTTGATTTAATAGGCTAAGCATCCACGAGTCTCATTCCTTGAGATTTTAAACTGTGGAGAACGAGAGATGATAGAGTCAATTATAAGTTCGGTATTCTTTCGTGAATTTATGTGAGTTAATTATGAGCCTATTCTCCCTCCGCCTGTTAATAAATTAATCTGCTAATAAATAAGGTTGTACGATTTAAAAGGTTACTTAGCTTCTAGCCCCAGATCGTTTAAAAGTTGCTCGGTAATGACGAGAGTTCATAGCCAAGGCATAACTTATGAAGCGGGGCGCGAAGATTGGCGAGTCCGAAAAGGCCCTAACAAGGCATGAGGGCTACATTTTGTTGCTAAAGATCCAAAAGTGATGAGAAGAATCATTTATCGAAAATCAATATGAAGGATCGAGACACACGACGAGAAGCAAAAACTCCCCAAAAGTCATGGAGAAATCTATCCGAAAAGACCCTAACAAGGTATGAGGATAAATAGATCCAAGTCCTAAAAGGAGGCGAATCGTTGTATATCAAAGTCCAAAATAAAGATTGGAGAAAAATGAAGAAGTCGTGGTCCAAAGATGAAGAATCTCTCAAAAACTTCAAGTGAAGAAATTCCTATTATGAAGAAAAGACCATAATTTCAAGAACGTCTCTCGAAGATTCGAAGTATGAAGTCGCTGCCAAATATCGGCCCGAGAAAGGTCTCAAATCGCGAACCAAGTTATGCCAAGATATGAACTTTCTGATATCCCGAGAAGCAGTTTTAAAAGATTTGGTCCTTTAGCTAACTATTGATTAAATCGTTCACCTTATTTTCGGACTAAATAACTATCGAAATAAGTCAAACGATGCATCCTCGTGATCATTCAAGACAAAAATAAAATATAAGAGATACACCGAGGAATAAGGGAGTCTAAGTGAATAAATTGGCCCACATGAGTTCGTGATAGTTTGCTAACTTATAATAACAATGATCTCTTTTTAAGCTTGGTATGGGGAAAGTGAAACTTGAGGATGATAAACATTCATGGCCGCCAAAACCCAATGTAAGTTTTTAATTTCTTTACTTATTTCTATCTTTTATGTTTAGTATTTAATAAAGGCCAAGGTGGGTTATTTATGATGAAAAATGTAAACCATGCTTTAAAATTAATGCATTGCATGAGGGCATTGCAATGGTCAAGTGTAGGGGATTTAATAAGTGTGAAAACACTTATCCTTTTACCACTTATTTCCAATAATAACAAGAGCAAAACGTGTGATTTATGTCGTAAAAGTCGGAATTATGCGTGGTTTGTGTTTTTATTGTGTTTTAGGACCAAAACATGAAAAAGGAAGAAAACACGGGCTTTCACGGGCTTTTATCGAAGAAAACGGGAAAAGATGAAGTCAAAAGAACAAGAGTGCAAAAAGAACGGAAGTCCAAGGCCTATTCTGAATATTTATCGAAGAAAAAGTCAAAAGACGGAAGTTTAACGAAGTCGAAGAACTTAAGTCTAATAGGAGAAGAAAATTAAAAGACAAGTTCAAATCCCGAGACGACAAAGACGAAGAATTAAAGTCGAGTCGATAAAACGTGAAGAAAGCAAGAAAGAAGATGCAACACATGCACTCCTTCCACCTTCCCTATAAATACCCTCCTAATAGTCATTAGGAGGGTAGTTAGATTTTTAGTTAATTTTTCACTTTTTAGTTTTCTCTAGTTTTTAGAGAGAGAAAGTCTTAAACTTTCTCTCACTAGCTCATCTTTTTCTTTTAATCTTTCAAGATTAACTCTTTGTATTGCTTATTTTTATTAATCAAGTTCTATTTTAAGTTTTTATTTCTTAATCTCATTCTACTTTTCTTTGATTTAAGATTGATTTTGGTGCGATTATCATGTGATCCGTGTTGTTCTAATTGATTTCGTGCTAAAAAGTTAATCTTTTGATCATTTTATAAGTTTTCATTTGAATAAGCTTTAAGACTTTTGTGCTTATTGGCTTATTTTTATGATAGCTTATTTTTCTTATTAAAAAGTTTTATTAAAAAGCTTATGTTTTTATTGTTTAATCTAAAAAGTTGTTTGATTTCGCATTAGATAAGTTCATTAAAGTGCTTATTTGATTCGATTGATTATTTGGATTGATAAAGTTTCGGGTGTTAGCTTAGAATTTTAGCTTATTACCTAGCTTTTCCCATTTCCACAAATTTCGGAAAGGGTGGTAAAACCCCTTTCCGATTGGCATTTTTCCGATCGGGGGTACCATCTAACCGATTTCCTTAAATTTCGGAAAGGGTTCAAACTCCCCTTTCCGATTGGGGCCTTTCCGATTGGCCAATATTCCGACGGCAGCTTCCTCCCTTATTCCGATTGAACCAATCGGATTAGGGTTTATAAATTCCGATTGGTACCACAAGTATTCCGATTAGCAGCCCTTTGCTCCATATTCCGATTTTTAGTTCTTTCTATATTCCGATTGTGGTCAAGCTTCATATTCCGATTGGAGCTTTTGAGTGACATTCCGATTGGAGTGTTTTGCATGAATTCCGATTTGCCCTCCTTTTCGATCATTCCGATTGGTGGACCTTGTCCCATATTCCGATTAGTCCAATTTGTTACATTCCGATTGTCCCTTTGCTTTGATATTCCGATTACCTCCACTCTTCCACCTACATTCCGATCTACCGATCGGAACACATTCCGATCGGGAGCCCTTTTTGGCTTGTTTTGGTTTCTTTCGATATAACTTTCTTATAGTATCTTTTATTTTTCTAAAAAATTTTCCAAGTGTTAGTTTTATTTAGTGAGTTAGTTCTTTTCCATTTTACCTTTAAGTTTATATGCATTTATTTTTACTCGTCATTCAAATTAATCTTTTAACTTCCATTTTACTCAACGACACTTTAATTACTTGCTATTAGATTAAAACAAACAAACCAAACCATTCTCTTGATTCACCAAAAGACGATTGAGTCACACTTAAGACCGGTTTTCAATTCGAAAAGATTCGGTTTAACGAACTTTCATACTAGGTGTCAAAAGCCAAGTATTATACCGCCACTAGACTCCGCTCCGTTTTTTGTCTTTTAGTGGGGTGGGAATATCTGAGGTATTTAAACCCTTCAAAGGATATTCTAACAGCATTTGGAATATGCCATTTTCAAATTTTCATTTTCCATTTTAATAAACATTTTCTAAAAAAGAAAGTTTATTAAAAAGTCTTTTGTCTTATTAGCAAAAGTGAGTTTTAAGGATAATCATTTTGATGATCACTAAGTATGATTAAGAAAGGTTAGTGATATGATTATTACCTTGATGATAGTGTTAGTTAAATAATTCATTTTGTGTTTCTACACTAAATGTGTTGTATGGTTTGTTGTGATCAAAACTAAGAAAGATTAGTTAACACTAATAATGTTTTTAGGCATTACTTGCATTAACACACTTGATCCCACTAATTAAGTTTAAAAGAAGCTGATGTGGTTCATGACTTTATTGTGGATCGAATAATTCGCTCGGTTCATACTATAAACTACAGTATCAAGCAGATTGTTAGGGTCTAAGGGTGACTTGAGTGGTGGTTCGAGACGATTTTAGGTGTTGATTTTGTGCCAAGTCCGCTCAGCGCGCGACTTCTGCTCAAAAGATTCTTCTTGAAGGTTAAGCTTGTTTTTACTTTTTTAAGAATTTTTAGTTTATGTGCTTTTAATCTGTTTGGATACACGTTTGTGGATTGGTTTTTATGTTGTTATGAGTTTTTTGGATTTGTTATGTTTGATTTTGCTTAGTATTTGCTATTAAAGAGTCTACTGCCATATTTGATTTACAATATCTGCTAAGATGATTTATATTTGAGTTTTATGAGTTTGAATTGGTTTGATAATTTGATTATGCTGATGATCTTTTATTTTGAGCAAAAATGATGCCAAGTTTAATCTACGATTGGTAAATGATCTTTTGTATTTGCTTGATAAATCTGTCTTGCTTGTTGATAGATCTGCTTAATATTATTTGATGAATCGTGAGTTTGTTTAGTTTTATGAGTTTTGATCTGCTATGTTATCTTATGCTAAACCTGTTATCACATTTTAATCTTACTTTGCTGATTAAGAAGTACATTCAGGGACTGAGTTTTGCATAAATATATATTGCTATGATTTTTAGCTGTTTAATGTTAACTTAGAGCTTTAGGTTCGTTTCAGGATGCTTTGATTGTTTGTAAGTGTGAGTTTGCTGCCATGCCAAGTATCACAGGTCTGATGTTTTACATAATGTTGTAGTTTTGTCATAGAATCGCTTTTGAGTTTAGTTTTACAACTGAATTTGTGAACTGTGTCGATTTTAAGAGTCTAGATCTGTGATAATGTTAAGTTTGGTCTGCTGATTCATTTAGGCTCTTATATGCTAATTTTACTATATGTGAGTAATTGACTGATTTAATGGTTTACTGTGATTGTTATATTTGTTACTTTATATTATTTTACCATTACATTTTACTGTTGTTTTAATTGATACAGTAAAAGTTAAATAATCAATAACAAAAATCATCCATAAAATATGTCATTTGCAGGTCTCGAACTCGAGACCTGCCCCTCACACACCCAACGTGATAACCACTTTTGCCAGATACTCTTTAGAGATTTAATACAGCTTTTATAGTTAATATAATGCAATAGGTTGACTGCCAGATTTTCTAGATAGTTTAAATATAAGTTTTCATTTTATTAAAATATAATTAAAAGTTTTATTATATTTACGTTTAGCTTTAAAAATAAGAAATAGTTTCAAAACAAAATAAAAATTGTTTTAGTAATTTTAGAAATTTAATTAGTTATTAAAGAATTAGTTTTAAAATAATTAGATTTTAAATAAATTAGTTTTTTTAAATAGAATTTGTTTAGTATATAGTAAAAGTTATTTTTTTAATAGATTCAATTAGTTTTTAGATTTTAAATAGAATTTAAATTAGTTTAAATTTAGTTTTTAAATAATTTTATTAAATAGATTAAGATTTTTATTAATTCTAAATAGTTTAATTTTTAAATAGTTTAATTGAATTTAGTTTTAAATAATTGCTTTTAAATAATTAAAATGGGAACGATTCATGCACTTAGGATTTAATTAGTTTATATTTGTAGGATTAATTTTAGTTTAAAACCGAGAATCATTCAAATCAATTGTCCATTTCAAAACAAAACGTCTCAAAATCACTCGATCTTCGTGTACAACGAACTTGGGTCATCAACGTGTTTAATTAAATCCGTTTTTGGTAATATTAGTCTATTTCTTTTTCCTAAAGGTAATTTTCTATTTTACCCTATAACGTATCTAATTAATACCGACATTCCACATCACATCAGTTATCAATAAGTGAAAGTGCATCAACTCATTCATATAGATTAATTGTGTTACCATTATACCCCCACTTATTATGCCTCTAAGACCGGTTATTATTTGAGCAAATTGCTTTTGGGAAAATTTGTCATTATATAAAGCGTGAAATATAAGAAATGTAAAATCTCAAAATAAGGAAGCATGGTTTTAATCCTAAGTAACCATCTTATCCATTACTCGAAAAACCGCCCATAATTGATATAATTCCGACCCAAAATAATAAGTCATTCGCCTTATGTGTAAAGTCCTTATGTCATGCATAAATAAGTAGCTACACACTCGCTAAGAAAAGAAAAATAAAACTCACGCAATAATTTATATCCTCCGCCTTTTTGAGACTTTGGATCTTCAATCCTGCAACCCGTCAAGGTAATATTGGATTGGAGCAACTATTAAATCCCCGCTACCCTTGTGAGAGTAATATTATAATTCAATAGCTACTATAATTAACACTTCACTGCCCCTCTTGGGAGTCTTGTGTAATTATTATTTTTTTTCTTTTTCTTTTTCTTTTTTTTTCTAGCCACTCATTTTTCATCATTTTTTTTGTAAGCCGCTCTTATTTTTCTTTATTCCTCACAAACAAAGTTGAAAAGAATAAAAGGAAAAACACTCGCTAAGTATTAAGCATGACATAATTCTAGTACACATAAAACTCTCTAACTTAGAATCTTAAGACGTACTTATACCAACCACAAATGACTATTCAAAAATTCATAAGAGACTACAAAACGATTAAAACCGTTCTTGATTATTTATTAACATATATACATGCGTTGACAAGAAAGTAAAGGTTACGAAAGGGGATATAAAAGCCACAATTAATTAATATGAGGTTTATCTAGCCATTAACCTTACTTCAAACTCTATCATCTCTTGTTCTCCACTGTTTAAAATCTCAAATAATGAGACTAGTGGATGCTTAGCCGAATAGACCAATAAAGGTCTACATGGTTAAGGATACTAGCTAGAGTAAGCTTAGATAAGCAAATTCGGGTTGAGTCAAAGTATCCATGGCGGGCCTAATATGTTAAAGAAGTCTAAATTTGTTAAACCATGTCCTTTATTATATTTTTTTATATATTTTTGATGAAAAATAAAAGAAAAAATATATACAAAGCAAATGTGTTATGCAAATGAAAAATGTTTAATGCAATAATTATGAATGCATATTTTCAGTGGCCAAAGTAGATCAAAAAATTGAAAAATGTTTGAAAAATTAATTTCCAAGTTATCATGAAGTGAATGACAAAGTTCTAGGTAAGGTCACTTCGATAGAAGACCCCCCTACACTTCAGATAAACATTGTCCTCAATGTTTAAGAGTATTGGAGTAAACTCCCCTACACTTATGACATTGATAACTTTGCTTAACCCAAGCTAAGGAAAGGTCTACTATAGTGAATTCATTTTAAGCACAATGTGGTTTGAGAATCACAATAGTAACAAAGTGAACCCGATACAAGGGCCTCCTCCACAAGCTCCAATGCATGCACTGAGAGAGAGAAACCCTAAAAACATCAAGAAGACAAAAGAGAGGCATCCCCCTACACTTCTTCTCAACTATATGCCCTTATTCCTATCCTACCACACTCTAGTCTAAAATATCTAAAACTAGTTATTCAAGCTTGATTTTGGAGTCTCTAGCTCGACTCATCCCACACTTAAAAGTGTCTATGGAAAACCTATCATAGAGACTAAAAGTTTTACCCTTTTTAAGAAAAATCTCCATGATGAGGTAAAGCAAGTTTCAAGTATACAAAACTCCATAAATATCCACCCGGATCAAATACATAATTGCCATCCCATTTATAACATAATCCAAAAAGTAACATCCCAAGAAATGGTGAAGTAGGTGAGGTGTTCTTCTCCATAAGTGTTTCCCATATGTTCTCCAAAGGATGATTAAGTGAAACTCTAAAATCTCCCACAAGTTTTTCTTTTATTGCATCAGGCGGATACTGAGTTAGCTTATCAATCTCTATACCAGGATCAAAAATCCTTTCCTTGATGGGAAAACAACAAGTGGTGGTAGCCTTAGAAGATTATCCCTTATATGTCACATATTGAGAGAAAGGTTGTGGAACAATGGGTGTCAATAAACTCTTGGAAGAAACCATCATGACTTGATTTTATTTGTCACTTTGAAAGGTTGAAGTGGGAATGAGAGAATGTAAGGTGTCTTCATGCAATAAAGAATCAAGAAAGAGTATGTCTCCCTCCTTGTCAAAATATCCAAGAATATACTAAAAAGGTGTATCAACCTCAAGAAACTCATCACCCTCATCAATAATAGAACCTTCCTCATCACCATAATCATCATAGATTGGTATGTCAAAGATTGGTGATTCAGCATGTAACCCCTCAAAACCCAAGGAAGTGTGATCATCAAAGAATGGAGGCTCAATAATAGAGAACTCATCATCACTATATTCATCATAAATTGGTGTATCAAAAGAGGTGGTTCATCATTACTAAAATCCTCATTTGTTTCCTCATTGTGGTGGAAAAGTGGGTTATCAAAGGATGTTTCAAAAAGAGGATTGGAATGAATCACAAAATCACCAAAGTTAAGCTCTTGAGGTCTATGAATATCCAATGATGAGGTAATGGAGGCTATAGTCTCAACATAGGGAGGATCATAATTTCCACTTGTGCAAGCTTCATAAAAATATTCACCACAAACTTCATCAAGGATATCATCTCGACTTTCCTCCTTATTAAGAACACCAATATGCTTCACCGTTTCGGGTTCATTGGATTTCTTAGACAATTTTCCCATGTTAAACACAACTCTTTCATCTCCTACCCGCATTGCGAGTTCACCTTCCGCCATATCTATAAGAGTACGACCCGTCCTCAAAAAGGGTCTACCAACAATAAGAGGAACTCGCGGGTCCATATCATAATCAACAACTACAAAATCCGTGGGGAATGTGAATTTATCAACTCCAATAAAAACATCTTCCGCAATGCCCACAGGATAAGCTATTGAACGGTTAGCTAATTCAAGTGTCATTTTTGTAGGTGTGAGTTCAGGAAGTGAAAGTCTATTCCAAACCGATAATGGCATCAAATTAATGCTTGCACCAAGATCCTTAAGTGCCATGCAATTCTCAACCCCCGGGAAATTGCAAGGAATCAAAAAACGTCCCGGATCTCCAAGCTTAGTAGGAAACTTCTTAAGCAACACCGCAGAGCAATTTTCATTTAATGAAGCATTAGGCAAATCCACCAATTTCTCTTTGTTAGAAAGAAGGTCCTTGATCATCTTGGTAAATTTAGGCATATTAGCTAAGGCTTCCGCAAAGGATATGTTTATATTCAATTATTTGAACATCCTCAAAAAATTAAAAACTTGAATATCATCCTTGTTCTTAAGCTTTTCCTTTCTCAATCTTGATGGGTATGGAAGACTTGGTTTTGATGTAGGTTGAGTGGTGGTTGTTGAAGGATTTTCTTAGTTGGGATCTTTATTGATGTTTGTAGACGGTGAAGGAATAGTAGGTGTACATGTTGAAGGTGTAGAACTAGAAGATGAAGGCTTATCACAAGAAGGAACCGTAGTAGGAGTCACCAAAGTAGTTTTAGGAGCAATTGAAGGATCATTGATCTTTTTTCCACTCCTTGTAATGATTGCATTCACATTGGCCCTTGGATTAGTTTGTGTATTGGAGGGTAGAGAACCTTGTGGTCTTTTATTGAGAAGCATCATAAACCTCTTATTGGTTTCCTCATGCATTTCCCTCATTCTTTTCTCATTGGCTTGAAACCTCCTGTCATTTTCTTGATTCATTTTGTGAAGAAGCTCAATAGTGTTAAAATCATGTGGCACATTCCCTTGAAAGCCTTGGGGTTGGAAAGGTGGAGGTTGATTGTAAAACCCTTGATTATTGCCATGAAAGTGATCCCCTTGATTTTGAAAGGTATTAGGTGCTCTATAATTGTTATGACCTTGGTAATTTCCTCTTGGCCCTTGATTTCTTTGAAGCAATTGAGGAGTATTTGTTTGGTTTTGGGTGGGTGGATGGGGTGGAAAGCCGGGTAGAGCAAGGTAATTGTTTGATTCGTAAGAGAGATTGTTAGGGTTGATGTTAGGTTTGAAGTGCTCTCTTTGTTCATCTTGATAAGCATAACATTCACCTTGATAATTTTGAACTTTGTCACATTGTAGGTAAGAGTGAGGTCCTCCAAATATCTCACAACTTATGGTAATAGCATTCACATAATTGGAAGAGGAATTTTTCAAGAAAACACTCTTAAGGGGTTGCATCATCTCTTGTTTGTTCTTTTCAATAACTTGAAGTAGCTCATTGTGACTCTTGAAGAGTTGATTATCAAAAGATGTATGAGCACAATCTTGCACAACATAGACCCTCTCATCTCTTTGATTATTTGTTTTCACCATAGATTTAGTCTCAATAATGTCCCATGCTTCTTGTGTGGATTTGGAAAGAATGTTCCCACCCGCGGATGAATTAAGGGAATCTTGATGATGTGGTCTTAATCCATTGTAGAAAATGTTGATTTGGTGAATTTGGTTAAATCCACGATTGGGGCACTTTCTTAATAACTCTTTGAACTCTTCCCAAGCCTCACTAAAGGTTTGGTAATTCTTTTGTTGAAAACCAATGATGAGGTTTCTCAAAGCAGTGGTTCTTGAGGGAGGAAAGAACTTATTCACAAATTTCTTGGTAAAATACTCCCACGTGTGAATGCTCTTAGGAGGTTTTCTATCTAGCCAATACCTACCAGTACCCTCTAAGCAGAATGGAACTAAGATCAACTTAATGGCATCATGAGGAACCCCATTATACTTAAGTGTATTGCATATGGACAAAAACTTCTTGATATGATCATGGGCGTCATCCATGGGTCTCCTTAAAAAGGGTGTAGAAGAAACCAAAGTGATCATATGTGTCTTAAGCTCAAAGGTGTTTGCGGGTATATTGGGTATAGCAATAGCATCGGCATTTCCCTCCACATTTGATTGGAGGATCTCCATCAATGGTCGATTATCAACGGCGACCATGGCTTTTTGTGTGTTGTTCAAAGCACGATGCTCGGGATCGGCTTGATGGATGGTGTTGTTTTTGTTCTTTTTCTTGTTCTTCCTTTTGGGAGGAAGGGGTTGTACACCAAAAGGTATTTGTGCACGCGCTCGAGTGCGCATGCAACTCAAATCTAGGAGTGAGAGAGGAGCTCTCGATCGACTTTGGAAAAGAAGGGATTATCTTTTCCGAGGTTCAATAAGTAATATCCACAACAAAATATAATATATGTAAGTAATATTTGGGTGGCAAAACCCCCCACTAAGCTTTCCTTCTTAGAATACTCACTATTGAACGGGGGAATGAGGTGGCGTAGCTCTTAAGTACCTTTTCCCTTAGGCTTGCATTTTATAGCAAAGCCGCCTTTCTATTCACTTTAGTAGTTCGTATTCTTCGAATTATTGCCTATTGAAAGTATTTATCTATTTTTGCCTTTAATTTACTTTGATCGATACACGAACTTAGGACCGGAACGCCCCCAAGCACGGTGTTTTATCTCGGCAATACTTATGGAAGTACGTGTATTGAGTGTTCGTAGTACGTATATGTATTTACATATAATAATATAGAGAAAATATTATTTTTTGTTTGGGGTTTTTAAGAAAATACTATATGTCCGTAAAAACAATGGAAACCAATATATACAATATATTTTTGGTGTAATCTTTTAGGAAAAAGATTACTTTTTGAATTTTTTATTTTTTTGGTTCAATTCTTAGGAAAGAATTGATTTTGTGGTTTTTTATTTTTTTATATTTATCTTTTTGATTTATGATACGTAAAAGGAACGCTCACAAGGTGAACGGATCCCAAAATCCAATCGAAACCGTCAATCAATCGTCAATCGTAATGTCATGAACCAGCAGCGGCGCCATTTAATATTTGATCTTATTCAAGTTCGTATTTCCCAACTCACAACAAATTGAAAGTCCAATTAATATCAAGTTTTTAATTGTTTTTGGTTTTAATAAAAGTTTTGGTATCTATGTCTAATTCAACAAATCACGTAAAAAGGATAAAAATAGTAAACTACGTAACCGTAAAACAAGTTGCAATTACCATAATTAAAGCAAGTATTACAAGTCTTAAATTTACAATAGTAAAAATGCTTTAAATGTAAATTATGTAAAAGTACAAGGACCAAATATATAAATTCAGAAAGTAAAAGGACCAAAAGTGTAAAATGTAACAAACTATAACCACTAAGTAACAAACTTGCAAAACTGTCAAACAAATTTGTAACAAACTCAAACTAAAAGGACCTAAGTATGCAAACCCTAAATTGATTTAACCAAAGCTGATTAACAAAATATTAAAGTTTGAGGACCTGAATGCAATTAAACTAGAACTATTATCAAAAACGGGCAAAAAGACTTCAATAAGCTCGTATGAGCTGATTTCTTGACCAAATCAGCTCTAACTTTTTGCAAAAGACTTAAAAATTCAATTTAAGCTAGGTGTCTCAAAGGAAATGAGCTGAAAGCTAGTAAAACTCAAGATAGCTTATTCCAATAAGCCCAAAATAAGCTATAAGATGAATGAGACTTCCACACTTGGATTTTTTTACTGAAAAAGATTAAGCTAGGTAACAAGAGACTAGAATGTCAAGAAATTTGGAAAATAATCCAGCCAATAAGCTGGAATCTCAAAATAAGCACAACTGGCTTATAGTTGACTTTCGTTGACCAAGAATTTCAAAAAAGTCAAAACTTCCAAAATGCCTTAAAACTTGTTTGTACACAGGATTATGAAAGAAAAATGCTATGTTTTTGAAATAGATTGGTGGGAAATGAATCAACAACAAGGACTTATCACAGAGAAATGAAAATGCTCAACAGATTATTATTAAGCTGATATCTAGCTCAATTCTTGAAACTGTATAATCTCACTTAGTAATTATGAAAGCTCATATGTTCAGCTATGACTAGGACCAAAAATCAGCTTAAAGCATCCACTAACAAAGATTTGAGAAAGGATTGAATCTAGCTTGTTTTTACTTGTTAAAACTGACAATATGCTTTTCTTGGTTGTTTGCCTGTTTGACTAAAGTTTTGACCACAAAAGTTGGCAAAGAAACTTGTAATGATCTATCTAGTATGTGTGAACTCAAAACAACAGGTTTCAAAGGCTGATTCACTAAAACAACTTTGAACCAAACACCACTTATTACTGATGTGAAAAGTTTTGCAAAGACTTTTTGAGCAAAAGTTTATGGAATCATTAAAGAGATATCTGACCTTGTTTACCAACTCAAATGAACCAAAAACCAGCAAAGTAACACCAAGATAAGACTATGGAACACAATTAAGCTGACTATTGAATTTTAAGTTGATGAAACGCCAATTAAGCTAACTAGAACTAATATAGGAGCTAAGTAATTAACTAACAACTATCAGAATATAACTATCACACCAAATGAACAACAAATCAATCACAGTTCAACAGTTTAGTTAATTATCTAGGAATTAAGCATGGCAGAATAATTGAGTGGAACAAAAACTAGAATTTTGATGCCTTTTAGCTTGAAGCCTTCTTTGATGGAGTAGAGGAGCGTTGAGATCTCTAAATCTATCACCAATACAACAAAATCAAACACCGGAACTCATCAAAACATCATCATCATGGAGGATTGATCAACTCTGCAAAGTTTTGAACTTTTGGCAAGGAAATGAACTAGAAAACGTCTGAAATCAACTACAAGCTTGCAAAACACTCCAATCAAGCTCTATTGATCAAGTATGATCAATAGAACTAAGTAGTAACAAGATAAGTAGGATAATGCAATTATGAGAAGAGATTTGAGATGAAAATTGAAAACTTGAAGCTTTATTTATGGGGAATGTTTGTTATAGGGTTGTTACAACTAAACTAACTAACTCAAGTGTTTGTCAGACACTTGAGATTAGTAGCTAACTAAAATGCTAACTGAATTTGAGAGAAAAGGATAAGTGTGTGTAAATTCACACACTTGCTACAATATACAAATGAGATACAATATGGGATATTTATAGAAGAAATCTAGAGTTAGTTGGGGATGAGTGACGTGTAGGAACCAATCCCCAGCTTCCACGTGTACTTGATAGCACAATTAAAATTTGAAGATGATGAACACAACTAGGGTTTTTCTCTTGGGTGATTTTCAACTCAATTTGATGGTTGGAATGGATACCTCATCTGATTTTAAGCAAGTTTGATGTTTTGACCTTCTTTTGCAACTTTGGAAAGCGTGAAGGTTTGGCAAGGCAAGTATCTATTCACCCCCCATACTAAAGTTAAACATTGTCCTCAATGTTTCGAGTCTAGGGGTGCAAACACCCCCATACTAGAGACGTAGTTGAATGCCTAATCTAGCATGGAAAGGGTGTAACCAATAAATTAATAGCCGTTTATGAAGTGTGCTAATAACCTAAGGTTAGAACATCAAAAGGATATATCATGGATATTGAGAAAGTCTTCAAAGCAAACGATCGAGTGCTCCCATAAACGAACACGAGAGGCTCCAATCGTGAAGATCATGATCATCTAAAGTCCACAATTCACAAACAACCACGGAACAAAGGTTGGAAGGGCACAAATCCCCACACGTTAACTACATTAGAAAGCGATAATATATACATAGGATAAGCATGGGACTCCCCCACGAGGATCCTCATTTTTGATTACCGAGTCATGAGCTCGACTCGATCCCCTCAATACTAATTATCATTGGGGAAGGTGACTTGGTCGAGGTAGTTCAAGGATGGAACTTCCCCGCCAAAGTAGTGCTTCAACCTATGTCCATTCACCTTGAAGTTAGGACCATCATCTTGAGCTAGCTCGATGGTCCCATACGGAAACACTTGAGTCACGGTGAATGGACCGGACCAACGGGATTTCAACTTACCAGAAAAGATTTTCAAGCGAGAATTAAAAAGCAAAACTTGATCCCCAATGTTAAAAACCCGGTTTTTAATTTTAGAATCATGCAACTTTTTAGTTTTTCCTTATAAATCAATGAATTTTCATAAGCAATGTCCCTCAATTCATCTAATTCATTCAATTGCATTTTCTGGTGTTTTCCCGCGGTCTCCATATCATCATTACAATGCTTTAGGGCCCAATAAGCGTTGTGTTCTAACTCAATAGGCAAATGACAATTCTTTCCATACACAAGCTTATAGGGAGTGCACCCAATGGGTGTCTTATGAGCGGTCCTAAAGGCCCATAAATCATCGTCCAACTTATCCGACCAAGATTGTTGGTTTACCCCAACGGATCTCTCCAAGATCCTCTTCAAAGCTCGGTTTGAAACCTCGACTTGCCCACTCGTTTGTGGGTGATAAGCCGTAGAAAGCCGATGTGTAACCCCATATTTCCTTCGGACCCTTTCGAATTGGTCGTTACAAAAATGGGTTCCACGATCGCTTATGATCACACGAGGGGTTCCAAACCGAGAAAACAAGCTTTTCAAAAACTTGACTACCACACGAGCATCATTGGTGGGCAAAGCCTTAGCTTCCACCCACTTAGATAGGTAGTCAACCGCAACGAGAATGTACTTATTACCACGAGATGATGGGAATGGCCCCATAAAGTCTATACCCCAAACGTCAAAGATCTCATACACTGGAATGATGTTTTGTGGCATTTCATCTTTTTGTGAGGCTTTTCCTTGTCGTTGGCATGAATCACACGACTTCACAAGATCTTGTGCATCTCGGTAAATCGTAGGCCAAAAGAAGCCGGCATCAAACACCTTCTTAGCCGTAAGATTAGCACCTTGGTGACCACCCGTGGGTCCCTCATGGCAAGCTCTAAGGATGTTAGAAGCTTCGGTGCCAAATACACAACGTCATATGATTTGATCTTCACAAGTTCGAAACAAGTAAGGGTCGTTCCAAAAGTAGAACTTGACGTCACGAAAGAATTTTCGTTTTTCTTGAGTCGTCATACCCTTAATGATGAAGTTACCCGCATGGTAATTTGCAAAGTCCGCAAACCATGGGGTGGAAGGATCAAGCTTAGAATTCACTACACCAAGTGTCTCGAGCGGAAATGTTTCGGTGATTTCCTTGGGCTCGTAAACACTTTGGTGAGGATCTTCCAAACGAGAGAGATGATCGGCCGCTAGATTCTCGACTCCTTTTTTGTCAACGATGGTGCGATCAAATTCTTGAAGGAGGAGAATCCAACGAAGTAATCTAGGCTTAGCATCTTGCTTTGCCATGAGATACTTGATAGCCGAATAATCCTTATACACTATGCATTTAGCTAAGATGAGATAAGGTCGGAACTTCTCAGATGCATATACTACGGCAAGGAACTCCTTCTCCGTTGTAGTGTATTTTAGTTGAGCCTCGGTCATCGTCTTGCTAGCATAGTGAATAGGCAAGAAGTGCTTATCATGACGTTGCCCCAAAACGGCCCCAATAGCGTAATCACTAGCATCACACATGAGCTCAAAGGGGAGGTTCCAATTGGGAGCAACAAGAATGGGAGCTTCGGTAAGTTTCCTCTTAAGGATTTCAAAGGCTCGTACACAATCTTCGTCAAAGACAAAACGTGCCTCTTTTTCAAGAAGATGTGTAATGGGTCGAGAAATCTTCGAAAAATCCTTGATGAATCGATGATAAAAGCCCTCGTGGCCTAGGAAACTCCTAACTCCCTTGACGGTTTTGGGATGAGGTAATTTTGCGATGACGTCTACCTTAGCTTGATCTACCTCAATCCCCGCTTTCGAGACCTTGTGCCCTAAGACGATTCTACTCTTAACCATAAAATGACACTTTTCCCAATTGAGCACAAGGTTGGTTTCCTCACAACGTTTCAACATTCTCTCTAGATTCGACAAACACGAAGTGAACGAACTACCAAACACGGAGAAGTCATCCATGAAGACTTCCATCAACTTCTCGATCATATCAAGAAAAATAGCCATCATGCACCTTTGAAAGGTTTCTGGTGCATGACAAAGTCCGAATGGCATTCTACGATAGGCAAACGTTCCATATGGACACGTAAACGTAGTCTTTTCTTGATCACGAGGATCGATGGGAATTTGGAAGTAACCGGAAAAACCATCTAAAAGCAATAGAAATCATTTCCCGCAAGACGCTCCAACATTTGGTCCTGAAGGGCAAGGGAAAATGGTCTTTTCGAGTGGCTTCATTCAACTTTCGATAGTCAAGGCACACTCTCCATCCGGTCACGAGTCTAGTGGGAA
The DNA here is from genome assembly GCA_025667525.1 of Glebionis coronaria. Taxonomy (NCBI): domain Eukaryota; kingdom Viridiplantae; phylum Streptophyta; class Magnoliopsida; order Asterales; family Asteraceae; genus Glebionis; species Glebionis coronaria. The sequence continues at coordinate 201,100,135 of CM046880.1, forward strand.
TCAACTCATTGGCATCGTTTGGCACAACGGTCATCCCTCCCTTTTTAGGGACACAATGAATAGGACTCACCCAAGGGCTATCGGAAATAGGGTAAATCATTCCCGCGTCAAGGAGTTTAAGGACCTCCTTTTTGATGACGTCGTGAATTTTGGGGTTCACCCTCCTTTGACATTGGATTGCGGGCTTGTAATCCTCTTCCATTAAGATTTTGTGGGTACAAAACTTGGGATCGATTCCCTTAATGTCGGATAACTTCCATGCAATTGCCCCTTTGTGATCCTTTAGAACATCGACAAGTGTGGTTTTTTCATCATTCGAAAGTTCCTTCGCAATAATAACCGGCAACTTGTCGTCCTCCTCCAAATAGACATATTCTAGATGAGGAGGTAAATCTTTCAACTCAAGGATAGGTGATTCCTCAAGTGAAGATTTGGGTTCGATACTCATAACCTCCTCGGGTGGAGGAAATGAGAAATCGTTAAGAAAATCCTAGATAATCGAGAAGTCCTCATCGTTGTCGAGGTCTTCGTTACAAGTACGTGGAACATCGAATTCTTCCAACTTAAAACCACCACCTTCAAATGGAGTGAAGGTTGGTGTCGAATTATCAAGAATTGGATCTAACATAGTGGGATTGCCACTAGTTTCTTCATCACCAAAACCTAGAACTTCTTGTGAAAATTCCTCGCAAACCACGTCAATCATATCAACGAGGTTTATGGTTGCAACGGAATAAACATGAGAAATTTGAGAGTTTTGAGTTGCGTTTATAACAAGTTCCTCGTCGTTGAAACGTAAGGTGATCTTTCTAGCATGAACATCGATCAAAACCATAGACGTATCTAAAAACGAACGACCTAAAATGAGAGGAACTTGAGGATCCGTGGGGATATCAACAACGATACAGTCTACGGGATAGTAGAACTTCCCCACTTCCGCCAAACCATATGCGAGAATCGTGGAATGGTCGGCCAACTCGATAGACATTAGTGAAGGAGTAAGATTAGGAAGATTGAGGGACTTGAAGATTGCAAGTGGCATCAAGTTAATGCTAGCACCAAGATCGGCCAAGGCGAAGCATTCCTCCATATCTTGGATTGCACAAGGGATCAAAAATTTACCGGGATCACCGACTTTTTCAGGTATGCGATTAAGATAAACCGATGAACAACTAGACAATTGGTGCAATTTCTCCTTGTTGTTCAACATACTCTTAAAGTTAGCGGCAAACCGAGGCATCATGACCAAAGCATCGGCGCAACTCACATTGAGGTGCAAATCACGAAACATTTTCATAAAAAGCTCAAATTGATAATTGTCGCGCTCTTGACGTTTCTCCTTCCTAAGTCTTGATGGATAGGGCAAAGGTGGTGTGGGTTGAGGCATAGTAGGCATAGCCTTTGCAATCTCGGGTTCCAATGATGGTAATGGGTCAACCGTAGGTGTGGCATGAGCGGTACTTCGTGGGATTGGGACATGCTCCTTTTGGACCACCACCTCGGGTTCTTCCTCAATTGCTTCCTCCGTAGGAGCAATTGGTTGAGGAGTCGGTTCCTTAAGTGTCTTACCACTACGTGTGGTAATCACTTTCATCTCACCCTTAGGGATGGATACGGTGTTGCTAGGAAGACTACTCAAAGACGGTTTACACATTATTGCCTCAAACATAGACGAGATTCTATCTTCAAACACGGATTGCCTCTTCTCGGCTTTAATCATTTCTTGTTTAATCTCATGTTGCCCTTGTTCCATTTTTTATTGGTTTTGTTGTAACCTAGTGACATTTCCTTCCATCTTGTTGGTGTGGATTTTAAGTTCATTAGCTAACTCATTTTTCAACTCTTTCTTCAAGTCGTTCTTAAACTCGAATCTTAGGATAATGATTTCTCTTTGAATATTGTCAAACCTAGCATCATTCCCACTAGCGTATTCAACAAACTCACTTGTAAGATCTTTCAATGTTTGCAAACCTTTGTTGTTTTGAAAATCATTTTGATTCTTGTTTGAAACTTGATTATTAGCCCCTTGATTCCCATAGTTTCCCTTGTTGTAATTGTTTTTGAAACCAACTTGATTGTTGCGATAGTTGTTGTTAGCATTTTGATTTGAACCAAAACCCGGTGGAGTCAATTGATTAGAGCGGGAAACTTGACCGTTTTGGTTGTAATTTCCCGTGGCCGCGAAGGCACTCGAAGTGTTACCACCGTTGGTAATGCACTCGGAGAAATCATGACCTCCACCACAATACATGCAAGAAACCTCAACCGCTTTAGCCGTAGCGGGAGCACTTTGTTCACCAACTTTAAACTCAATCAAAAGTCCTTTTAACTTATCAAAAATCTTGTTTTCCAAGTTCGCCTCAATTTGGTAAGCATCGATGGTAGTAGACAAAGAAGGTAAAGCCGAAGACGAAGCCTTACGAACACTAGACGTGCTACGAGGACTATACACCTTAGATCTATTTTCAATTATCACCAAAGCTTCCTCAACTGTTTTACACAAAAAATTACCACCCGCGGCGGTATTCAAATAATCCCTTTCATGATCATTAAGTCCATTGTAAAACGTGTCAATTTGATGCAAATCGGAAAAACCGCGATGAGGACATTCATGTAACATTTCCTTAAACCTATTCCAAGCCGTTGAAAAACTTCCATTAAATTCTTGCGAAAACTTTGAAATCTCGTTTTTCAAGTGCGTAGTCTTAGAGGGCGGAAAAAATTGGTTCACAAACTTAGACACGAGATCCTTCCACGTCAATATAGAATTTGGTGGCTCTTTCTCTAACCAAATTTTAGCGGGCCCCGATAAGGAATACGGAAAAAGCATCATCTTAATCGAGTCATTCGAGACATCCTTAAACTTGCAAGTGGCGGTAAGACGATTGAATTGGCGGGTATGGTTGTGTGGATTGTCCTTCTCATCACCACGGAATTTGTTGTTTTGGATCATCGACAACAAACTCGTTTTCACCTCAAAATTCTCCGCAAGGATAGCGGGAATCACAATAGCCTCTCCATAACCCTCGGTGGGTGCTTGAAGTAACTCCATCATAGTTCGATTCTCCATGGTTGGTGCTTCTCTTACAATGGGTTCGTCAATAGGAGACTCCTCACTAGAAAGATTGGGAGTGGGAGTTTTGTTCTTTCGTTTACGTGCACGTCTTGCTTGATTACGAGTTAGCATAAACGTCACGTACAACGAGGGGACGAGCAAAGAAGATTCTTTTTGGTGTTTTGTATTTTTCATTTTTTTTGTGGTTTTTGATTGTATTAACCTTTTTGGAGTTTGGTGAATGTATTAGTAGACACAAATCTACAAATCTCCTCCTTAATCAAATCTCTCGATTAAAGAAGCCTCAAGGAATGAAAACGATCACGTGAAGTGAACGCCTTCGATGACTTTAGAACGTTGGTGGAACACCAAAACGTTCAAGAGGGTTTAATCAATGGAAACCAAGAAAATATATATGATACTTAGTAATACTTTGGGCGGCAAAACCCTCGATTAGCTCTCAAAATCAAATACTCACAAGCAAGCGGGGAAACGAGGCGGCGCGAAGCACTTAAGAGCCTTTTTCCTTAGGATATATTTTATAATATCCGCCTTATACTCACCTTATAGTTTGTATTTCTCAAGATTGAGCTTCACGAAAGTATTTATCTATTTTTGCCTTTTTCTTTGGTTTGAGATTCGAATACAATGATTGGGTAATGACCTCCCAAGTCAAGGTTGTGATTTCTCACGTATTTGGAGTACTTGTGAATTTATTGTTCTACGTATACACTATAGTAATAGTATTCACACAAAACCCAAAAACCGATAATACGTATTAGTAGAGTGCTACTAATACAAATACTATTTATGGTTAGTATATAAAAACAACAATTCCAATCAAAATACAACACGCCTCCCCGGCAGCGGCGCCAAAATGATAGTTGTAAAATTACCTCTTTAGGAAAAGGAAGGCAAAATAGGGTAAGCACGACGATTTAGGAAAACCGTGTGTAAATGACCCTAAAGTGAGTTCGTTCTCAAGGAGGCTAGTGTGTTATGTGTGTAATGAATTGGATTAAATTTGTGATTATGTTGTTGAGAAAGAAAAATAGAAATGAGATTAGAAGAGAATGACGGTTACGAAGACGGATTAAACTAAGACGAAAAAGGTGTACACGTAAAACCGTAAAAAGTGCTAAAATTAAAATTTTACCCTAAAAATTCCTAAAAATTACCAAAAATCCACAATAATATTCTAAGAGTTTACAAAAAATCCAAACTTGCCAAAATCTTTTAATTAATTAGATAATGACTTTTTAATGCTAATTAAAGCCTTAAAAATCAAAATTAATTATTAAAAAGTCCCAAACAAGATTTTAAAGTTTGTAAACCTCAAAAATACCCTAATTAAGCTAAAAAGTATTTTTTAAAATTTTAAAATCACTAAAAACTATTTTTAAACAATTAAAAACTACTAAAATCAATTAAAACTTAAATTAATTCTAGAAAATAATTAAAAGACTCTAAAAATATTTGGAAAGTTTCAAAATTCCTAATTAAATGTTTAGAACCTAGGAAAAATATAAAAACTTAGTAAATCAGACTTTTAATTTTTAATAATAAAATAATATTAAAATAATATTAAAAATCCAAAAATCATAAAAAATTCTAAAAACTTGCAAACTAGCTTAATTTAACCTAAATAACTCAGAAATGAAAGTGAAATTACCTAAATAACCCTAATGGGCCTAGAAAATGGGCTAAACCCAAAACAGTACCTTATTGGGCCAAATTTGGGCCCAATAACAAAAATGTTCAAAATAAGCCCAAAAAGCACAGGTTGACTCAAAATTTGATTTTAAACAACTTTTTCCAAAGACCCAAAAGCTGAAAGTGTGAAATAAGCTAGCTTATACCCATCAACTTATTCTTAATGGGCTTTTTGGCCCATTAAGCTATAAGCCAATGCCATAAGCTAAAATTTGACACACAAACTTCTTTTGACCTAAATAAGACTTCTACAAATAGAAATTAGAAATAACCCCAAGGAATAAGCCTGAAAATACACTAAGCAATCTACATAAAACGACAAAATAGTCGTTTTTTAGTTCTAGGCCACCCCAAGTGCTGATTCAAGTTTCTATACCTTCTAAATGACTTAATTAAGCAAAATCAACAAAGAGTTTTCAAATAAACTGACTCAATAAGCTGGAAAAAGCAAATAAGCACTAATGTAAAAGTCAAATAAGTTGGTTTTCTAGCAAAAAGTCAAAGTCAAAGTCTGATAAGCTCGAGTCTACTCAAATGGGTCAAATAATGAAGATCTATCACAAAAAATAAGTTGTTGCAAGTCTGGATAAGCTAGAATAGCTTATTGATAAGCTGAGTTCAAAATTACACTAGGAGGGGCTAGTTTTGGGTGTCGAGTAGTGGAAACTTTTTCTACTGCTTGACTTGTTTGACTTTTTGTCTTTAGTCACTTTTTTGGAGATTTAGATTACACAAAGGCACCCAAATGATCTTTGGATCAAAAGGAGTCAAGAACAATCAAAATATCACAATCACAAACACCCAATTGATACAGTTTAATCAATAAAGTCCCAGATATGATACAGACATGAACAAATAAGCAGTTGAGCACTTATAAGCAGTTTTAGCACAAATCAGCCAGCCAAATTTTACCAAATGCATACACAAGCTATATTAATCTCAAATAAGCAAGTCTAAACAGGTTTCTTGCAATGATTCAAAGAATTAAGCAAGATTCAAGCCAATGAATGTTATTGATGAACACTAACACATGTAGTTTTACACTTTGCTGATGTATTTGACACTTAAGCCAGATTCAACACCTCAAATCTTTCAAACAGGTTACAATGACTTTGTTTAAACCACTTTTAGCCCTAAGCATGCATACACACGAAGTGTTCCCAAAATCCTAGGTCAAAACAGGCAATAACAAAGATTTTATAGCAGATTGTTTGATTCAAGGCTTCAAACCCAAAAACTTGCAGCAAAACACTCTCAACCAAGCATATATCAAATATAGAACACAAACTCAAACTTTCCACAACACACTAACAAGTTACAATCACAAACAGGTAGACCCAAACACCCCTTTATCTTTTCAAAATCAAAATTTTCAAAGGAAAAGTGAGATTTAAGACCACCCAAGCATCAAATAACACAATAACAAGTAAGATTAACAAATTCAAGCAACTATAAGCCACAAAATACACAAGAACTAAAGCAACACTCAAATATCTCAAAAATCCAAAGTATTATCAGATTTTGGGATTAAGGGTGTGTACCTCATGGATGTACATCCACACCCACGGATTTTGAGCTTATGTGCTAGCAAGAACAAGCACAAGCTTCCACAATAAAGCCTGCTAAGAATCAACAAGGTTAGAAGCACAAGTATAAAATCAGAAACTTGAAAAATCTTGATTAATGCAACCTTGTTACCCCACACTTGATTATCCCCAAGTTATAAGCCTTACCACACCTTAGTCAACACAATTAGGATGCTATGATCAGCCCTATAACCCAAGAATTCCAAGGTTGAAACAAGAACTTAGCAAAATATCAAGAAAATGAAGAAAATGTGCAAACTTTTGCACACTCCTCTTTTGAAAACAGGTTTTTAACTTCAAAATCAGTAAACTAAGAACATAAACAAGCAATAATAAGATGGCACTTGGTCTTTCTTCAAAACACTTAACTCAGATTTCATAAACTGAAAAGGGATTTACAAGTGCTTGAACAAGGAAAAACCAAAAGCAAACGTGAATGTTGGACCCTATACCCTTTATATAGAGGGTGTACATGGTCTGTTTAAACCTAAAAACTTAAAACCCTAACTTGTAGAAGCCCAAAATTGCCCTTGAGGATTTGAACTTCTTGGCTTCATGTGACAGATTTCTTGGCTATTTGTGGAGCTGGCAAGGGTGGAATTTGCATCTAAAGGCTCACATTGAGCTTAGAAAGTAAGCATCAATCCCATACGTTGGATGGCTGGTGGTTTTTGGCAGTATCCCCTTTGTGTGTAGCAGGGGAATCTCATGTGGGACAAGGGAGTGAGGTGGCAGCTATTTTTGAAGTTGGGTTATGATTAAAACAAGCTTAATCACAAATCTGGAGGTTTTTGTGGTTTAATTACAAGAGGATTAAAAAACCCAAATGTGTTCTTGAGATGAATAGTTCATGTTTTGATCCGGTTTAATGTTTAAATGAGGTGTTTAGCGCCAAAGATTAAACTAACTTAATTAGTTAGTTAAACCTGGTGAGTGGAAAGGTCTTGTGGAAGAATGGTGGAAGCTGATTGGTGGAAAAGGGTGAGTGGGACACGTGTTGGGTGTGGGTTGGTCTAGGTAAGTTAGGCTGTCTGCCAAAATAAGTCCCTCACTTTCCTTTCTTCTTTCACTTTTGCCCCAAAAACTTTTGTAAATTGATTTCAGGGGTATTTCTTGCCATTTTTGAATTCTTGAAGGACTGATTTGGCATTTTGATGATGGATAATGGTCTTGACTTGTATGTTGAGCATTTTGGAGGACTGAAATTGCCAAGTCTTGTTTGATGAGGGACCATTTTTTCCAAATGTTGAAAGTTAAGGGTCCTTTTTGTATTTTTAGGATTTTCAAAGGACCAAACTTGTAAATTCTTATACTTTGAAGGTCTTCATGATGTGTTTGACTTTGTGGAGGATCATGGTTGACAATTTAGCTTTGTTGAGGGGCTAAACATGCCAAATCTTCAAAGTGTAGGGCCCTTTTTGTAATTTTGACAAACTTTAGGGACCAAACTTGTAATTATGAGGATACAAGGGTATAAAGTGTCAATTCTTCCATATTGGAGGGCCGTTCTTCATAAGTCTTCAAATCTTCAAGGGTTAAACTTGGGAAAGTCTTCATTAGGGCTTGGTTCATTGTGCGGCTTCGTTTCCCGTGTTCGTTTTTGTATGATTCTTGTGATCTTTTTTCATTTTCTCAATATCTGTACCTAAAATACACAAGTAACAAACACAAGCATATATATGTGTATTTTGATGATATTTAATGCATTTTAAGCCCTATTTGGAAGATGAGACTATGTATAAAAGCAGTCTCATCACTCCCCTATACTAAACCATTGTCGTGCCCTCACGCAATGCTAGAATAAAGTATCGTAGCATCTTCAAAATTCTTTTTTATTCACTTTATTGAACGATAAACTAGCTACACTACTACTATTGCTACTTCTACTTGCGTTAGACATAATGTATGATTTTCATCGCAAAATGGGACGTTTAGGTTCATAGAATAAGAACACGTGAATGCTTCGTTAGAAATAATTTCATCGTCCTCGATTTTCACCCCAATTACATGCCAAGCATGCAACGAGATCATTGTCATTATAAGTTAGTAATGCTAACACTACTCATATGCCCTAATCATGTACTTATCCTCCCATTATTCCTAAGTTGTATCTCTTATATTTTATATTGTCTTGAATGTTTCACGAGGATACATTGTTTGACTTATGCGATAATAGAGATTTAGGTCTAAAAATAGAGTCCTAACGGTGTAACCAAGACCATTAAATCAATAACCCCTCCCAATAGACAACGATGTCAAAAAATTAAGTTGACAAGAAGAATCGATAAACACGGTTTTATAACGGTTTTGAACTTGAGACTTATTACCAAGACTTTTATACGCCCCCTAATGGAAGGACCTTATTATCTTTGGTTTACCTCCATCTTTTATTCAACTTCGCCATGAAGCTTTTATTATGACTTCGGTCTTGCCTTGCCTTTTATTATCCACCTCATCGGTAGTTTTATTAGCCAAAGACGTATATCCTCACGCTAAGGCGAATTTTGGATCTTTAAAGCTTCGAAGATTAAGGCTTGATTCACTTTCAATTTTGCATAGATTTTTCGGCCTTGTGGGGCTTCAAATTGTTTCCTAGATTTAGGTGAGCACTTGAAATCTTATTATTGGGTGAAGCTTTCGATTATTAGGGTGCCAATACTTCAAAACCGTGACGCTGGCGATACCTTAATGTCTTCCCAATTTAATTACACGGAAGCTATTAGAAAAGACTAGAAACCCAACAATCCCAACTAAACCGCTAAGTCAATATTTATTAAGCAAAAAATATTTACATGCGAAGGGAGAATAAGCAAACAACGAGAACACATGAGTTTTTGAAAGAATACGAGTACTCTACGTTTAGCATAGTAACTTATAATTAACCCTATCATTTCTCGTCCTCATTTAAGAGACTTAGCCTAATGTGTAGTTAAGGAACCAAAGCTAAGTGCTCAACACGCACGGTCAAGTCAAAAATTACTCTTATTCTCGCCATCGGAAAACCTACATTCGTGTCTTCAAACACTTTGGAAAGCGTGAAGGTTTGGCAAGGCAACAAAAATGATAACAAAAAGATAAACTTTGGAAAGCGTGAAGGTTTGGCAAGGCAAGTATCTATTCACCCCCCATACTAAAGTTAAACATTCTCCTCAATGTTTTGAGTCTAGGGGTACAAACACCCCCATACTAGAGACGTAGTTGAATGCCTAATCTAGCATGGAAAAGGCGTAACCAATAAATTAATAACCGTTTATGAAGTGTGCTAATAACCTAAGGTTAGAACATCAAAAGGATATATCATGGATATTGAGAAAGTATTTAAAGCAAACGATCGAGTGCTCCCATAAACGAACACGAGAGGCTCCAATCGTGAAGATCATGATCATCTAAAGTCCACAATTCACAAACAACCACGGAACAAAGGTTGGAAGGGCACAAATCCCCACACGTTAACTACATTAGAAAGCGATAATATATACATAGGATAAGCATGGGACTCCCCCACGAGGCTCCTCGTTTTTGATTACCGAGTCATGAGCTCGACTCGATCCCCTCAATACTAATTATCATTGGGGAAGGTGACTTGGTCGAGGTAGTTCAAGGATGGAACTTCCCCGCCAAAGTAGTGCTTCAACCTATGTCCATTCACCTTGAAGTTAGAACCATCATCTTGAGCTAGCTCGATGGTCCCATACGGAAACACTTGAGTCACGGTGAATGGACCGGACCAACGGGATTTCAACTTACCGGAAAAGATTTTCAAGCGAGAATTAAAAAGCAAAACTTGATCCCCAATGTTAAAAACCCGGTTTTTAATTTTAGAATCATGCAACATTTTAGTTTTTTCCTTATAAATCAATGAATTTTCATAAGCAATGTCCCTCAATTCATCGAATTCATTTAATTGCATTTTCTGGTGTTTTCCCACGGTATCCATATCATCATTACAATGCTTTAGGGCCCAATAAGCCTTGTGTTCTAACTCAATAGGCAAATGACAATTCTTTCCATACACAAGCTTATAGGGAGTGCACCCAATGGGCGTCTTATGAGCGGTCCTAAAGGCCCATAAAGCATCGTCCAACTTATCCGACCAAGATTGTCGGTTTTCCCCTACGGATCTCTCCAAGATCCTCTTCAAAGCTCGGTTTGAAACCTCGACTTGCCCACTCGTTTGTGGGTGATAAGCCGTAGAAAGCCGATGTGTAACCCCATATTTCCTTAGGTCCCTTTCAAATTGGTCGTTACAAAAATGGGTTCCACGATCGCTTATGATCGCACGAGGGGTTCCAAACCGAGAAAACAAGCTTTTCAAAACCTTGACTACCACACGAGCATCATTGGTGGGCAAAGCCTTAGCTTCCACCCACTTAGATAGGTAGTCAACCGCAACGAGAATGTACTTATTACCACGAGATGATGGGAATGGCCCCATAAAGTCTATACCCCAAACATCAAAGATCTCACACACTTGAATGATGTTTTGTGGCATTTCATCTTTTTGTGAGGCTTTTCCTTGTCGTTGGCATGAAACACACGACTTCACAAGATCTTGTGCATCTCGGTAAAACATGGCCAAAAGAAGCCGACATCAAACACCTTTTTAGCCATGAGATTAGCACCGTGGTGACCACCCGTGGGTCCCTCATGGAAAGCTCTAAGGATGTTAGAAGCTTCGGTGCCAAATACACAACGTCGGATGATTTGATCCGCACAAGTTCGAAACAAGTAAGGGTCGTTCCAAAAGTAGAACTTGACGTCACGAAAGAATTTTCGTTTTTCTTGAGTCGTCATACCCTTAATGATGAAGTTATCCGCATGGTAATTTGCAAAGTCTGCAAACCATGGGGTGGAAGGATCAAGCTTAGAATTCACTACACCAAGTGTCTCGAGCGGAAATGTTTCGGTGATTTCCTTGGGCTCGTAAACACTTTGGTGAGGATCTTCCAAACGAGAGAGATGATCGGCCGCTAGATTCTCGGCTCCTTTTTTGTCAACGATGGTGTGATCAAATTCTTGTAGGAGGAGAATCCAACGAAGTAATCTAGGCTTAGCATCTTGCTTTTCCATGAGATACTTGATTGCCGAATGATCCGTATACACTATGCATTTAGCTAAGACGAGATAAGGTCGGAACTTCTCAAATGCATACACTACGGCAAGGAACTCCTTCTCTGTTGTAGTGTATTTTAGTTGAGCCTCGGTCATCGTCTTGCTAGCATAGTGAATAGGAAAGAAGTGCTTATCATGACGTTGCCCCAAAACGGACCCAATAGCGTAATCACTAGCATCACACATGAGCTCAAAGGGGAGGTTCTAATTGGGAGCAACAAGAATGGGAGCTTCGGTAAGTTTCCTCTTAAGGATTTCAAAGGCTCGTACACAATCTTCGTCAAAGATAAAACGTGCCTCTTTTTCAAGAAGATGTTTAATGGGTCGAGAAATCTTCAAAAAATCCTTGATGAATCGACGATAAAAGCCCGCGTGGCCTAGGAAACTCCTAACTCCCTTGACGGTTTTGGGATGAGTTAATTTGGCGATGACGTCTACCTTAGCTTGATCTACCTCAATCCCCGCTTTCGAGACCTTGTGCCCTAAGACGATTCCACTCTTAACCATAAAATGACACTTTTCCCAATTGAGCACAAGGTTGGTTTCCTCACAACGTTTCAACATTCTCTCTAGATTCGACAAAAACGAAGTGAACGAACTACCAAACACAGAAAAGTCATCCATAGAGATTTCCATCGACTTCTCGATCATATCATTAAAAATAGCCATCATGCACCTTTGAAAGGTTCCCGGTGCATTACAAAGTCCGAATGGCATTCTACGATAGGCAAACGTTCCATATGGACACGTAAACGTAGTCTTCTCTTGATCACGAGGATCGATGGGAATTTGGAAGTAACCCGAAAAACCATCTAAAAAGCAATCGAAATCGTTTCCCGCAAGACGCTCCAACATTTGGTCCATGAAGGGCAAGGGAAAATGGTCTTTTCGAGTGGCTTCATTCAACTTTCGATAGTCAATGCACACTCTCCATCCGGTCACGAGTCTAGTGGGAATCAACTCGTTGGCATCGTTTGGCACAACGGTCATCCCTCCCTTTTTAGGGACACAATGAATAGGACTCACCCAAGGGCTATCGGAAATAGGGTAAATCATTCCCGCGTCAAGGAGTTTAAGGACCTCCTTTTTGATGACGTCGTTAATTTTGGGGTTCACCCTCCTTTGACATTAGATTGCGGGCTTGTAATCCTCCTCCATTAAGATTTTGTGGGTACAAAACTTGGGATCGATTCCCTTAATGTCGGATAACTTCTATGCAATTGCCCCTTTGTGATCCTTTAGAACATCGACAAGTGCGGTTTTTCATCATTCGAAAGTTCCTTCGCAAGAATAACCGGCAACTTGTCGTCCTCCTCCAAATAGACATATTCGAGATGAGGAGGTAAATCTTTCAACTCAAAGATAGGTGGTTCCTCAAGTGAAGATTTGGGCTCGATACTCATAACCTCCTCGGGTGGAGTAAATGGGAAATCGTTAAGAAAATCCTTGATAATCAAGAAGTCCTCATCGTTGTCGAGGTCTTCGTTACAAGTACGTGGAACATCGAATTCTTCCAACGTAAAACCACCACCTTCAAATGGAGTGAAGGTTGGTGTCGAATTATCAAGAATTGGATCTAACATAGTGGGATTGCCACTAGTTTCTTCATCACCAAAACCTAGAACTTCTTGTGAAAATTCCTCGCAAACCACGTCAATCATATCAACGAGGTTTATGGTTGCAACGGAATAAACATGAGAAATTTTAGAGTTTTGAGTTGCGTTTATAACAAGTTCCTCATCGTTGAAACGTAAGGTGATCTTTCTAGCATGAACATCGATCAAAGCCATAGACGTATCTAAAAACGAACGACCTATAATGAGAGGAACTTGAGGATCCGTGGGGATATCAACAACGATAAAGTCTACGGGATAGTAGAACTTCCCCACTTTCACAAAAACGTCTTCCGCCAAACCACATGCGGGAATCGTGGAATGGTCAGCCAACTCGATAGACATTAGTGAAGGAGTAAGATTAGGAAGATTGAGCGACTCGATAGACATTCCTCCATATCTTGGATTGCACAAGGGATCAAAAATTTACCGAGATCACTGACTTTTTGAGGTATGCGATTAAGAAAAACCGATGAACAACTAGACAATTGGTGCAATTTCTACTTGTTGTTCAACATACTCTTAAAGTTAGCGGCAAACCGAGGCATCATGACCAAAGCATCGGCGAAACTCACATTGAGGTGCAAATCACGAAACATTTTCATAAAAAGCTCAAATTGATAATTGTCGCGCTCTTGACGTTTCTCCTTCCTAAGTCTTGATGGATAGGGCAAAGGTGGTGTGGGTTGAGGCATAGTAGGCATAGCCTTTGGAATCTCGGGTTCCAATGATGGTAATGGGTCAACCGTAGGCGTGGCATGAGCGGTACTTCGTGGGATTGGGACATGCTCCTTTTGGACCACCACCTCGGGTTATTCCTCAATTGCTTCCTCCGTAGGAGCAATTGGTTGAGGAGGCGGTTCCTTAAGTGTCTTACCACTACGTGTGGTAATCACTTTCATCTCACCCTTAGGGTTGGATACGGTGTTGCTAGGAAGACTACTCGAAGACGGTTTACACATTATTGCCTCAAACATAGACGAGATTTTATCTTCAAACACGGATTGCCTCTTCTCGACTTTAATCATTTCTTGTTTAATCTCATGTTGCCCTTGTTCCATTTTTTGTTGGTTTTCTTGTAACCTAGTGACATTTCCTTCCATCTTGTTGGTGTGGATTTTAAGTTCATTAGCTAACTCATTTTTCAACTCTTTCTTCAAGTCGTTCTTAAACTCGGATCTTAGGCTAATGATTTCTCTTTGAATATTGTCAAACCTAGCATCATTCCCACTAGCGTATTCAACAAACTCACTTGGAAGATCTTTCAATGTTTGCAAACCTTTGTTGTTTTGAAAATCATTTTGATTCTTGTTTGAAACTTGATTATTATCCCCTTGATTCCCATAGTTTCCCTTGTTGTAATTGTTTTTGAAACCAACTTGATTGTTGCGATAGTTGTTGTTAGCATTTTGATTTGAACCAAAACCCGGTGGAGTCAATTGATTAGAGCGGGAAACTTGACTGTTTTGGTTGTAATTTCCGTGGCCGCGAAGGCACTCGAAGTGTTACCACCGTTGGTAATGCACTCGGAGAAATCATGACCTCCACCACAATACATGCAAGAAACCTCAACCGCTTTAGCCGTAGCGGGAGCACTTTGTTCACCAACTTTAAACTCAATCAAAAGTCCTTTTAACTTATCAAAAATCTTGTTTTCCAAGTTCGCCTCAATTTGGCAAGCATCGATGGTAGTAGACAAAGAAGGTGAAGCCGAAGACGAAGCCTTACAAACACTAGACGTGCTACGAGGACTATACACCTTAGATCTATTTTCAATTATCACCAAAGCTTCCTCAACCGTTTTACACAAAAAATTACCACCCGCGGCGGCATTCAAATAATCCCTTTCATGATCATTAAGTCCATTGTAAAACGTGTCAATTTGATGCAAATCGGAAAAACCGTGATGAGGACATTCATGTAACATTTCCTTAAACCTATTCCATGCCGTTGAAAAACTTTCATTAAATTCTTGCGAAAACTTTGAAATCTCGTTTTTCAAGTGCGTAGTCTTAGAGGGCGGAAAAAATTGGTTCACAAACTTAGACACGAGATCCATCCACGTCAATATAGAATTTGGTGGCTCTTTCTCTAACCAAATTTTAGCGGGCCCCGCTATGGAATACGGAAAAAGCATCATCTTAATCGAGTCATTCGAGACATCCTTAAACTTGAAAGTTGCGGTAAGACGATTGAATTGGCGGATATGGTTGTGTGGATTGTCCTTCTCATCACCACGGAATTTGTTGTTTTGGATCATCGACAACAAACCCGTTTTCACCTCAAAATTCTCCGTAAGGATAGCAATCACAATAGCCTCTCCATAACCCTCGGTGGGTGCTTGAAGTAACTCCATCATAGTTCGATTCGCCATGGTTGGTGCTTCTCTTACAATGGGTTCGTCAATAGGAGACTCCTCACTAGAAAGATTGGGAGTGGGAGTTTTGTTCTTTCGTTTACGTGCACGTCTTGCTTGATTACGAGTTAGCATAAACGTCACGTACAACGAGGGGACGAGCAAAGAAGATTCTTTTTGGTGTTTTGTATTTTTCAATTTTTTTGTGGTTTTTGATTGTATTAACCTTTTTGGAGTTTGGTGAATGTATTAAGTAGACACAAATCTACAAATCTCCTCCTTAATCAAATCTCTTGATTAAAGAAGCCTCAAGGAATGAAAACGATCACGTGAAGTGAACGCCTTCGATGACTTTAGAACGTTGGTGGAACACCAAAACGTTCAAGAAGGTTTAATCAATGGAAACCAAGAAAATATATATGATACTTAGTAATACTTTGGGCGGCAAAACCCTCGATTAGCTCTCAAAATCAAATACTCACAAGCAAGGGGGGAAACGAGGCGGCGCGAAGCACTTAAGAGCCTTTTTCCTTAGGATATATTTTATAATATCCGCCTTATACCCACCTTATAGTTTGTATTTTTCAAGATTGAGCTTCACGAAAGTATTTATCTATTTTTGCCTTTTTCTTTGGTTTGAGATTCGAATACAATGATTGGGTAATGACCTCCCAAGTCAAGGTTGTGATTTCTCACATATTTGGAGTACTTGTGAATTTATTGTTCTACGTATACATTATAGTAATAGTATTCACACAAAAACCGAAAACCGATAATACGTATTAGTAGAGTGCTACTAATACAAATACTATTTATGGTTAGTATATAAAAACAACAATTCCAATCAAAACACAACACGCCTCCCCGGCAGCGGCGCCAAAATGATAGTTGTAAAATTACCTCTTTAGGAAAAGGAAGGCAAAATAGGGTAAGCACGACGATTTAGGAAAACCGTGTGTAAATGACCCTAAAGTGAGTTCGTTCTCAAGGAGGCTAGTGTGTTATGTGTGTAATGACTTGGATTAGATTTGTGATTATGTTGTTGAGAAAGAAAAATAGAAATGAGATTATAAGAGAATGACGGTTACGAAGACGGATTAAACTAAGACGAAAAAGGTGTACACGTAAAACCGTAAAAAGTTCTAAAATTAAAACTTTACCCTAAAAATTCCTAAAAATTACCAAAAATCCACAATAATATTCTAAGAGTTTACAAAAAATCCAAACTTGCCAAAACCTTTTAATTAATTAGATAATGACTTTTTAATGCTAATTAAAGCCCTAAAAATCAAAATTATTTATTAAAAAGTCCCAAACAAGATTTTAAAGTTTGTAAACCTCAAAAATACCCTAATTAAGCTAAAAAGTATTTTTTTAAATTTTAAAATCACTAAAAACTATTTTTAAACAATTAAAAACTACTAAAATCAATTAAAACTTAAATTAATTCTAGAAAATAACTAAAAGACTCTAAAAATATTTGGAAAGTTGCAAAATTCCTAATTAAATGTTTAGAACCTAGGAAAAATATAAAAACTTACAAAATCAAACTTTTAATTTTTAATAATAAAATAATATTAAAATAATATTAAAAATCCAAAAATCATAAAAAATTCTAAAAACTTGCAAACTAGCTTAATTTAACCTAAGTAACTCAGAAATGAAAGTGAAATTACCTAAATACCCCTAATGGGCCTAGAAAATGGGCTAAACCCAAAACAGTACCTTATTGGGCCAAATAACAAAAAGTGTTCAAAATAAGCCCAAAAAGCACAGGTTGACTCAAAATTTGATTTTAAACAACTTTTTCAAAAGACCCAAAAGGCTGAAAGTGTGAAATAAGCTAGCTTATACCAAGCAGCTTATTCTTAATGGGCTTTTTGGCCCATTAAGCTATATGCCAATGCCATAAGCTAAAATTTGACACACAAGCTTCTTCTGACCTAAATAAGACTTCTGCAAAAAGAAATTTGAAATAAGCCCAAGGAATAAGCCTGAAAATGCACTAAGCAATCTACAGAAAACGACAAAATAGTCGTTTTTGAGTTCTAGGCCACCCCAAGTGCTGATTCAAGTTTCTATAGCTTCTAAATGACTTAATTAAGCAAAATCAACAAAGAGTTTTCAAATAAGCTGACTCAATAAGCTGGAAAAAGCAAATAAGCACTTATGTAAAAGTCAAATAAGTTGGTTTTCTAGCAAAAAGTCAAAGTCAAAGTCTGATAAGCTCCAGTCTACTCAAATGGATCAAATAATGAAGATCTATCACAAAAAATAAGTTGTTGCAAGTCTGGATAAGCTAGAATAGCTTATTGATAAGCTGAGTTCAAAATTACACTAGTAGGGGCTAGTCTTGGGTGTTGAGCAGTGGAAACTTTTTCCACTGCTTGACTTGTTTGACTTTTTGTCTTTAGTGACTTTTTTGGAGATTTAGATTACACAAAGGCACCCAAATGATCTTTGGATCAAAAGGAGTCAAGAATAATAAAAATATCACAATCACAAACACCCAATTGATACAGTTTAATCAATAAAGTCCCAGATATGATACAGACATGAACAAATAAGCAGTTGAGCACTTATAAGCAGTTTTAGCACAAATCAGCCAGCCAAATTCAACCAAATGCATACACAAGCTATATTAAACTCAAATAAGCAAGTCTAAACAGGTTTCATGCAATGATTCAAAGAATTAAGCAAGATTCAAGCCAATGAATGTTACTGATGAACACTAACACATGCAGTTTTACACTTTGCTGATGTATTTGACACTTAAGCCAAATTCAACACCTCAAATCTTTCAAACAGGTTACAATGACTTTGTTTAAACCACTTTTAGCCCTAAGCATGCATACACACTAAGTGTTCCCAAAATCCTAGGTCAAAACAGGCAATAACAAAGATTTTATAGCAGATTGTTTGATTCAAGGCTTCAAACCCAAAAACTTGCAGCAAAACACTCTCAACCAAGCATATATCAGATATAGAACACAAACTCAAACTTTCCCCAACACAATAACAAGTTACAATCACAAACAGGTAGACCCAAACACCCATTTATCTTTTCAAAATCAAATTTTTCAAAGGAAAAGTGAGATTTAAGACCACCCAAGCATCAAATAACACAATAACAAGTAAGATTAACAGATTCAAGCAAGTATAAGCCACAAAATACACAAGAATTAAAGCAACACTCAAATATCTCAAAAATCCAAAGTATTATCAGATTTTGGGATTAAGGGTGTGTACCTCATGGATGTACATCCACACCCACGGATTTTGAGCTTATGTGCTAGCAAGAACAAGCACAAGCTTCCACAATAAAGCCTGCTAAGAATCAACAAGGTTAGAAGCACAAGTATAAAATCAGAAACTTGAAAAATCTTGATTAATGCAACCTTGTTACCCCACACTTGATTATCCCCAAGTTATAAGCCTCACCACACCTTAATCAACACAATTAGGATGCTATGATCAGCCCTATAACCCAAGAATTCCAAGGTTGAAACAAGAACTTAGCAAAATATCAAGAAAATGAAGAAAATGTGCAAACTTTTGCACACTCCTCTTTTGAAAACAGGTTTTTAACTTCAAAATCAGTAAACTAAGAACATAAACAAGCAATAATAAGATGGCACTTGGTCTTTATTCAAAACACTTAACTCAAATTTCATAAACTAAAAAGGGATTTACAAGTGCTTGAACAAGGAAAAACCAAAAGCAAACGTGAACGTTGGACCCTATACCCTTTATATAGAGGGTGTACATGGTCTGTTTAAACCTAAAAATTAAAACCCTAACTTGTAGAAGCCCAAAATTGCCCTTGAGGATTTGAACTTCTTGGCTTCATGTGACAGATTTCTTGGCTGTTTGTGGAGCTGGCAAGGGTGGAATTTGCATCTAAAGGCTCACATTGAGCTTAGAAAGTAAGCATCAATCCCATACGTTGGATGGCTGGTGGTTTTTGGCAGTATCCCCTTTGTGTGTAGCAGGGGAATCTCATGTGGGACAAGGGAGTGAGGTGGCAGCTATTTTTGAAGTTGGGTTATGATTAAAACAAGCTTAATCCCAAATCTAGAGGTTTTGGTGGTTTAATTACAAGAGGATTAAGAAAACCCAAATGTGTTCTTGAGATGAATAGTTCATGTTTTGATCCGGTTTAATGTTTAAATGAGGTGTTTAGCGCCAAAGATTAAACTAACTTAATTAGTTAGTTAAACTTGGTGAGTGGAAAGGTGATGTGGAAGAATGGTGGAAGCTAATTGGTGGAAAAGGGTGAGTGGGACACGTGTTGGGTGTGGGTTGGTCTAGGTAAGTTAGGCTGTCTGCAAAAATAAGTCCCTCACTTTCCTTTCTTCTTTCACTTTTGCCCCAAAAACTTTTGTAAATTGATTTCAGGGGTATTTCTTGCCATTTTTTGAATTCTTGAAGGACTAATTTAGCATTTTGATGTTAGATAATGGTCTTGACTTGTATGTTGAGCATTTTGGAGGACTGAAATTGCCAAGTCTTGTTTGATGAGGGACCATTTTTGCCAAATGTTGAAAGTTAAGGGTCCTTTTTGTAATTTTGGGATTTTCAAAGGACCAAACTTGTAAATTCTTGTACTTTGAAGGTCTTCATGATGTGTTTGACTTTGTGGAGGATCATGGTTGACAATTTAGCTTTGTTGAGGGGCTAAACTTGCCAAATCTTCAAAGTGGAGGGCCCTTTTTGTAATTTTGACAAACTTTAGGGACCAAACTTGTAATTATGAGGATACAAGGGTATAAAGTGTCAATTCTTCCATATTGGAGGGCCCTTCTTCATAATTCTTCAAATCTTCAAGGGTTAAACTTGGGAAAGTCTTCATTAGGGCTTGGTTCATTGTGCGGCTTCGTTTCCCGTGTTCGTTTTTGTATGATTCTTGTGATCTTTTGTCATTTTCTCAATATCTGTACCTAAAATACACAAGTAACAAACACAAGCATATATATGTGTATTTTGATGATATTTAATGCATTTTAAGCCCTATTTGGAAGATGAGACTATGTATAAAAGCAGTCGCATCAATCTCGATTCTGGGCTCGTTTGAATATTAAATGTGCCACGTGTGTGATGTTTATTGGTAAAAATTGATTACACGGATCATTATCTAAATGCCAATTTATGATTGGTTGAAGCAAAAGGTAGTGGACAACGCTGTTTTGATTTGGTTTATTTATTGTGGCGGCTGTGAGTGGCTAGCTGGCCATTGATGTGGCAATTCGTGTGAAGGCATTGGGTTCTTTTCATTGGCTGAAATGTTTATACTCGGATTAATAGCCAAATATCTTTGAGAATTGACAGTTTTGGCCCCTCTTGTTTTCAACTTATAAACTTGAGCTACAATCTTCACCACTTTGTCAATTTTGGTCCTTTAAGCAGCAAACTTGCACAATAATGATCCTTGAACTTGTTGACTTGATAGTTGACCATGTTTGACTTGATTCTTGACTTTTTCATACTTGCACTTTTAGTCCTTCAACTTTGGAAGTTGTCAAGAAAGGTCCTTTGACTTTGATTGGCTTGTCACTTTTCATCCTCCTTTTTTCTTTTCTTCATCAATAAAGGCTTGATTCACTTGTTTGCTTCAAAATTGTATCTTTTTACCTACACAAGCACAAACAACAAAACATACCCATAATACAGCTTTTATGAATCAAAATTAGGTATTTTGCTTTGTGTTTTTAGGGTTATTTATGATATAATTGATATGAGATTTTACTCATATCAGTTACTTAGACTAACTTATAACTAACTACGAGGCAGTTAATGCTATTGTTGGAGTGACCGAGACTTCTAACGGTAAAATCGTATTTCTAATACTATCATACATAATAAATGGAGGTATCATATATGATATATTTGTTCAACATAAATTAACCTTTCAAATTCTCCTTATGCTTATCCCACAACTTCAACAAATGCTTATCTACGCTTTTACACTATAGTTATGATAGTCTAACTAATTTCTAGTAATGTTACGCCTAAATACACACAACTACAACAACATTTTTAGCTGTGTTTCATTATATGAATTACAGGAGTACCAACACATCAAATAAGTTAACACGTTCATAATCACATCAATAAGCTAAAAAGGATAAACTGATAAGCTAAAAAAAAGTTATCATCTTATTCACATAAAAACTAAATTCTTATATAAATTCTAATCAAATAAGCTTATTTACATCAAATAAGCTAAAAAAGATACAAACATGATGATATTACCTAATATTAATGAGTTGTAGAAAGAGATGATCGTATTACGAAAGAGATAATCGAATTTGTGATATAGATTGGAGATGGATAGATGTGTGTTTGTGTGTATGTGTGTTTTAATATGTTTTTTTTGTATGGAACGATGAATCTGAAGAGAGAGAAAAAAAGGATGTGTGTTTTAGATCCGATGGGTGTTAGGTGGAGCCATGAAAAGACGGAAATGTCTCTCCGTCTTTTTTATTATTTTATTAAAAAAAGAAGAATATATTTTCGATATTTTATGGACGAAGGATGACAATGTGTCCTCAAATATTCAAAAGCTATGTCATTTCAAATTTATGTTGATTTTTGTTTGTTTGTTATCGACTCATGGACACCCCACATTCCATTATTGACATATTGCAATTAGGCTGAGCGGAGTAGGGTAAAACTCACGCACGAATTAAACATAATCGCGCACGACTTTCATCCCTCCATAAACCCACTCACGTGAGACTTATTTTTTACACAAAAACCTGAGCAAACTCACCTAGCACGAGTTTTTCAATTTGGGCCACACATCCAAAGTAACCGTATATTTATAAAAAAACTTTTTAATACACCTCTTTTTACTTATAAAATAAATACTTAATAAGTGTGAAAACCCTTATCCTTTTACCACTTATTTCCAAAATAACAAGACCAAATCGTGTATTTTATGTCGTAAAATTCGGAATTATGCGTGGTTTGTGTTTTTATTGTGTTTTAGGACCAAAAGATGCAAAAGGAAGAAAACATGGGCCATCACGGGCTTTTATCGAAGAAAAAGACTAAAGACGAAGTCGAAAGATCGAGAATGCAAAAAGAACGGAAGTCCAAGGCCTATTCTGAAGATTTATCGAAGAAAAAGTCTAAAGACGGAAGTTTAATGAAGTCGAAGAACTCAAGTCTAATTATAGAAGAAAATTATAAGACAAGTTCAATTTTTATCGACTAATCCCCAGACGACGTCGAGAAAGACAAAGAAATTAAGTCGAGTCGAGACGAGAAGAAAGAAATAAGATAGCTTAAGCATGTAATCTCCCCACCTCCTATAAATACCCTCCTAATGTGTCATTAGGAGGGTGGTTAGGTGGTTAATTTTTAGTAGTAGTTTAATTTTAGTTTTCAAGTTTTTCTTAAGTTTTCTTCTCTCTAGTTTTCCAAGTTTATCAACTTTAATCTTGTAATCATTTGATATTAATCCTTAATCAATCAAGCTTATTTTCTTAATTCTCATTCTACCTTTCTTAATCTTTTACTTAATCTTGATAATCATGTAGTTTTATCTTAATCTTGTTGATGATTTGATTGTTTAGCTTATTTGGTTGTGCGTATTAAATTGGTGATCTTAAAAGTTTTTATATAAAAGTGCTTATTTTTCTTAATCTTTATGCTTAATAGTTTTTAGAAATAAGTTGTTTTAAATAAATTTAAGTTTTTATAAAAAGTGCTTTTTGATTTCTAGCTTATTTAGTGTTATAAAAGTTTTTAAATTCTAGCTTATTCATATTTTTCTAAAATCATTTTGATTTAACTTTTGGTAAAGTGCTTATTGATTGTTGGCTTATTTTCTTAAAACTTCATGTTACGGAACAAATTGTCCCAAACCCTCTTATTCCGGATAAACTTCATAATAGTTTATTCCGGATAAGCAAGCCCTTTTATTCCGGATAAGAACCCTATTGCAGTTATTCCGGATAGTCAAGTATTCAGGATAAGTTATCTTAAAGTTTTTCCAGATAAGCAGCACTTCAAGGCTATTCCGAATAGTAGCTTCTTCATTTTTATTCCGGATAAGTGATATTCTGGATAACTATCCGGAATATATTCAGGATAAGCCGCACCTTCATTTTTATTCCGGATAAGCCACCATTGGTTTATTCCGGATTAGAAGCAGAAGAGTTATTCCGAATAGTCAGACGAACAGTGGTTCTGGATAAGCAGCAGTTGAACATTCCGGATAAGCATCATTTCTTTGTATTCCGGATAAATTTTCGATCCTTCATTCCGGATAGTATTCCAGATAAGCTTCAGTAGCAGCATTCCAGATTAGCAGTAGTGTTTACTCAGGATAAGCTCCAGTTGTATTATTCCGGATAAGGAGTTTTTCTTCATTCAGGATAACAATCCGTATATTATTCCGGATAAGGTTCTTTATTTTCAGTTTTTGTATTTTTACTTTTCCCGCTTTTTTACTAAGAATTATTTTAACTTGGTTTGTTTTAATTCAATTTTAAAGTTTACATTTTTATAAGTTTTAATCATTTACTTTTCAATTCAAAAGTCTTAATTTTTAGTTTAAATTTTCAAGCTTTCATTTTTATTTGTTTACTCAACGACATTTTCATCTTTAGTTTAAAATAGATAATCAAACCCTTTTATTTTCCACCAAGAACAATTGAGTCGCACTTTTAACCAGTAATCAATTCGAAAAGATCGGAATAACGAATTTTGATACTTGGCCAAAACCATGTATTAAATGGCGCCGCTGCCGACTCTTTTCGTTAAGATTGACGGTTTTAAGTAGAGACGCGTTGGATTTTGGGATCCGTTCATTCTTGAACGTTATTTTCCTTGCTTTTAAATTTTCAAAAATCCATAAAAATTAAAGATTTTCAAAAATACAAAAAAATAAATAGAAAAACCATAAAAACCAAAAATATTTCTTGTATATTTTTCTTTTCTTGTTGTAGGTGTGCATGCGTACTCGTGCTCGTAAGAAGAAAGTAGCTCAAGCCGAAGTCATTACTCAACCTATTGTCACCATGGACAATCAACCAATGATCGAGCTTTTGCAATCGCACGTAGAGGGCAACACCGATGCGGAATGAAATCATTACTTTTGAACAAAAGTACGGTGAGACATTTAGTGAATCTTGGGACCGTTTTAAGGATCTTTTAAGAAAGTGTCCACAACATGGTTTAACAAAAGTACATCAAATGAATACTTTTTACAATGGTTTAAGCATGAATAACCAAGATTCACTAAATAGTGCCTCGGGGGGTAACATTTTGGTTAAGTCTGCTAATGCCGCTTGGGATATTATTGAGAACAAGTCTATAGTGCAAACCAAGAGTGTTCGGACCAATGTGGCTAGTGCTAGCACTAATGAGAGCGACAAGAAAATTGATAAGCTTACTTCGCTTGTTGAATCACTTGCTCTCCAAGCCGCCAATAATACCAAAGCTATCACTGCCCAAGCTAGTGCTTTGAGTCAATCATGTGAAATATGCGGGGGATCTCACTCATACACCGATTGTCCTTCGACTCATGACAATCTGGAAAATGTGTATGCCGCCAACGGTACCTAATCTACAGGAGGCTATCAAGCACGTCCTCAAGGTGACCGCAATTTGCTCAGCTATCGCTCAAATAACTTTCTTTCACCACCCGGTTTCCCACCACAAAACCCAAAAAACCTCAATCGCAACAATCAAAAGCAACCTCGTGCTCCAAATCAATATCAAAACCAAAGAAACCCATATCCACCTCAAAGAAACAACCAAGTTTACCAACAACCTGCTTATCAACCACCCGCCTACCATGCTCCTCCTCCCAACCAACCCACCGCATTACACCAAGACGTTGAAACTTACATGAGGACTAATGATGCGATAGTGCAAAATCTTCAGCGGGAAATGCTCAACTTGAAGCAGATATGATGAAACAAGGAAACGATCTTCGAGCTGATATGCGAAACACTTTGGCAAGTCAAACGAATGACTTAAGGAACATGATGGCTAGTTTCTTCCCAAGTAATCAAGCCTCTGGATCGGGTTCTCTTCCGAGTAACACCGTTGCTAATCTAAGAGGGGAGATGAAAGCAATCACCACTCACAATGGAAAAGGTTTAAAGGAACCCGAGCTTCCTACACCTACACCGGTGATTGTGACAAAGGAAAACGAGTCTCCTTCTCCAATTCCTCAAACTTCTACTCCTCCAACTTCTATTTCTCCAATTCTCCACCTTCTACTTCCACCCCTCCACCACCCAAGGATGTGACTGAGAATTCCATTCCAAAGCCTTCATCTCAACCCAATATACCTTATCCTTCGAGGTTGAGGAAAGAGAAATTGAAGAACAAGGATGATATTCAGGTTTCTAACTTTATTAAAATGTTTAAACAACTGAATTTCAATATCTCCTTTGCTGAGGCTCTAGCTCACATGCAGAAATACGCTAAAATGTTTAAAGATCTTCTCAGTGATAAGGAGAAACTCCTCGATATCGCTCAGACCCAACTTAATGAGAATTGCTCCGCAGTGCTCTTAAGGAAATTACCAACCAAACTTGGTGATCCGAGTCGTTTCTTGATTCCTTGCAACTTCCCTGGGGTAGAGAATTGTATGGCCCTAGCCGATCTAGGTGCTAGTATCAACTTAATGCCTCTAAGCGTTTGGAAGCAATTGTCTCTACCCGAGCTAGTTCCCACACGAATGACTTTGGAATTAGCTAACCGTACGGTTGCTTATCCAGTGGGGATAGCCGAAGACGTCTTCGTTGGTGTCGATAAATTCACCTTTCCGGCGGATTTGTTGTCGTTGACTACGAGATGGATCCTCGTGTTCCATTAATCGTTGGACGTCCATTCCTGAGGACCGGTCGCACTCTCATTGATGTAGCCGCGGGTGAATTAATCATGATAGTTGGTGACGATAAAATCGTCTTCAACATGGGTAAACTTTCTAAGTAGCCTTCTGAAAATGAGAGCGTTAATTTCATTCACGTTCTTGATGAGGCTTGTGAAGAACATTTCAAAGACGCTTGTAAAAGTGGTTCTTCTTCTCTACCCATTGTTGAGACTGTTGCCTCTATTACTCCATCACTAACTCCATTTGGAGAAAGTGATTTCAACTTGAAAGAATTTGAAGCAACTTTGGGAGATGTGGACTTGCAATATGACGATTCTCCCTCCAATTGGGATGAAGACATTCGTACCATTGAGAAACTTCTGAATGAGGACCATATTTCTCCACCATCTCCTAAGGATATCTCTATCGATGAACCGAATTTGACTACGCCTTCCATCGAAAATCCTTCGGATTTAGAACTTAAGGACTTACCGTCTCATCTCGAGTACGTTTTCCTTGAAGACAACAAGAAGTCACCCATCATCATCGCAAAGGACTTGATAGAGGAAGAAAAATCTCGACTTATCGCCGTGTTGAAGAATCACAAGAAAGCGATTGCTTGGAAAATCTCCGATATTCGTGGAATTGATCATCACTTTTGCACACATAAAATTCTCATGGAGGACGACTTTAAACCCACTATTCAAAGCCAAAGAAGGGTGAATCCTAAGATCCATGACGTAATCAAAAAAGAGGTTATCAAACTTCTTGATGCGGGAATGATCTTTCCTATCTCGGATTCACCATGGGTTGATTCCTAAGAAAGGTGGAATCACCGTTGTGCCCAATGAAAACAACGAGTTGATTCCTACTCGTCTCGTTACAGGGTGGGGAGTTTGTATAGACCATCGCAAACTTAATGATGCTACGAGAAAGGATCATTTTCCCCTCCCTTTCATGGACCAAATGCTTGAACGTTTAGCGGGTAATGACTATTAATGCTTTTTAGATGGTTTCTCTGGGTATTTTAAAATTCCCATCGATCCCAAAGACAAAGAGAAAACCACATTCACTTGTCCTTATGGAAAATTTGCTTATAAAAGAATGCCTTTCGGCTTGTGCAATGCTCCTGGGACATTCCAAAGGAGTATGATGGCTATCTTCCATGACATGCTTGAAGAAACTATGGAAGTCTTCATGGATGATTTCTCGATTTATGGTGATTCTTTCTCTCATTGCCTTGCCAATTTGGAACGCATGCTTAAGCGGTGCGAAGACACTCGCCTTGTTCTAAATTGGGAAAAATGCCATTTCATGGTAAAAGAAGGCATTGTGCTTGGACATAAAATCTCTAAAGCCGGTCTTGAAGTGGACTGTGCTAAAGTGGATGTCATAGCCAAATTACCTCCACCTTCAACCGTGAAGGGTGTGAGAAGTTTCCTTGGTCATGCGAGCATCTATCGTCGATTCATTCAAGATTTTTCTAAAATCGCTCGCCTGATGACCCACCTCTTGGAAAAAGATACTCTTTTCATATTTTCCAAAGAGTGTCTTGAATCATTCAATCTTCTTAACGATAAGCTAACTAAGGCACCGGTCTTGTTTACCCCTAATTGGGAGCTACCTTTTGAGTTTATGTGTGATGCTAGCGATTTTTCTATTGGAGCGGTTTTAGGCCAAAGAGTGAACAAACACTTCCAACCAATCCATTATGCTAGCAAGACAATGACCGGGGCTCAATTGCATTATACCACTACCGAAAAAGAGCTTTTAGCTGTAGTGTATGCTTTTGAAAAATTCCGCCCCTATCTTGTCCTTTCTACCACCATCGTGTATACCGATCATTCCGCGTTGAAGTACTTGTTAACTAAGCAAGATTCTAAGCCAAGACTTCTTCGTTGGGTTTTTCTCCTTTAAGAATTCAACATTGAAATTTGTGACAAGAAGGGAGCAGAAAACCTAGTCGCGGATCATCTAAGTAGACTTGAGGATCCTTATCAAGGGGATCATCCGAATCAAGAGATCAATGACTCTTTTTGTAGAAATGTAAATCTTGCTTATGTTTTTAGAGAGAGAAAGAGATGGTGGATTTCACACTTTTTAGAGAGAGAAAGTTAAGAGAACTATGTGTAAATTATGAAACCACACACCCTCTCCATTTAAGGAGAGGGTTTATATACCCAAGCCTTGCAATGGGCTTGGGCTTACACGTTTGGGTCGGCCTACACATGTTGTAGGATAGGCTTGGACTTGTTTGATAAATAAAGAAAGTTAACTAAACTACGAGCTATGACATGGACTATTGTTGGAGTGACCTATCCTTCTTAATACGTAAAACGTATTTCCAACAATCTCCCCCTAAGGGATGTCACTCCAAACAAGGGCGTTACCCGAGTTACAATAATGAAATACACCTAGCATACTATGCTTGTCTTGAGCTCGTAGTCTTCGTCTTTCTTTTTCTTTTCTTTTTCTGGTGAACATGCTGATGTGATCTTTGATATCAATCTTGAGCATTAATCTCTTGCCTTGATCTCGTGCATCCATCACTTGTGATCTTCGCCTCTTCGTGACGCCATGTCCCACATACTTATACCTTAGTAATTCTTGAAAGCTTCAGAGTTCAATACAGCGGAAGACTTAACTTTTAGGCTTTCTTGAATTAGATGAGATATTAAGTAAATAAAGTATAAGCATGCGGGGACGACTTCTTCTTGGATTCCACAACGCCACCGTCTTCAAATGCCGCAACATAAGTAGACACGAACGAAATGGCTTTGAACATTTCATTCTAATTCGGTAGCATTTTACCTCCGGTCGGTGAAGACCGTTGGACGATATTAGATATCGTACCCGTGACGGATAGTTTCAATTAAGTAACTTCCTGACAGGATTTCGCGGGTAAACCCGTTCTCTTTATTCGACCGTCCAAAGCTGACTGCGAACATAAAGAGTGAATCATTTGGATAATAATATCCGCATGATTTGAATCCGTCAATTCATGTTCCTGGAACAAGTGAAATTCAATTAAGAACCGTACCATCGTTGCTTTCCAGTTGTCACGAGCTTGATTCGTACAGAATCTTGCAAGTTACCTACCAAGTGTTGTTTGAGGTTAACACTAGAAGGATTTCAACTCATCACTGTGAACACTGAGGTATCACTCTGAGTGTTCTGGCAAGATCACTAAGATATTGCGTAGAGGCTTGGAACGTGTTTAAATTCAGTTAAGAATTGAACCACTGTTGCTTTCCAGTTATCACAAGCTTGATTCATAAAGAATCATACAAGTCACCTACCATGAGCTTTTTGATATTCGCTCAAGAAGGATTTCCATCTTGATTGTAAATACTCTCGTATTACTCGGATGTTCAGGCAAGATAATGAAGATTTTGCGTAGGACTCTTAAAATCTTTCTTACTTTTCACAGTGTGTGAAGAAGCAAG
This sequence comes from Glebionis coronaria, assembly GCA_025667525.1. NCBI lineage: Eukaryota > Viridiplantae > Streptophyta > Magnoliopsida > Asterales > Asteraceae > Glebionis > Glebionis coronaria. Next base: position 201,129,853 of record CM046880.1, read on the forward strand.
GAAATATGAAAGTGTTTCCTAATGAGATATTTGATGATCTCAAATGTCTCTAGACTCGATCGTGCATTTTGAATTTTAGTGATCGGAGGCTGGAGAGGAGTGCCACCTTTTCAATACCAATTTACTCGGAGTGATGAAATCGATAGATAACGTGTTGTCTCCGTGTGATTAAAACAAATACCTTTGGAGAGATATCTGAGTTAGCTGGGATGGGTTGTGCATTGCATCACTGGGTCCATGATGTCTGTCTTCAATATCGAGAATCATTAAAATGATCTCAATAGCATATGTGTTGACCCGGTTTCTGCCTAAAGTTGTAAGGAGGGCTTCTTTCTTTACACCCTTTATCTTTACAATTCTTTTTTATTCTTCAACCCCTTCAATGCTTACCAATACGTCATAACTAGCACCTTGTTTTGATTGTTCCAGTGCTAACTTAAGTACTTGGTCGGCATTCAGCTACGTTTACAATCTTTCTCCATCTTTCCTAAGGACTACTATTTCTAGCTATGGAATGTCCTTGGGAAGATTCCTCCGGTTCTGGAAGAATCATAGGACTTAACCTATCCTACCATCCTTATGTCACCACAATCTTCATCGTCGTGAGATAAATGGGTTTTGGGTAAGTATATGTCACCAAGAAAATCCATTTTGATATAGCAAATCCATTTTGCTCCCCCTTAACATATGCCACAATATTCGAAAACATTTCGCACATGTCGGGATGAGCCAGCATATTAAGTCAAACCATTTGTGATAATATCCCATATTAAATCACATTTTCTCCCCCATATTAAAAATATTAACCCAATCGATGTTTTTAATATCAATTGATTTAATGAAGTTTTAACAAACGTTTTGGGAAGAAAAATGCAAGTCCGTTTTATCTTCATGATATCAAACGTATGAGATATGATACCGATTTGTAACATGATCACATATTCACCATATTAGAAAAGAATTGACAAGGTTGGATCTGATAGATGAGAACATCATATGATAAGATCAAATGGTTCTTGTCAGCATATGTTGGTCGCCTCGTCACGTCTGAAGTCATCTCTTGTCATCACGTGTACGATTGGTATTGTTGTCTTGACACCAATTAGTGAGCTTGGCACGTTCGGCATCGAAGATTCTGAATGCTTGACAATTTCTCCCCCTCAATTGTTGACCCGTGTTCTATTGAAAGAGCTGTAGTCGTCGGTTGAGTAGTCGCATCGTCGAGTATATAGATACCAATTGTAGATAGCATGGTTGTAGGGATGATAGCTTCATAAAAATAAGACTTCTCTTGTTTTAACAAATAAATGCACTGAAACGTACATAGATTTGTGTTAGACCAAGTTATAAAGTAAACTTGATCCCTTACAAGGTTTTAAAGTAAACCTTGCCCGAGAAAATTAATTCGCGTTGTGAGCTAAAGCTTTCATAAGAAATACTTGACTTTAATATGAAAACCGGGTTGCAGTCTGAAATAACTACAAGCCATATTGGCATGTTTTATGAAATATTTACAACTTTTGTACGATCTCTATTTATGGCACCGTGTCGATATTAATCAACATTTCTAAGGCCGTAAATATTATCGTACCAAAAGACATGCCTTTGAAAAAATAAAGTAAAAATATTTTTGGATTTTTCTAGAATTTTCAATTTTTATGGTTTTTATATTGTTTTATATTTTTGTATTTTGCTTTTGTGGATAAAGATATAAACAATATATACAAATGATCACCAAGGATACGGAGAATAGTTTTACCACCACTATTCTTTCGCTTCATCTGCCAATTCCTTAAGAGTCTCAGGCGAGAAGGTTCTCATTCCTAGCTTGTCGGCCAAAAATTTAATTCGAGCGTGATCTAAAGCCTTCGTGAAAATATCCGCCAATTGATACTCAGATCGGACAAAATAAAGCTCGATTACTCCATTTTCCACTTGCTCCTTGATGAAGTGGTAGTGAATGTCAATATGCTTCGACCTGGAGAATTGAACGTTGTTGCAGCATAAGGCAAGTGCACTCTTGTTGTCACAGTACATCGGAATTTTGTTGAAACCTAGACAATAGTCGGTTAATTACGATCTCATACAAAGAATTTGAGCACAGCAACCGGACATAGCTATGTATTCTGCTTCCGTACTTGAAATTGCAGCGCTTTTATGCCTTTTCGATGCCCAACTGATTAATCGATCTCCTAGTAGTTGCAATGTGCCACTCGTGCTATGCCTTGTATCTTGACAACCCGCGTGATCCGCATCTGCATATGCCATTAGTGAAATAGAAGAGTCCTTCGAATACCAAAGTCCCCGATTAATGGTTCCTTTAAGATATCGAAAGATCCTTTTAACAGTAGCTAAGTGTAACTCAGTAGGCCTAGTTTGATACCTAGCACACATACATATAGCAAACTGAAGATCAGGTTGACTGGCTGTGATATACATAAGAGTACCTATCATTCCACGATAAAGTGTTGGATCAATGGCAACTTCATGTGGATCTGCATCAAGCTTAGATTTTTCCACCATTGGAGTGTCCACGGGGTCGCAAGATTCCATCTTATATTTCTTAAGCGATTCAAGGGCATACTTGGATTGATTAATAAAGATGCCTCTGGGACTCTGAGATATCTGAAGACTTAAGAAGAATGATACCTTGCCCATCATTGACATCTTAAACTTGGAAGACATGAGTGTCCCAAACTCATCCGATAAGGTTTGGGTCGAGGCTGCAAATATAATATCATCAACATATATTTGTACCATAATCATATCTTTACCTCGTTTCTGAATGAACAGCGTGGGATCCACCTTGCCTTTAGCGAAGCCTTGCAAAATGAGGAATTGTGACAATAGATCATACCATGCGCGAGGAGCTTGCTTCAACCCATAGAGAGCCTTCTTAAGCTTGTACACATGATTAGGATTATTAGGATTCACAAAACCATCTGGCTGTTGAACATAGACTTCTTCCTTGATTTCTCCATTAAGAAATGCCGTCTTCACATCCATCTGATAGACGATCATATTCATGTGGGCTGCATAAGCGAGGAATAGTCTAATAGCTTCCAAACGGGCAACAGTTGCAAAGGATTCCATAAAGTCGATGCCTAATAACTGCTTGTATCCACGAGCTACTAGACGAGCTTTGTTCTTCAATATTTCGCCTAACTCATCATGTTTCACCTTGTAAACCCATTTCAAAGTGAGTAACTGCACTTGATCCAGGCATGGGACAAGTTCCCATACTTCAAGACGTATAAATTCATTAAGTTCTTCTTGCATAGCTTCTATCCAACATGATTGAGTAAAAGCTTGTTGCCATGTCTTAGGTTCAACTTCAGTGAGAAAAGCATCAAAGTGACAAAACATTGCACTTTCTTGTAACTGACTTCGTGTGGATACCGGACGATTAGGGTCACCAATAATAGAATCTATAGGATGATCCTTTGTCCACTTGCTGTCATGTTCACGAATCCGTGGATTGGAGTAAACTGTAGAAGGAGCTTCCTCTGAGGTGGACGACCCGTCTTGATTAGGGTCGGGAATAGGTACACCAAAGAATGGAAGTTCACACATTTGAGCGAATTCCAAATCGTGATCATCATCATCCTCTTCATCATCAATAGGCATGACATGTGTAGTTGAAACATGTGTTGTTTGAGAATTACTTGTTGATGGTATATCTTGACCAATTATAGGTGCAGATGTGTCTGATTGTGCTTCGGTTGCTGGAGCGACAACTTCGGTTACCGGAGCTATTACCTCAGGTTCTGGAGCAACAATAGTTGGAGGAGTAAAGAATTCATCAAAGAACGGTTGAAACAACGTATCCCATTCAGTCCTAGAAGGTGGTGTAAATGATGATGAAGTAGGGTTGTTTGGGACAAGACCAGAACTAATGTTACTGGGTTCCATTTCATGAAGTGCGGGTTCAGAGCTGCTTTGCTCAGAAGCCATTGCTGTCAGCTCATCAAAATCAACATTCATAGTTTCGAGGATCTTGCGAGAGTTACGGTTGTAGATTCGGTATGTCTTCTTTGCGGGTGCCTAACCAATGAAAATACCAATATCAGCCTTTGGTTGAAGTTTCCCAAATTGTCACCATCATTATTTGGATAGCAAAGAGAACCAAATACATGAAGATATGATAAATCTGGTACTTTTCCATGGAGAAGCTCATAAGGTGTTTTACCATGGCGTTTACGAATTAGTGACCGGTTTTGGGTGTACACTGCTATAGATACTGCTTCTGCCCATAAAAACAATGGAGCCTTTGCGTAAATTAACATCGTTCGAGCAGCTTCCATAAGTGTGCGATTTCGCCTTTCAACGACACCGTTTTGTTGTGGAGTGCGTGCAACGGATGTTTCATGAGATATGCCAACTTCTTCATAATAATCACGCAAAATTTGATTCACAAATTCGGTTCCATTATCTGTACGAATGCGTCAGACAATAGTGTTGAGACGCACTTGAATCATCTTGAGAAATCCGATGATGAATTTAGGTGCCTCATTTTTTGCTTTAAGAAATTCCACCCATGTAAACCGAGAGTAATCATCGACAATGACGAGGATGTACTTTTTGCCACTAAGACTTTCAATACGCATTGGCCCACAAAGATCCATATGCCAAAGATAAAGTTTCTCTTGGTTGGTATCTTCCGTCTTGGGTTTGTAAGACTTCTTAGTGCTTTTCCCGATTGTACACGCGAAACACAAATGATCCTTGTGAAATGATAGTTTAGGAAGACCACGAACAAGTTCGTTTTTCGCCAAATGATTAATAGCGTCAAAGTTAAGATGAGATAACCGTCGATGCCATAACCATGACTTAGTCTTCGATGCTTTGGAGAGAAGACATACGGGAGAGGCGGCCATCATGTCTTGGAGAGACAAAGTATACAAATTATTCCCTCGAGTACCTTTCAATAAATCAACCCCTTCCAAATTACGAATGAAGCAGGTATGCTCTCAAAAAGCAACTTCTAGGTTTGCATCACAAAATTGTCCCACAGAAAATAAGTTATGACCGAGACCTTCCACGTAATACACTCTTGAAATTATAACATTCCAAATATGATATTCACCATAACCCATTATCTTTGCAATATGATCATAACCAAATTTAACCGTACCAAGAAACTCGCTGACGAAATTTCTGAGCTGAGAGCGATCTCCGGTCATATGCTTGGAGCAACCAGAGTCCAAATACCAGAGAACAATTTGGACCACCTGTTTTCAATAACAACAGTAGACAATGCATTGGAAACTATTGGTTCCGGAGTGTTAGCAGATACAGATATAGAATTATCAGAATTGCTAACATTTTTTAGACCCTTAGATTTCCGGCGTTTTCTAATGTGAGTTTTAGCACTAACAAGTTTTACTGTGTCAAGTTGCTTAGGTTTTGGATTATTCGCGGGCACTACAGTGGGAGTGGACCTATTTAAAGGGCAGTTAGTTCCTGCAGTAGTGTCGGTGTTCCTAGTTAAAGGACACGTTTGTGTTTTGATAGCCTTGGTACTCCTAGTTAAAGGGCACGCTTTCTTCGCTGTAGTGGGAGTGATCCTAGTTAAAGGGCACGCATTTCCTACTATAGTGAAAGTTCTACTTGTGGGGCGCCACATCCAACCAACTTGGGTTAACACTTTCCCAGTCGGTTTCCATTCTAATCCATTTTTCCGGGCATACATCTCATTCACATGGTCAATAAGGCAAGAATCATGACGACTAGAAAACATACATTCATTGCAATTCCAACATTTCAAATTAGAATTCACAGTAGGCTTAGAACGCTGCACAACCGCATAGCCTTTAGGTTTAGCTACATGATTCTTGTTATTCAAAACAGAAATAACATTCCTAGGATGGGCTTCTACTTTCTTCTTCACTTGACTACTAGATGGGGGCAAGATCCTATCATTCTTCTTGTTTCTCTTAAGCTTAGATCTTTGAGCCTTAGTAGTGGTGCTTACTCCTGTAGAAGGCAACACGAGAATATTAGAAGCTGGTTTTGATTCCGCCTTATCTTTAGTGACCAATGTTTGAGATGGTTTAGTCCTAGGGCCCTTATTAAGTGGTGTGACGGCTATAAGGTTCCTTTTGATTGCACTAGAGGACGATGCTGAGACAGTGGTTGCGTTATCCACAACATTCGTACCTTTTAGAGTACGAAGTGTTTCCTTTAACTCAGCCAAGACCAGATTCTTATCACAAATTTGTTCCCTCAAATCAGATATTTCCACCGACTTTCGATTCAATTGTTCAATCAATGATTGATTCTGTGCAGTGGTATTAGCACATGCGGGCTTTACTGAATCGAAGAGTCGTGTATTTTTCTGTTTTAAGTTATCAACTTTGGACAAAATCTTGGAAACTCGATTATCTAGATCCAGTTTCAAATTCTCTGCGGCCTCAAGTACGTTCACACAGTTAAGCTCCTTAGATTTCTCTATTTCTATCGGCAAAGATGTAGCAACTTTGTCACTTGGCTGACGCTATTTTGATTGTAAATTCAATCGAAAATTCTTTTCAAATTTTGCATCATCAATATTAACACCTTCGAATGATGTTTCAAAGATTTCTTGAATAAATTGTTGCTTGCATTCAAGCGAAATACAATGTGTTTGAATCTCATCAAAACGTTTTGAAAGCGAAGAATATTAGTCTTGAAGCTTTAAAAATTCAGCCTCAGATTCGTGAAAAGTACTATCTACCACAGTATCCACAGATTCAACATTATGCACAATAGAATCATTATCAATATTTTTATTCACACAGACAAAAACTATATCATGAGACATCACTTGCTTCAGAAGCTGATCATTTTGGCGTGAAACCCGTTCTATTTCAAGTAAATTGTTTTCATAAGCATCATTCATTTCATTGAAAACACATCTAACTTCTTCTATTTCCAAAAGCAAATATTGATCAAGATTACTAAGACAAGCCTTAACATTGTCTACAAACGGAACAATCTCATTTTGGAACGCAACTCTAGTGTGCTCAAAGTTCCATTCACCTTTCGTTATGGCCGAAGCCGTCGTACGTTCCAAAATGACCTTGTCAAAATCGGCTAAGTGTTGGTGAACCGCATTTAAGTTAACGGACGCCTTGCTTACCGGTGGAATTAACTTTGTTAAATCCGTTTTGACAAGTGTAGGAGACGTACTAGGAAGGTTTTCATTTGACAAACTTTGGGGTACCAGAACTGTCAATTCTGCTAATTCCTTTTGTAAGAGAATGCGTGTCTTTTTCGAAAATTGATCTTTGTTATGTTGATCATAATCAATTGTATGTAATTTTGAAAGCATTTTAGAATGAGTTTCATCCGCAAGTGACTGTGTCTCCTCAGTACTACGAACAAAAGGTGCTTCTTTCGATTTGCCAATTATGGTCATATCATAAAGACCGGGAATATATTCCTGAGCTTGTTTTGCATAACCGGGATTAGGTGGTAAATCTTGAAGACGTTTAAGTTCGAGTTCTTTAAATGATTTAGTTAAAAGATGAACCTTTTCTGTGGAAGCGTATTGTTTTAAAAGCTGTTGTTCCTTGAATTTAAGAAGTTTGGTAGCATTAATTTCTGATTCAACCTTTTTAGACTCGAGAGTTTCGAAATCCATTTTAAGTTTCTGAAAATCATTGACAACCGACTCCTTTTCTTTTAATTCATTAGAAAGTTTAGCTTTTAATGATTCTATTTCTTTCAAGTGTTCAATCTTTTCAAAACGAAATTGGTCAAATTCAGAACATGTTATTTTCTTTGCTTGAGGGACCATTTCAAAAGTTTTGACCTTTTCTTTATGCAACGCAAGCTCAGCAGTTAGGGTGGAATTGGTATCTACGGATTGTCTGAGGGCCATATGCATTTGATCAATTATATGTTTAGGCACCATGACCAAATCATGTTGAGCATAAGATGCCATACCCGTCGTAGCATTTGGTTGAGGTTCACTCAAATGTGTAGGATTGGGTACCACATCATTTGAGTTACTAGTTCCCAAATGTTGTTCGAGGTTGTCATTTTCATGCCCAACTTGATGTTGGTTATCATCAATATTATTAGATGTGGTTGGTACCTCACTAATGACATCAGAACCGTAGTGAGAGAGATTAGCAACGAGAGCATCTTGGGCAGAGTGAATGTCATCACAATCCGAATCGTATGCATCAAGATCGTCCGCTTGATAAGCTGCATTAGAAGTAGAAACGACTGCAATGCCTTCAGTATCTGCCGCCCCTGGGTCTGCAAGAAATGCCAACTCCTCTGAATCCAAAATCTTCCCCTTAGACTGAGCATCAACCAAATACATCTTCTCACGAAACCATGCATCATCCCTCCTCCTTTTCGACTGAGTGCATTCCCTAGCCATATGACCTTGTCCTCGGCAATTGTAGCAAGTCACAACCTTCTTAGGACCAATTGGACTCCAATTTACACTAGCTTGAGAATTCACAGCTTGATTGTTCCCAGTCCTTGTAGGAGGTCCATATGAATTTTGCCTTCCCTGAATAGGTTGCAACGTCACTTGACCATCTTGAACAGTGGCTTGTTGTCGAGGATTTGATGAGGTGCGGAGCTGATTGTTTGTTGGTGGAAATCCTCTAGTTGCAACAAGTTTTGACAAGTAGGCTTTGAGATGGTTTAGAACATCAACTGGCGTATCATTTGGAGTAAAGACCGGTGCTTGGATTGGTGGAAGTTCATTAGAGTAGAAAGCTTGTGCTGGTTGTGCTTCTATTGGAAAATATCCTTGCTGAGGAGTATAGCCCAATTGAGAAGTGTTGGCTTGTGATAGTGATGTCTGATATGGTGGTTGCTGTTGAAAAGATTGTTGATGAACACTTTGTTGATATTCTTGCTGTGGCATCATTGGTGGTTGATAAGATGGTTGCTGATAGATGTGTGGTGGTGGCTGCTGCAAGTATGATGGTTGTTGATAAGTATAAGCCATGTTTTGTTGAGAAGCATACATTGCAAGTGGATCATGAACTTGAGGTGTATACAACCGAGCCTCGATCACATGGCATTCGTGTTGTTGAAGAAATGCTTGAAGTTGATCCACATTGGTGTTATGCAAGTCCTTAGCCAATTTAACATCTGTCACATATTTTTTCCATTCTGGAGGAAGAGTGTTCAAATACTTGGTGTTCAATTGAAAGGTAGGAATTGCCATGCCATAGATATTAAGCTCATTCAACAATAGGGTAAATCTCAGATAGTAATCATTGAGAGTCTCCCCTGGCACATAGGCAAACTTATCAAAAGTATCATAAAGCTTACACTCTCGTTCTTGTTTAGTTAACGAGGTGCCTTGCATGAGAACACAAATTCTATCCCATAACTCTTTGGCAACTTTATGTTTGCTGACGAGTTTGTAGACATCTGGAGGAAGGGCTTGGAGAATGATGTTTGTAGCATACTTATCGCATTTATCTTGAATCTTCATATCTCCAGTCAACTCACCCGTTGTGCGAGGACGAGTAGTCGTACCTTCCGTCACTGTACCATAGTCTAATGGTCCATTGAGCACCGATGCCCAAATTAGATGTCCATTCTCCTTGTTCAACATATAAAGTTCCATTCGGGAAGCCCATTCCTCATACATAGTCTTCACCAACATTGGTGGACGATTATCCGTACCCGAGAGGATGGACTTATCCGTCAGAGATGTGTACTCCATTTCAATAAGTGAAGATTTACAAAGTTGATCGATAAATGAAAGAAAGTAAATGTGTTTGTTGTAGTGTGTTAAAACCGAGAAATAATGTTAAAATCCCCTAATTTATGTCCTCGATAAACCAAAAAATCCAAGTCAAAATTACACACGAACCCAACGATCGTACTAAGCAATCAGATTGAGGGATCGTACTCTGCAATCGTTGTGATGGATCGTACTAGGGATCGTGGTGAGCTATCGAAGTCAAGATCGTAACTTGGATCGTACTAATGATCGCAGTTAGATCGTAACAATAGATCGTGACGATGGATCGCAAGTAGAAACCCCCATGGTTTATGCAAACACAAAGTCAGATCGTACTGGATACCAACTTACCTTTTTTCTCGGACAGTACACGAACACAAACAATTCAAGATTCTAAGCCAAAAAATGAATCAAACAACCAAAATTTTTTGTGTTTTTAACCCAAATAACAATACCAAATCACTATAACAAGTAATAAGATGAAGTAAATCAAGATTAACCCATAAAAACACAAAAAAAAATAAAAATGGTACGTGTGAAAATAGATCAAAAATGGCGAGAGAATCAAGAACACAAACACAAGAACTAAACAATCATCCCATGGCTCTTGATACCATTTGTAGAAATGTAAATCTTGCTTATGTTTTTAGAGAGAGAAAGAGATGGTAGATTTCACACTTTTTAGAGAGAGAAAGTTAAGAGAACTATGTGTAAATTATGAAACCACACATGTGACAATCCGTCAATTTACGATTGATATTTTATTCTCAAATATTATTTGAAAATATTATTTTAATGTTACAATATGAACTCACTTATTTTTGGGGAGAAATTTGGATTTACGTCTTGAAGTAGCATCGACTACGTTTAAACCGGAGGATTCTACGTTACGTGCTTACGTTTACATACACCGTCTTTGGTGACAGTCCGACATTTCAGAAAATAAATTTATCTATGAATATTGTTTTGGAGTTTTAAATTTGTGTTGGTTCATAAACTCACAAATTTACGAGAAGAGACTAGGACTTGCAATTTTATTTTAACGTCCTTTACGACTAAACCGGAAACCTTAGGATTACGTATTTACGTTTTCGAACTCCGTTTTTGATGAGACAATTTTTATTGGATTCGTTTTGTGACGTTGATTCATAATTTATAAAAACGTTTTTCGTAAAACGAACCGAGGGCACGCAAATCGAGGAAACTAGAATTGAGGAGTACCCGTAAATAAATGGGGATGAGACAAGTGGGACACTTGTACCACCCCTAAAACCGGCCAACATGTTGCTACAACACATCTATGTGTCATAACCTTAACAATTTAGCTAAACACATGGCTTAGCTTACATTGTAAGCATTCCACTACATAAAACTAGCTACAACTCATACCACTCTCCTCATTTCCATCCATGCAAAACCACTTCTCTCTCTCTCTCTCTTGACTCCATGTTTGCCGTCCACCATATCACCACAAAACACCTTCACTTGATCAATTCCAACCACAAAATCATGTGTTATTTACACATATGTTGAAGCCCTCTTGAAGCTCACTTGAATGGTGGTGATTATAACATCCATGGAGGAGTATTCATGGTGTCTTGGGGCTGATTTTCCACAAGGAGATTAGGAAGATTGGTTGTCATGAAGATGGTCTTGGTGCATCACAAGTTTCTCCATCAAAAATCCATGTTTTGATCAACCTACATCATCATGGTGGTATAAAGATTGTCCTCCTCATCTGCTTGTTATTTTGATTATGTAAACATGTATTTTATTTCCTATTGTATATGTATATGATGATTATATGATGATAAAAATGTTATGTGGGGATTTGGTGTTGATAAATATGATTAAAAAGGTGAAAAACTATAAGAAACAAGGTTAAAATCTTGATTAATTTACATGGCTGTATAAAACAGTAAAGAAACATGTTATGAACTGATGAAATGATGAAGTAGAATCCATTTACAGTAAGCTAAATGTCTTGTACACATGTGAGAGTTGGCCATGCAATGGAATCATTGTAATGAGTGAGATATGATCAAAACAAGTTTAAGGTATAAATCTGAGGTTACTGTTTTGGACGATTTTTAGAAAATATTTAGAAGATTATTCAACAGTAGCTATAGAAGAGTTAAATGTAACACATATCATATAGTTTAAGTGATAAAAATTTGAGCTTCTATCTCCATACAGAACTCAAGATATGGCAATTTTGGTGAAAGTGATGATAAAAATCAGATTTTGGAAATTAAAGAATAATACTATTATATAAGCACTCAAATTTTTATAGTATAAAATATAAATTAAAACCCACTAACTCATGAATTCTATTTATATAAATATGTAAAAGGTTAAATAAGTGTACATTTTATAAAAATGGTAACTTGTTATGTTTTATAAGATATAAAACTATAAACATGATTTTTCCGACTTTTTCGGCTATTGCCGTAAAATTAACGTTTTTGTTAAATAAAACTTAGATGGTTGGACCCGTCTAATGAAAACTTTATAAAACTTATATACTGATATATAGACATGTATAACAAGTAAAAACCGATAAAACCCGAACTTTAGGGCATACGGACATTAACGAGCTAAGTAAACATATTGGACTAATACTTGGACTAATAATTGGACTAAATAAGATATAAACTTGTAAAAAGAAATTATTGGGCTTAACCCATTTGGGCCCAACATGGAAAGTATACATACTGATAAAATAAGTATAACAAGGATTAAAACAAGTTAAGGAACTTATAATAAGTTTATTGGGCATAAAACACGTAAATGGGTAAAACTAGTAAACTAGTATAAAAGTTATCGACATATAACACTAAAATGAGTAAACGAGAATATGTAAATCCACTTGATCATCATATATATATAATCATCATATGTATACATAATTGTTATTTTTATAAAGTCATTGGACAAACGTCTAAGACCGATTGTTATTTGTCTAGGTTTCCGTGATTGAAGCACGTACCGTACATCCAAATCGCCGATAATCGTCTTCCCACATCAACGTGAGTTCATAGCCTCGCACTCTTTTAAATTTTTTATAAATGTTTTATAAACCCGCGAGGGAGATAACATGTTAGTTTTTATAAAATAGGACACCATTTGTCCCGATTGTTTGTTTATTGATTTTGGACCCGAATGATTGAATGACCCGATTGTATGACCCGATAAATGATTAACGGACCCGATAGATGAAATAAAAGGATTATTAAAGTTAGGTTATGTCACTAAAAGTCCCATTAGCATGAATTGTGAACTACAGGGAGTTGGTAGACGCTTATGCATTTAATAGTACTATTTGGGGACGATCACCCCAGTTCGCGCCTTGACGGTTGATCCCCGTCGTGCCACATTGATTGGTAAGCGAATTTATGTATGAGAAGATTTCCATAGCGTGACCTTTGTGACAACACGCTACTTTAGATGGGCAAAATTGGTATCGGGTTAGCTACCCGTTTTGGTTTAGTAAGGTAACAATGTCATGCGGCTTATAATAATCCAAAAACTAACGAAATTATACTAGACGCTCAGAATTCGATGTATTGCCTGACTAGCAATACTGGGTCATACTATTGATATTATGTTTGTGTTTTGGTTTTCATAACCATACTCATATAACGGTTTTTATTTTCATACAACGTCGTAAGACGTATTGTATGACGTTTTTACGACATTGGCTCGTATAATGATTTTTAAGGCTTTTTTATAACCATATTCATATAACGATTTTATTTAATCTATATAACGTTTCAAAATGTATTGTATGGTGTTTTTAACGACAATGATTCGTATAATGATTTTTAAGGCAAATGCCTATATTATGATTTTTCGATAAAGGATTTGTATAAAATGACTTTGGCTATTCTATGGCCTATAAAAATGATTTTCAGTAAAAATCTTATACTGATATTATATTGATGGATTTTATTAAACTCTATGAATTCACTCGGCGTTATCGCTGACCTTTTATTTTAACATGTCTTATCTCAGGTACTTGAAGGTAATTCTCGGGAAGACGACAAGAATTCATGGCCCGCACTTAAACAATATTTTTCCATTCAAACACTTGTAAAACTTTTGTATAAAATGTAATGACTTGGGACCGATGTAACTTTGATATTTATGAATGGAAATGCTTTTATTATAAAACGACTCGATTTTTATGCGTTGTCTATGATGTGAGTAATGTGCTATCCCGTAACACCAACTAGTCTTCCGCTGTATTGAGTTGTATAAATTTGGGGGTGTTACAGTTTGGTACCAGAGCTCTCGTTATAGAGAACGAAAGATTTTTAAAAACAAGGTTTTGAATAAAACATTTCAAAATCTTTTTAATTATAAACATTTTTCTAAAAATGTCTAAAAATCTTTTGACTATAACGGTGTCGAAGAATTCCCGAGTTACCGACAAGGCCAGACTGAGAAGTGTTATTTTAATATATATAACTTAGATTATATATATATATATGATGTAATTTTATTACATGATTGTTTGATGATTATTTTGATATTTATACGAGGTATTTATACGACGTAGATTGTCACAATGTACCCTAAATCCCCTATTAAATTAATCGAAGCTATTCTCGTAGGAATTCTAGCTATCCTAGATCTAAACCAAGTTGTGGATATTTATGATCCCAACAAATGGTTGATATTCGTAGAAATGTAGATATTAGTTGATTGTGATATTGAAAAAGGATTGGCGAGATTAAATCTGATATCGATGTCATGACGACCTTTTCTTATAGAGCGGAGTTTGACAAAACGTTACCACCTAGAAAGATGTCATCTGATTCGTTGTCATCCAATTCTTAAATTTGAAATCGAAAGGGTGAATGTTGCACTTGAGGCTGTCATTGGAACCATTACCCAAAAGCCTCATGCCACTAATACCTTTCCGAGAAGTCTAGTTGAATGATCAAGTCATTTCATATTAATGACTCATTTGATAATTGTTGTTATAAGAGCTAAAAGGATTGGAAATTAAGTGTTGATTTATATTGAGATTGTATTGCCTTTACAAGGCCGAAGAATAAGGTTGAAAGTATTGGAAAATGAGATAGGATATCGCATTGAGTATAAAATTGGTTAAAACTTGAATAAAGTGAAATTTAACTTGTATGGAATATGAGATTGTTAAGAGGAAGTCGTTAAGTTCTATGATTGAATTATAAGGTTTTAATTGATTGTTGATTCGTGTTAAGGGTTGTTCCTAAGCCATTGTCCAATGACGAGGATGCCCAGTGTCCAAGAAATAAATTGAAGAAATCTTCTTCTGAATTGGGACCGATTGATCTTCCAGGATAGGCAGGACACCTAATGACTCTTGTAGATTAGTATTTATTGTGGTATCTTTTAAAAATCCCTAACTTAACTGAGATATCAGTTGGTAGGATGAGTTCCGAGAATTGTATGACATAGTGACACGTAATGTGTTACGGTACAATTTTGACTTGTTTGTGATTAATAAAAAGATTACCTTTGATTGCTAAATTCTACATGTATCGATGTTATCTAAGCTATTATTGCTTCGTCCTAATGTTCGCATTAGTGATGCAACCATTGAACAAGTACTCATCTCAAATTGAGTTACGTTGTGGATTATTCTCTTTGTATTCCTAAGTGCCATCGAGGTCATGAACCTCATGATTAATTGGCTACGCTCATTTCTTATCATATTGTAGCTAGTTCTCGGTGAACAACTCTTCATCACTCTTTTGCAGATCTCACATTATTTTTATAAAGTTAAAACGGTATCCTTTGAGGAAATTGAATTTTCATCACTATAAGGATTATTCAAAGTAAGATTTATAAGTGATTGTTATCAAAATAAGTTGTTTATAAAACACCTTGGAAAACTTATCTGTTTTTCATAACAAAGGAAATCTTTGAAAATTTATTTTGATTCTTATTTAAGAATTAAGCATGAAAATGTTTTTATTATAAACATGATGATAAAATTTTGACGAACTGAGTATTGCATCGTTAATCTTGAAATTGTATATAGTTGGGCGCCTACATACAATTTGGAATGGACTATGCAAGGCTGATTAGTAGTCACCATAAAACTGGTTAATAAACACTAAATTTTCTTTGAAGATTGTGAAGGATTAAAATTTATGAGATCTGCAAGAAGTGAAAAATAAGGACATAGTGTTAGGGACACCTACATATGTGCCTATATCATCTATTCTTCTGAGTTAAATTTACTCATCTGTGGAAATTGTCTTATTTGACAATTGACAATTCTTTCTTGTCCAATTCTCCCGTATTGAGATTCTTAGGAAAAGTATTTGATTACCGAGTGTTGATAATCGACTGGATGTATTGACGTTCTTATCATTCCTTATGATTTGATTTCATTTGAATGACCTGGGTAACGATCCGAGGAGCTTTCGAATGCGTACTCAAATTCTGAAAACATGGGATATATTCATATTCGTTAAATGTTTTCCTCTGTATCTGATTTGAAATTCTATCGCGTAGATTATGCGTTGACCTTGCTCTTTTAATAGTAGTTGTGTCTCCATATATCCCTGAATTTGTGAAGGATTATGAATTATTAGTAGTCTTTTGAGAAGTTCACATCTTATCTACGGCAATGAAACTGAAAAGTTGGTAGTGCCAGTAGAACGGATTGATTGATTATGACATGACGACATTGTCCTAATTGATGGGAACTCGAGTAGAATTCCCCTAAATGATAAGATGTTGATTATCAAAAGTGAACTAAATAATTCTTGATGGATGACCATATCCTGTATTTAGACTTGGAAATTATACTGTGAATGGTTGTAAATTAGTCATAGATATTATAATCTAGAAGGAACTTAATATGAATTTATTAAAAGATGTTTCTGTTATCTGAAACCTTAGGAAGTATTTGTTGATGAATTACCTAGACCATTGTCATTTAGGCAAGTTGAAATTAGTATTGATTATATTCCCGGTGCTGCACCTGTGGCGTGTGCACTGTACGTCAGCACCATCTAAATTAAAGGAATTACCGTACAACTGAGAGAGTTGTCAGAGAAAGATTTTATTATACCAAGCCTATCATCCTGAAGAGCTATGGTGTTATCATTCCTTATATTTATAGATTACTGTGAATTGAGTAAATTGACAATCGAAAACGATATCCATAACTCGAAATGGAAGATTTGTTTGATCATTTACAAGGTTTTAGCGTATGTTTTAAAGATTTCATCCATAGCATGGTTATCATCAACTTCGCATCTGCGAAAGAGATTATCTATTCCAATCACTACATCCGGTGCTTGTAATGAACATTATGAGTTTCACGTGATGTCATTTGGATTGACTAATACACATGTAGCATTCATAAATTTTGTGAATCACGTGTGTAGGCTGTAATTTGATAAATTCATGCTTGCGATCATTAAGGACTAATTGTTTGTATATAAGAATAATAATGAGTTAATAATTAGTTATAAATTGCCCTGAATTGGCTAAACAATGAAAACCTGTACCTTGAATAATTAACAGGAGATTAAAGACTAAATCCTTTACATGATTTAACCATGTGATTAATAGATAATGGAATATAAATTGACTCTTCAAAAATTAAGAGCCCTTTTAAGACTTTGGATTTTACCAAAACGAAATGGAAATATGTTTTGACAAATGTTTTAACAAAGGATTTTAAGGGATTATTCCCTTATACACAAACCATTTAACTAAACTTCTGTTTAGGGGTAAATGTTTGTGTATACCTCAAGACAACTTAAGAAGGATTGAGAAAATCATTTAAACCATGACTTGAAATTTGAAACGATACATTTTGCTTTTCAACTAAGAAAATTTTGACCAAAATATAAACAAAGGTTTCTCGAACATTTACGAATCTTATTAATTATTTTCGATAAATCAACTGAAAATTTTGTTAATTAAATTCAAATTTATTTTGAACATTTTAATATACTTGGACAAACTAAGAAATTTAAAACTTTTACGTTTACGCTTCATAAAAATTAACTAATAATTATTTAATTAATTATAATAATTATCGACGCTTTAGACGCCGGATTGAGAAAAACTGATAAAAATTGATAGTTGAGACGAGACTGAAACATAAAAGATATGAAGAAAGAATTTTGAATAAATACAGTTATGATATTTATTTCATCAGGAGAAAGTGAACGTAATTACTGACGCATAATATAGAAAGAATATCTGAGTGAATTGTGGACATGATAATTACATCATCATGAGAAGTGAATATAGATACTGACATATTATATAAAAAGGATAAAGAACCAATTAGGACATGCTCTATAATAATGAAGGTGCAAAATAAATTGCCGAACAATATAAAAATAGCCGACGATTGTAAAAAGAGATAATATAGATAATAAATGGGGTTCGCTTCTAATGTGAACCATTAAAATAAAGGAGCCAATAGCGTTAAATATTTTAAAGGCCACTTGTGGTTGCCTAAATATGGAGATTGTGAGATAGAGTTATGTTGGAATTTGTAAGTATAAATATTCTATTTATGTCATTTATGACTAAAAGTATCTGTGTCTGAAGAAGTTGTACTAATGAAAAATTATGAAGGCATACATCGCCTCATACATTAGTAAACGTTTAGCTATTGCAAAGGTCATCATCTGAATTGGATTCGATTTGGGTCATCGTCGACAGACTGACCAAATCTGCTAATATCATTCCCGTTAATGATAAAGGAAAAAGAGTTATGTAAACATAGTGTGCCTGTATCGAACATCTATATCAAGATCCTCGCTTCGCATCGAATTTCTAGAGATTTGCTCAGAAATCATTGAGAACAAACCTTGATGAGAGTACTATGTACCACCCCAATCGAAGGGACGAGGTAAAGTAACGATACAAAGTAATATAAGTGCTATTTTATGTTTGAATGAATGACCTTTGGTAATAGACCGTATAATCGTTTTCCATTGGAAAGATTATCATTGATAATCATCGTGTTAGGATTGAGATCGAATCTTGTTAGGATCTAAATCTTAGAGCATCTGTAAGCAGGAGTTGATATGAAGACACCCGACAAACACCCATTGTGAGTTGGACATGTCTTTTAGATTTAAGGTTCCCTATGATGGCAAACCTAACATTACAAAATATCCGACCCGCGAGATCTGAAATGATTATTGAAATTAGGATTTGATTATTGACTGCCGGTAGTGGGCAAGAGGTTATGTGAATGTGAAATGTAGATCTTAGAGTGCCAAATGGGTAGCGAAGTTATGCCACAATTTTTAACCTTGGAAAAATGAATTCATGATCTGACAAATCATGGGATATAATTCCCCGTTGTATGGGACCATTGAAATGATGTAAAAGTTGGGATTGAAAGGCATATAAGCTGGATCTACCCTAGGACTTCAAGAACCGCGTGAATTATGTTTCGTAAATCGAACTTGATGGAATATATATCAAGTGAAATTCTGATTATTCTTAGTAGAGCTTAGATCGGCGAAAAGTTGCATTCATCAGAAACCCGTGAACATCATGGATAGAGGAAGTAAGTCAACATTTAGCCTAATCTTATTCCCGTAGTTATGTTTGATGAAACTCGCGCATTGTAATGAATTGCACTTGTGAGAAAAGACCGAATGTGGAGGAAATACCCACATGGCTTTAACTCTATAAGAAGCGAGTTAAGGTAAGATGATCTTTGAGGACAAAGATCCTGTTTAGGGGTAAATGCTGTGACAATCCGTCAATTTACGATTGATATTTTATTCTCAAATATTATTTGAAAATATTATTTTAATGTTACAATATGAACTCACTTATTTTTGGGAAGAAATTTGGATTTACGTCTTGAAGTAGCATCGACTACGTTTAAACCGGAGGATTCTACGTTACGTGCTTACGTTTACATACACCGTCTTTGGTGACAGTCCGACATTTCAGAAAATAAATTTATCTGTGAATATTATTTTGGAGTTTTAAATTTGTGTTGGTTCATAAACTCACAAATTTACGAGAAGAGACTAGGACTTGCAATTTTATTTTAACGTCCTTTACGACTAAACCAGAAACCTTAGGATTACGTATTTACGTTTTCGAACTCCGTTTTTGATGAGACAATTTTTATTGGATTCGTTTTGTGACGTTGATTCATAATTTATAAAAACGTTTTTCGTAAAACGACCCGAGGGCACGCAAATCGAGGAAACTAGAATCGAGGAGTACCCGTAAATAAATGGGGATGAGACAAGTGGGACACTTGTCCCACCCCCAAAACCGGCCAATATGTTGCTACAACACATCTATGATGTGTCATAACCTTAACAATTTAGCTAAACACATGGCTTAGCTTACATTGTAAGCATTCCACTACACAAAACTAGCTACAACTCATACCACTCTCCTCATTTCCATCCATGCAAAACCACTTCTCTCTCTCTCTCTTGACTCCATGTTTGCCGTCTACCATATCACCACAAAACACCTTCACTTGATCAATTCCAACCACAAAATCATGTGTTATTTACACATATGTTGAAGCCCTCTTGAAGCTCTCTTGAATGGTGGTGGTTATAACATCCATGGAGGAGTATTCATGGTGTCTTGGGGCTGATTTTCCACAATGAGATTAGGAAGATTGGTGGTCATGAAGATGGTCTTGGTGCATCACAAGTTTCTCCATCAAAAATCCATGTTTTGATCAACCTACATCATCATGGTGGTATAAAGATTGTCCTCCTCATCTTCTTGTTATTTTGATTATGTAAACATGTATTTTATTTCTTATTGTATATGTATATGATGATTATATGATGATAAAAATGTTATGTGGGGATTTGGTGTTGATAAATATGATTAAAAAGGCGAAAAACTATAAGAAACAAGGTTAAAATCTTGATTAATTTACATGGCTGTATAAAACAGTAAATAAACATGTTATGAACTGATGAAATGATGAAGTAGAATCCATTTACAGTAAGCTAAATTTCTTGTACACATGTGAGAGTTGGCCATGCAATGGAATCATTGTAATGAGTGAGATATGATCAAAACAAGTTTAAGGTATAAATCTGAGGTTACTGTTTTGGACGATTTTTAGAAAATATTTAGAAGATGATTCAACAGTACCTATAGAAGAGTTAAATGTAACACATATCATATATTTTATGTGATAAAAATTTGAGCTTCTATCTCCATATAGAACTCAAGATATGGCAATTTTGGTGAAAGTGAAGATAAAAATCAGATTTTGGAAATTAAAGAATAATACTATTATATAAGCACTAAAATTTTAATAGTATAAAATATAAATTAAAACCCACTAACTCATGAATTCTATTTATATATATATGTAAAAGGTTAAATAAGTGTACATTTTATAAAACTGGTAACTTGTTATGTTTTATAAGATATAAAACTATAAACATGATTTTTACGACTTTTTCGGCTATTGCCGTAAAATTAAAGTTTTTGTTAAATAAAACTTAGATGGTTGGACCCGTCTAATGAAAACTTTATAAAATTTATATACTGATATATAGACATGTATAACAAGTAAAAACCGATAAAACCCAAACTTTAGGGCATACGGACATTAACGAGCTAAGTAAACATATTGGACTAATACTTGGACTAATAATTGGACTAAATAAGATATAAACTTGTAAAAAGAAATTATTGGGCTTAACCCATTTGGGTCCAACATAGAAAGTATACATACTGATAAAATAAGTATAACAAGGATTAAAACAAGTTAAGGAACTTATAATAAGTTTATTGGGCATAAAACACGTAAATGGGTAAAACTAGTAAACTAGTATAAAAGTTATCGACATATAACACTAAAATGAGTAAACGAGAATATGTAAACCCACTTGATCATCATATATATATAATCATCATATGTATACATAATTGTTATTTTTATAAAGTCATTGGCCAAACGTCTAAGACCGATTGTTATTTGTCTAGGTTTCCGTGATTGAAGCACGTACCGTACATCCAAATCGCCGATAATCGTCTTCCCACATCAACGTGAGTTCATAGCCTCGCACTCTTTTAACTGTTTTTATAAATGTTTTATAAACCCGCGAGGGAGATAACATGTTAGTTTTTATAAAATAGGACACCATTTGTCCCGATTGTTTGTTTATTGATTTTGGACCCGAATGATTGAATGACCCGATTGTATGACCCGATAAATGATTAACGGACCCGATAGATGAAATAAAATGGATTATTAAAGTTAGGTTATGTCACTAAAAGTCCCATTAGCATGAATTGTGAACTACCGGGAGTTGGTAGACGCTTATGCATTTAATAGTACTATTTGGGGACGATCACCCCAGTTCGCGCCTTGACGGTTGATCCCCGTCGTGCCACATTGATTGGTAAGCGAATTTATGTATGAGAAGATTTCCATAGCGTGACCTTTGTGACAACATGCTACTTTAGATGGGCAAAATTGGTATCGGGTTAGCTACCCGTTTTGGTTTAGTAAGGTAACAATGTCATGCGGCTTATAATAATCCAAAAACTAACGAAATAATACTAGACGCTCAGAATTACGATGTATTGCCTGACTAGCAATACTGGGTCATACTATTGATATTATGTTTGTGTTTTGGTTTTCATAACCATACTCATATAACGGTTTTTATTTTCATACAACGTCGTAAGACGTAGTGTATGACGTTTTTACGACATTGGCTCGTATAATGATTTTTAAGGCTTTTTTATAACCATATTCATATAACGATTTTATTTAATCTATACAACGTTGCAAAATGTATTGTATGGTGTTTTTAACGACAATGATTCGTATAATGATTTTTAAGGCAAATGCCTATATTATGATTTTTCGATAAAGGATTTGTATAAAATGACTTTGGCTATTCTATGGCCTATAAAAATGATTTTCAGTAAAAATCTTATACTGATATTATATTGATGGATTTTATTAAACTCTATGAATTCACTCGGCGTTATCGCTGACCTTTTATTTTAACATGGCTTATCTCAGGTACTTGAAGGTAATTCTCGGGAAGACGACAAGAATTCATGGCCCGCACTTAAACAATATTTTTCCATTCAAGCACTTGTAAAACTTTGTATAAAATGTAATGACTTGGGACCGATGTAACTTTGATATTTATGAATGGAAATGCTTTTATTATAAAACGACGCGATTTTTATGTGTTGTCTATGATGTGAGTAATGTGCTATCCCGTAACACCAACTAGTCTTCCGCTGTATTGAGTTGTATAAATTTGGGGGTGTTACAACACACCCTCTCCATTTAAGGAGAGGGTTTATATACCCAAGCCTTGCAATGGGCTTGGGCTTACACGTTTGGGCCGGCCTACACATGTTGTAGGCTAGGCTTGGACTTGTTTGATAAATAAAGAAAGTTAACTAAACTACGAGCTATGACATGGACTATTGTTGGAGTGACCTATCCTTCTTAATACGTAAAACGTATTTCCAACACTTTTACCCTTGAGGCCTTAATGTCTATCAACTCCAATATTGATGACACCCCGTGGTTTGCGGACATTGCAAACTACTTAGCGGGTGGAATTCTCAAGGAAGGGTTAACGACCCAACAAAAGAAAAAGTTCTTTAAAGATATTGAACATTATTTCTGGGACGACCCTTACCTCTTCAAACAATGTGCACATCTTGTCATTCGTCGATGTGTTGATGGGCCGCCAGCGGTACAAATCCTTGACGCTTGCCATAAAGGACCCACCGGTGGTCACTTTGATCCCAATTACACCGCGAAGAAAGTATTCGACTCTGGATTTTATTGGCCCACTATTTATCATGACGCTCACGACATGGTTAAACATTGTGATGCTTGCCAAAGACAAGGCAAGATCACACATAAAGATGAGATGCCTCAAAATTTCATACAATAATGTGAAATCTTTGATGTATGGGGCATCGACTTTATGGGGCCATTTCCATCATCTAAAGGGAACAAGTACATCCTCGTAGTCGTTGACTACATTTCTAAATGGGTTGAAGCTAAGGCGCTCCCTACGAATGATGCGAGGGTGGTTGTGAACTTTTTGAAGCAACTTTTTGCTCGATTCGGTGTTCCTCGTGCTATAATCAGTTACCGCGGGACTCATTTTTGCAATGATCAATTCGCAAGAATCATGGCTAAGTGCGGTGTCAATCACCGTCTTTCCACCGCTTATCATCCTCAAACCAATGGTCAAGCCGAGATATCTAATCGTGGATTGAAGCGAATTCTGGAGCGTACTGTGGGAGAGCATCGTGCCTCGTGGGCTGATAAGTTAGATGATGCTTTGTGGGCTTTCCGTACCACTTATAAGACCCCGATTGGTTGTACACCGTATTGTCTTGTGTACGGGAAAGCATGCCACCTCCCTATCAAGCTGGAACATAAGGCTTATTGGGCCTTGAAGTGGGCTAACTTCGACATCAACAAAGACGGTGATCTTCGGAAGATTCAACTCAATGAGCTTAATGAACTGAGGAATGAAGCTTACGAGAACTCACTGATCTACAAGGAGAAGACCAAGATCATCCATGATGCAAGGATTAAGAACCGAGAGTTCCACGTTGGTGATCAAGTCTTAATTTTTAACTCTCGGTTGAAGATCTTCTCGGGCAAGTTGAAGAGCGACTGGTCTGGTCCATTCACCGTCGCCAAAGTCTTTCCCTATGGCACCATTGAGTTTTCTCAGCCAAATGGGCCCAATTTTAAGGTGAATGGCCAGCGTTTGAAGTTGTACTTTGGTGAGGATATCTCTCATGAGATGATTCCATCCCTCACCACGTTTCCCATGAACTAGTTTTGGGTCGAGTCAGGCTCGTGACTCGGTTATAAAAAACAAGCGCTTCTCGGGAGGCAACCCGTTGATCTATCCTTTACCATTTTCATAATAAGTGTAGGGGGAGCCCCGTATGTGTTTGTTGTCTTGTTTCTTCTTCTGTGCAGGGATTAAAGCTTCAAAGATCCATTCTCGATGACTTTTGACGAACCGTGATCCCGTGTACCCGTCTTCCCGGTTCTATCCTAAACTGTCGTGATTCAATATTTCATATCTCATATGTTCACATTGAAATCACTATAGTTTCCCTTCCCTTAGCAAGATTTAAACAACGTGCACAATGTCCTAAGTGTAGGGGAGTTTACTCCCATATGCTTAAACATTGAGGACAATGTTTATCTCAAGTGTAGGGGGGACTTCTATCGAAGTAAGTGGTCTTTTCCATGAATTTGTCCTCTCTTTAACCGGAAAATTTAATTTTTCGACATTTTTAATCTATTTTGGCATAGTAATATAGTAGTATTTTCCTTTGTTATCGTTATTTGCCTTCCTTGCTAAAATAAAAGTTTAATAAAGTGGTTTTAAATTTTTCAAAGTCATGAATATTTTGACTCAACCCGAGTTTACTTATCTAAGTTTACTCTAGCTAGTATCCTTAACGTGTTTAAGTCAAGTTTTGCTAGGCTTTTATATAGGGAACTTTAAAATGCGAAAGTCTTACCTCTCACGGGTTAAGAACAAGAAATTTTCGCAAGTTCCTATAATTGATCCTAGAGAGTCGTTTATCAAGGGAACTTTAAAATGCGATTTCTAAACTTGAAAAAGTCTAAGAATTTGCAAGATCCTATAGATGACTCGAAAACCCAAAACTTTTATTTAATTGGCTAAGCATCCACGAGTCTCATTCCTTGAGATTATAAATTGTGGAGAACGAGAGATGATAGAGTCAATTATAAGTTTGGTATTCTTTCGTAAATTTATGTGAGTTGATTATAAGCCTATTCTCCCATCGCTTGCTAATAAATTTATCTGCAATAAATAAGGTTTTACGAGTTGAAAAGTTACTTAGCTTCTAGCACAAGATCGTTTAAAAGTTGCTCGGTATTAATTAGAGTTCATAGCCAAGGCATAACTTATTGAAGCGGGATGCGAAGATTGGCGAGTCCGAAAAGGCCCTAACAAGGCATGAGGGCTACATTTTGTTACTAAAGATCCCAAAAGTGATGTGAAGAATCATTTATCGAAGATCAATATGAAGGATCGAGACACACGATGAAAAGCAAATACTCCCCTAAAGATCATGGAGAAGCCTATTCGAAAAGACCCTAACAAGGTATGAGGATAAATAGATCCAATTCCTAAAAGGAGGCGGATCGTTGTATATGAAAGTCCAAAATAAAGATTGGAGAAAAATGAAGAAGTCGTGATCCAAAGATGAAGAATCTTTCAAAACTTCAAGTGAAGAAATTCCTATTATGAAGAGAAGACCATAATTTCAAGAACGTCTCTCAAAGATTTGAAGTATGAAGTCGATGCCAAATATCGGTCCGAGAAAGGTCTCAAATCGTGAAGCGAGTTATGCCAAGATATGAAATTTATGAGGTCCCGAGAAGCAGTTTTAAAAGATTTTGTCCTTTAGTTAACTATTGATTAAATCGTCCCACTTTATTTTCAGCTTAAATAACTATCGAAATAAGTCAAACAATGCATCCTCGTGATCATTCAAGACAACAATAAAATATAAGAGATACACCTAGGAATAAGGGAGTCTAAGTGAATAATTGGGCCACATGAGTTCGTGTTAGTTTGCTAACTTATAATAACAATGATCTCGTTTTTAACCTTGGTATGGGGAACGTGAAACTTGAGAATGATGGACATTCATGACAACCAAAAACCCAATGTAAGTCTGTGATTTCTTACTTGTTTTGTTCTTTTAGTTTTCTTAGTGTTTAGTATTTAATAAAGGCCAAGGTGGGTTATCTACGATGAAAAATGTAAACCGTGCTTTGAAATTAGTGCATTGCATGAGGACATTGCAATAGTCAAGTGTAGGGGATTTAATAAGTGTGAAAACACTTATCCTTTTACCACTTATTTCCAATTATAACAAGACCAAATCGTGTATTTTATGTCGTAAAAGTCGGAATTATGCGTGGTTTGTGTTTTTATTGTGTTTTAGGACCAAAAGATGCAAAAGGAAGAAAACATGGGCTATCACGGGCTTTTATCGAAGAAAAAGACTAAAGACGAAGTCAAAAGATCGAGAATGCAAAAATAACGGAAGTCCAAGGCCTATTCTGAAGATTTATCGAAGAAAAAGTCTAAAGACGGAAGTTTAATGAAGTCGAAGAACTCAAGTCTAATTATAGAAGAAAATTATAAGACAAGTTCAATTTTTATCGACTAATCCCGAGACGACGTCGAGAAAGACAAAGAAATTAAGTCGCGTCGAGATGAGAAGAAAGAAATAAGATAGCTTAAGCATGTAATCTCCCCACCTCCTATAAATATCCTCCTAATGTGTCATTAGGAGGGTGGTCAGGTGGTTAATTTTTAGTAGTAGTTTAATTTTAGTTTTCAAGTTTTTCTTAAGTTTTTTTCTCTCTAGTTTTCCAAGTTTATCAACTTTAATCTTGTAATCATTTGATATTAATCCTTAATCAATCAAGCTTATTTTCTTAATTCTCATTCTACCTTTCTTAATCTTTTACTTAATCTTGATAATCATGTAGTTTTATCTTAATCTTGTTGATGATTTGATTGTGCGTATTAAATTGGTGATCTTAAAAGTTTTTATATAAAAGTGCTTATTTTTCTTAATCTTTATGCTTAATAGTTTTTAGAAATAAGTTGTTTTAAATATGTTTAAGTTTTTATAAAAAGTGCTTTTCGATTTCTAGCTTATTTAGTGTTTTGAAAGTTTTTAAATTATAGCTTATTCATCTTTTTATAAAATCATTTTGATTTAACTTTTGGTAAAGTGCTTATTGATTGTTGGCTTATTTTCTTAAAACTTCATGTTACGGAACAAATTGTCCCAAACCCTCTTATTCCGGATAAACTTCATAATAGTTTATTCCGGATAAGCAAGCCCTTTTATTCCGGATAAGAACCCTATTGCAGTTATTCCGGATAGTCAAGTATTCAGGATAAATTATCTTAAAGATTTTCCGGATAAGCAGCACTTCAAGGTTATTCCGAATAGTAGCTTCTTCATTTTTATTCCGGATAAATGATATTCCGGATAACTATCCGGAATATATTCAGGATAAGTCGCACCTTCATTTTTATTCCGGATAAGCCACCATTGGTTTATTCCGGATTAGAAGCAGAAAAGTTATTCCGAATAGTCAGACGAACAGTGGGTTCCGGATAAGCAGCAGTTGAACATTCCAGATAAGTATCATTTCTCCGTATTCCGGATAAACTTTCGATCCTTCATTCCGGATAGTATTCCGGATAAGCTTCAGTAGCAGCATTCCGGATTAGCAGTAGTGTTTATTCAGGATAAGCTCCAGTTGTATTATTCCGGATAAGGAGTTTTTCTTCATTCAGGATAACAATCCGGATATTATTCCGGATAAGGTTCTTTATTTTCAGTTTTTGAATTTTTACTTTTCCCACCTTTTTACTTAGAATTATTTTAACTTGGTTTGTTTTAATTCAGTTTTAAAGTTTACATTTTTATAAGTTTTAATCATTTACTTTTCAATTCAAAAGTCTTAATTTTTAGTTTAAATTTTCAAGCTTTCATTTTTATTTGTTTACTCAACGACATTTTCATCTTTAGTTTAAAATAGATAATCAAACCCTTTTATTTTCCACCAAGAACAATTGAGTCGCACTTTTAACCAGTAATCAATTCGAAAAGATCGGAATAACGAATTTTGATACTTGGCCAAAACCATGTATTACTACTAAAACTCATATTTTTCAAACACACAATCAAATATCATACACATTCTCCCTAAAACACTAAAATGGATAATATCGACGAATACGAGTTATTCTTACCCCTGAGAACGTCGAAGTCGTAATGAAACGCAAGTTGATTTTTATTAAAAAAGCGTTGGCGTTTATTAAGAGAAGACGTAATGCTAATCGAATACCAAGAAACGTCATAAATTAGGACCGAATAGGTGCTCATGATCGGTTAGTTACATCTTTTTTTACGGTGAACCCAAGATACGATGTAAAAGAGTTCAAGAGGGTTTTCTGAATGGGTCATCCCCTTTTCAACTTGATAGTTAATGAAGTGACTATCCATTTTCCATACTTTTGTAATAATGTTGATTGTACCAGAAAGAAGGTATTTCGTCGTTGTTAAAGTGCACCTCAACAATTCGTCAATTGGCATACGACATTGTTTTTGGTTTTCTAGATGAGTATATACAAATGAGCCCAATAACTTCTCGAGAATCACTTGATCATTTTTGTAGTGTTGTTATGGAAATTTTCGGGCCTGATTATCAGAGGAAACCCACGTATATTGATGTTCAGAAACTTTATGCACATCATGAAGCAACGCACGGGTTTCTAAGGATGCTAGGAAGCCTTGATTGTACGGACTGGGAGTGGTTTAGTTGTCCAGTTGCCTTTAAAGCGCAATATGTTAGACTGGATCATGGACTGAATCCATTCATTTTACTTGAATCTGTGGTGTCGCAGGACTTATGGATATTGCATGCATTTTTTGGTGTTTCCGGGTTGAACAACGACATCGACGTTTTATATCAGTCCCCTACACTATCCATGGGGATACTATCTTGTTGTTGTGATATATTTTAAATTGGCAACACTTGTTAAAACAATTCCCGAACCAGAAGACGGTGACCATAAGAGGATTTTATAAGAAAAAACAAGAATCCGTAAGAAAAGATGTGGAAAGAGCTTTTGGTGTTTTGAAAAAGAAATGGGTCATATTAGCCAATCCTGCACGAGCATTCCAGAAACAAAGAATCATGAATATGATGTACACATTCACCATATTACATAATATGATTCGAAAGTTCAAAAACATAGCAATATCTCCTACATGGTTCCCTGAAGAAAAAATTCAACCAGAAGACGTGTTACGACCCCAAGAACGGGTGCTACAAGTTATGCAACAACTAAGCTCAACACAAGAACATCACAATCTTCGAGCAGATTTGGTTGAGCACTTGTTTAAGAATTCTTAAATTATTATGTTTTTTATATTTACACATGTATCCTTTTTATTATCGTTTTTATTTAACCGCGTGTACTGTATTTGAATAAAATGTATGAATAAAAGATTTTATTTTACGAATAAAAAATATTTAATAAAAAGTGGGAGTGAGGTGTAGTGAGTTGTAGTGAGTACCATTACCCTCCAAAAATGAGTGTGAGTGAGTTGTAGTGAGTTTGTTAAAAACTGATGTGGCGCTGACGTGGAGGTGAGTGATTTTTGCCCCACTCCCCTCAGTCTTACTCGCTTACTTCTTTTTTTTTCACATGTCCACTGAACATAATTCAAAACTACACACGTAATGCTAACTCATTTTATAAAGAAAAGGAAAGGTTTTATTTCTCGCTTATGTTTGGGGGTGTTTAATTGGGAGAAATTAAGGAATATTAGGGAATATTTAAGATATTTATAGTTTAATTTTTTTTAATATTATGTTTGATGTGATAAAATAAATAATTATAAATTTCTCAAATTGCCAAAAAAGAGAAAACTAAAATGGCTTCAAAGAGTGAACGTTTTCATTTATTTGAAAGCATTCTTATAAACTTTTTTTCCTTGTGATTTCAATTAAGGTTTTTAATCGCTTAAATATAAATTTTATAAAATCTAAAAATTTATATAAAAGTTTTTTATTTGCTTTTTACTTGTTCAAATAAAAAAATAAATTTTATATAAAAAATTGATTTAAGTTCTTTGGATAGTAAAGTTTATTTAGATATCAAGGGAATAATCCGGACCTTCCATATTCATTTTAGAAAAAATTTCATGTTTATGCCTTATGGTTTACACCAAACATCACGTTTAGTCCCTATCTCAAGTTAAATATACGGATGATCCCTATTTTTGAAACTATCAACACATTTGGTCCCTCTTTTGGATGAGAGTTAGTTTTGACTGTTAACTTTTTGGTGTATGGGGGTATTTTAGTCCTTTACTATTTTTGAGTGCATTTAATACAAACACACTCACTTTTTTTTCATTCTTATCTCGCTCTCTCTTACCTTAAAATAGATCTACTACTTCATCTCTTACCACACCTTCCTGAACCAACTCCATACCTTTCCTCACTGTGACAGTGGCAACGAAATTACTTCATTGTGAAGAATAAAACGCTTTATTGCCTTGGGACCATAAAAGAATCCAACGAATGTCCCAATCTCTTTTAGCTTCATACCCACGTTATGCAACAGTACATCAACAACAAATGTCCCAATCTATTTTCGTTGCCATGTGTTTTTTTATTGTTTGGATCAGGGTTTGTAATAAGTGTGAAAACACTTATCCTTTTACCACTTATTTCCAATAATAACAAGACCAAAACGTGTATTTTATGTCGTAAAAGTCGGAATTATGCGTGGTTTGTGTTTTTATTGTGTTTTAGGACCAAATGATGCAAAAGGAAGAAAACATGGGCTATTACGGGTTTTATCGAAGAAAAAGACTAAAGACGAAGTCGAAAGATCAATAATGCATAATATTAGAAGTCAATGGGCCTAATTGAAGATTTATCGAAGAAAAGGACCAAAGACGGAAGATTTATATGTCGAAGAACTTAAGTCTATTAAATGAAGAAATTAAAAGACGAGTTGAATTTATTCGTCGACAAATCCCGAATCAGAGTCGAAAACGTCAACTTTACTGAAAAGACGAGAAGACAAAAAGAAAGGGAGAAAGCCCACTCACCAACCAACTCCAAGACCTATAAATAGGAGACCTCCTTCACATTTTCAAGCTAGCTTTTCATTTTTCTGTTTTTTCCTTTCTTTTGGTTCGTAGCAAACCAAACACCATTAGGGTGTTTGGCACCTTATTCATCTTTCTTATTATTGTTTGTTTGAATCTTAATCCTTAATACAAGTTTCCTTTTAATCTTGTTCTTCCTTTTCTTATTGATTCCAAAGTTTTAAGTTTTTATTTTGTTGATTTTGATCTTTAAAAACAAGTGGGTTTTGCGTTTTTGTTAAGTTGGTTTGATGTTTATCATTAGTTAATTATTAGTGGTTAGTTTGGTTTGATCTTTGGATAAAACTTGGTTGATTTTGGTTAAAGTTTGTGTTTTAGTTTGTTCCCTGTTCTTTGTTATTCTGTTTCCCAGAACTTTCCGAATCAGTCAATTATTCTGAGTCAGTAAGTTATTACGAGTCAAGCAATATTTCGAGTAAAGGAAATATATTCCGAGCCAGTCATTATTCCTAGTCAAGCAAAATATTCCGATTCAGCACTTTTTTCCGAATAAAGCAATTATTCCGAGTGAACACATATACCGAACCAGCAGTTTTTTCCGCATGAAAGGTTTATTCCGAATCAACATATTATTCCGGATCAGCAAGTATTCCGAATTAGCCTAATATTCCGAGTGAGCAGTTTTTTCATTTATTCCGGATCAGCAAGCATTCCGAACCAGTAAGATTATTCCGCATGAGTGTTTTTCGAACCAAGGTATTCCGAGTGAAGGAATTTTATTCCGAGTAAAGCTTATTCCGAACGAGCAAAATTATTCCGAATAAAGTCCTTTTTTCGAATGAATGATTTTCAATTTTTATTATTTTCCGAGTTAAGTTTTTAAATTACTTTTCCATTTATTGCTTACGTTTAATTCCAACTTTATTGTTTTTAAATTGTTTTTAAATTGTTTTTAAATTGTTTTTAAAATTGTCTTTAAATTGTTTTCAAATTGTTTAGTTATCTTTATTACTCCGCGCACTTTCCTTTTTAGTAGAATAGAAAACCAAACCATTTTATTTTTCACCAAGAACGACTGAGTCGCACTTTTAATCGGTAATCAATTCGAAAAGACTTGGAACGAATTTATTTCATACTTGGTTAAATCCCTCGTATTAAATGGCGCCGTTGCCGGCTCTTTTCGTTAAGATTAACGTTTTTAGTGAGAGACGCATTGGATTTTGGGATCCGTTCATCTTTGAACGTTATTTTCCTTGCTTTAAAAATTTTCAAAAATCCTAAAAAATATAAAATTTTCATAAATACAAAAAAATAGAAAAACTTAAAAAACCAAAACTATTTCTTGTCTATTTTGTTTTTCCTTTTGTAGGTGTGCATGCGTACTCGTGCTCGTAAGAAGAAAGTAGCTCAAGCCGAAGTCATTACTCCACCTATTGTCACCATGGACAATCAACCAATGATCGAGCTTTTGCAATCGAACGTAGAAGGCAACACCGATGCTATTGTCATACCCGATATTGGAGCCAACAACTTTGAGCTTAAATCCGGCTTCATTCAAATGGTCTCTGCTCAACCCTTCTTGAGGCGTTCAATTGATGATCCTCAGGACCATATTAAAAGGTTTCTTCAACTCACCAATACGGTTAAGTATAATGGGGTTTCACAAGAGGTAATTCGCTTGCAACTTTTTCCTTTCTCCTTAGAGGGACAAGCCCGGCATTGGCTTGATAAGGAACCGCCACAAAGTATTCTTACGTGGACGGATTTAGAGACCAAATTCATTAATTACTTTTTCCCACCCTCACGTACTACCGCTTTGCGGAATGAAATCATTACTTTTGAACAAAAGTACAGTGAGACATTTAGTGAATCTTGGGACCGTTTTAAAGAACTTTTAAGAAAGTGTCCACAACATGGTTTAACAAAAGTACATCAAATTAATACTTTTTACAATGGTTTAAGCATGAATGACCAAGATTCACTAAATAGTGCCTCGGGGGGTAACATTTTGGTTAAGTCTTCTAATGCTGCTTGGGATATTATTAAGAACAAGTCTAGAGTGCAAACCAAGAGTGTTCGGACTAATGTGGCTAGTGCTAGCACTAATGAGAGCGACAAGAGAATTGATAAGCTTACTTCGCATGTTGAATCACTTGCTCTCCAAGCCACCAACAATACCAAAGCTATCACTGCCCAAGCTAGTGCTTTGACTCAATCATGTGAAATTTGCGGGGGATCTCATTCATACACCGATTGTCCTTCGACTCATGACAATCCGGAAAATATGTATGCCGCCAACGGTACCTATTCTACAGGAGGCTATCACGCACGTCCTCAAGGTGACCGCAACTTGCTCAGCTATCGCTCAAACAAATTTCTTTCACCACCCGGTTTTCCCCCACAAAACCCAACCAACCTCAATCACAACAATCAAAACCAACCACGTGCTCCAACTCCATATCAAAACCAATGAAACCCATATCCACCTCAATGAAACAACCAAGTTTACCAACAACCTGCTTATCAACCACCTGCCGACCATGCTCTCTCTCTCTCTCTCTCTCTCTCTTGTATCTTATTAAGGTTAACAAAGATTTGAATGAGCCCGTGCTTATTCAATATGGTTCCAAACAAGAAGGTAACTAAGAAACCATCAATTTATGAAATGGGATGACTCCCAACAAGTCTTACTTGAACTCTTGAACTTGTTAAAATCATGTTAGACGAGTTATTAACAAACTTGAATCAAGAAATTTCATTGTATTTTATACATCCCAAAACGAGAAAAATTCATTGTTGCTCGACATGATGTGTACTTGGAGAAAGTCTCCTCTTACAAGAAGCAAGTGGGAGCCTTTATGCATATTTGAAGAAAGTAATGAATAAAATACAACCTTCTGAATACACTAGTGAACGACATAATTGAGGCTGAGCATGTAAATGCAAAAGCCACAAACTGTTGTAACTCCCATTCGCATATCCGCAAGGATACCTCAAGCACATGAAGATATGAATGTCATGTCAATGTTGAGGAATCTGAGTTAGAGGATCATAGTGAACCTCATAACTATCGAGACTTGTTTTTAGATTTCGAATCTAATGAATGACTCAAAACTATGAATGGTTAGATGTAGTCCATAAAATAAAATCAATTTTGGAATTTGATTAGCTTTCACTAATCAGTAAGACTGATAGGTTATACATGGTCTTCTATGAGAAGATAGATATGGACACAACTGTACACATTTATACACACTCTCTTTGAATAGAGTTTAAGGCATGCTCAAGTAATTGATCATGAGTTAAGGCTTTATTTTATTTACGAGTGTTAAATTAATAAAGATATTAATTACCATACTTTATTTCATGAATATGAAATATGGAAATTGGTGTACAAACTCTAGAAATCCAAGTGTGGATTAGAGCATGCATCTAGGAGCTGGAATCTTAAGTTTAAATCAAGGATATGATCATGATTAAAACAAAGATAACTCTTTAAGCTAGTAGAAGCATAGTGTTTTGTTTGTTCTTAAATCTCATATGTTGTTAACATATTGGAAATAACATTCCATCAAAGCTAGGTTTTAATCCTTAGTTTGGAATATATTTCTATTGAGATATATAAGAAATAACACATATAACCTTGGAACATATGCTTATTAGGAAAAGGCATACGCGGTTAATAAGTCTAAATATGACACATCACTGAGAAAGTCTCAAAGTTCTATCTCATGTGATAAGATTGATTATGTACATGGAAACCTGTAGTTTACCTAGTGGATTCATTACATATGATATGTGATGTATTAGACTAATGTTAATACTTGCATGAATGTAATATGAACTGATCACAAAGTAACTAAGTGAAAGTCATTAGACTACTATATACTTGATCATCGTTTACGGATTTTAGCTAAGAAGATTAGTGTTGAGTTTATACACTAATGCTTACTTTGATTGAGATGGTACTCAATACTAGTGATAGTAGGATTTCATATTCAATGATAATACTACTACCTAGACGTGCTTGATGAAAAGCATTGTTGCACTACTCATTAGTAAAATAAGAATACTTTACAGTTTGGGAAGCTGTTAAGAAGATTGTCTTAAACAGGTGTTCTACTTGCTTCAAACAACCTATGTAATGTACTATGGCGATGATAGTATTACTGTATTAGCACTTGAGCGCACATATACAAAATTACAATCATCATATTATTCAAAATCTTCACTATTTGTGAGTTTCTGAAATAAGTATTCTCAAAGTTCACTCAGATGACAACTCAACAGGCCCTTGTGTAAATTCAATGTCTTGTAGTCAAACATGTTCATCATGCTTGGAACATTGGACTTTGACCTTAGAGTAGTCTCATGTATATCTGTTTTTTAGTATTTGGATAATGGAACGTTAAGCAGTTTTACTAAATAATGAATTGATATACTTGGTATGATCGTCCTCATTTGTACTACTGTGTTCTATATTAGCATGTTTAATCCATAAATAATTTAGTTATTCTAAATTATCCATTGTCAGTTGACGATACGGGAGTATTGTCGAATAAAGACAAATCTGAGTTGGTCATATTCATTAGGAATGAATATTAATTGATGATACCACCAAACTCATATGTGTTCATTGGATAAATGATATGAGCTTAAACTCATATCCTTTTATCAACAAATAACCCTAAAACATGAAGCAAAATACCAATTTATCTTGCAAAAACAGTGTTATGTGGTATGTTTGTGTTTGTGTACACTTGTGTAGGTAAAAGGATACATTTTCAAGCAAACAAAGAAAAACCAAGCTCAAATGGATGAAAAAGACAAAGAAGGATAAAAAGTGACAAGACTTTGAAGTACAAGGACCTATCTTGACAAATTGCCAAAGTAGAAGGACTAAAGTGCAAATATTGTAAAAAGTCAAGATTCAAGTCAAACTTGGTCAACTCTCAAGTCAACTCAGTCAAAGGACCATTTTGTTCAAGAATGAAAGTTGAAGGACTAAATTTGTCAAAAGGATGAAGCTGCTAGCTCAAAAATGCAATCTGCTAAATCAAGGGACTAATTCTGCCAACATTTGAAAGTTATCCAAAGTTTAATCCATGTGAAATCATTTCAGCCAATGAGAGAAGAGTAAATAAGTCACACGGATTGAACATTTAATTCCCACTCAGCCGCTATGCATTTAATACCCAATCTCAACAGTATGATCTGTGTGACCAATTTTTAGCCAATTACATGCTGACACGTGGCATCTTCTTCATCAAAGATATTCACCAGGATCGCGTTTGAGCTACAAGCCATTTCATGGAAAGATTTCAACACCAAAATTTATCATTTTGAAGAGACGAACACAATGGTGCCATTCAATTAACATGAAATCAATTATTGAAGAAAAACCCAAATCCTTGTTCATACCTGCAAATGCCATTATGCAGAATTGTCCACGTGGAAAGCTGGGATTGGTCCTGACACGTCACCAACCCCAACAACCATCTTCTTCATGCCTATAAATAGATGGATAGGACTTCATTTGTCGTTGGTAGCTTAATTTTGTAAAAACACATAGTTCTTAAATTTCTTTCCCTTTCCTCCATTTTTACCTTAGCTACTCAAGAGTCTGACAAACTCTTGAGTTAGTTAGTTAGTTAGTTACTTACCTTTCAACAACTTTGTAACCGTTTTTCCTTGAATAAAATTCAAATCTTCCATTTCCCGCCAAAACTGTTCTTGATATTACTGTTCATTACCTGCTGATCTTGGATACTTGTGTTGCTGTTTTGTGTTTGTTATGATCATTGATTGATCATAACTGACATTGGAGAAGTTTGTTAGCTGTTTGAGCAGAATTTAGTTTATTCCATTGATTTTTGAAGATTTCAAGCATGATGATGATTCCTGTTGATTTGTTAGCTGTTCTTGTTGATTGATTGTGTCCTAGTGATAAGGTGGTGGTTATCACTAGGCTAAGAGAGCTCAGCGCTCCTCTTCTTCTCAGTGGTTTACTCCAATAGGTTTTAAAGCTCTTGTTTTTGTTCCACTGAAAAAGTCATATGCATGCCATTTTTCCTAGAGTAATCTTGATGACTGCATGATAAAAGTTGTTTGAAGTTGTTGATTGTTTGATCTTTGTGTGTTTGTAGTTTGATTCTTTTACTTGTTCTTTGATTTGGATAAGTTCTAGCTTACTGCATTAATTCAGTAATTTTTGGCCTTTTACCTTGATTTTAGTTCTAGTAGTGATAAGTACTTGTTCACTTCTTTCAAACCTTTCATTTTGATCACTTAGTCTAGCTTGCTATAGATTTTCATTCAGTTCCACTTCAAAATCAAATTGTCTTCACAAATTTTCATAAATATCTGTAAAAGGAGTGTTTGGGATTAGCATGAAAAGAGTTTTAAAGAATTGAGTTTTGGTGTTTTAAGGTTCATTTGCAGTTAAAAGGTGAAAATAAGGTGTTTCAAGTCATTTACAAGTCAAAAAGATAGTCAAATAGGCAAATGGCATCAAAAATGTTTGGGTTGATTTCATTCAGATTTGTCTTTTAGAACTTGTCATTTTCATTTGATCAGTACTCATTCAATATTAGATGAAATTGCACCAAATTTGTTCTCAGTCATAGCTTATATCATAGAGAATCAGAATCCAAGAGCATTTTCTATAGTATTCAATAATCAGATAGAATTAAGCAAAAATCAGATAAGCATACTTAAGTCAAGTTTCTGTAACTTGAAGCTGGAAATTTGTATCTCCTTATTCTCTTCATTAACATGTCCATTTTTCTTCACAAATCCACTTAAGTCATTGAGTTACATGATTTTTGAGAGTTTCAGCTTTTTGAAAAATAAGCTGGTCAACGCTTGGTCAACATAAGTCCATTTTCAGCTTAATTCAAATTCCTAGCTTATTTCTTGATGAAAAAGTTTCTAGTTTGATTTCCCGTTCATTACTTGGATAGCTTAATCAGTTTCATTAAGAAAATCAAGTTGTGACTGTTTAGATTTTGCTATAGCATTTGTGCTTATTGATAAGTGCTCATTTGCTTATTTCTCAACTTCAGGCAATTTCCTTTTACACATGTAGCTTATTTGGGATTTAAAACATATTGCAACTTGTCTCATTGAATTTGGTTGAGTATTAAGCTCAAACGAGCTTATTTTTAGTCTAAACCCGTTTTTGGCTTAAATAGTTTTCATAATTGCTTTTTGGTCCCTATTGTTTTAAACAGATTGTAAACTTGGCTAAACTTCCAAGTTTTTAGGGTTTGCAAGATTTAAGTCCTTGTAGTTTGAAAAGTTGTTATTTTCAGTTAACAAGTTGTTAGTTTGTTACATTTTTGGTTAGTTGGTTATCAGATTTGCATAATTGATCCTTGTAGTTAACAGATTTACACTTTTAGTCCCTAGATTTGTTAGAATTTACATTTCAAGCATTTATCTTACCTAGAATTTACAATTTCAGTCCTTTTAGTTTCATATTTTGCATTTTGAATTTTACTTGAATAAAAATTTGGTATTTGCAATTTGTTTTACATATAAGTAGGTAATATTTTTCCGTTTTGCAAGGTTTTGATTGAATTAGCAAATAGAATATC
The DNA here is from genome assembly GCA_025667525.1 of Glebionis coronaria. Classification (NCBI taxonomy): domain Eukaryota; kingdom Viridiplantae; phylum Streptophyta; class Magnoliopsida; order Asterales; family Asteraceae; genus Glebionis; species Glebionis coronaria. The sequence continues at coordinate 201,168,859 of CM046880.1, forward strand.
CAAGCAAGCTTAACAACCAAAAACAGTTATAAACCCGATATTGGTTGGACTTTCCATTAGCAAGAACTGAGAAAAAACGAACTGCATTATACACAATATCAAATGGCGCCGCTGCCGGTTCTTTGACTACACGAGAGACTATCGATTGACGGTTTTCATTGGCTTTTGGGATCCGTTCACTTTGTGAACGTTATTTTTTACGTATCATAAATCAAAAACAAATAAAAAAATCGAAAATATAAAAATATATAAAAACTAAAAAATTAACAAAACAATTCTTTTCCTAAAGAATTGACCAAAAAAATAAAAAATCCAAAAAGCAATCTTTTTCCTAAGAGATTGCACCCAAAAATATATATTATTGGATTCTCTCGGTTTTTATGTATATATAGTATTTTCCCTTAAAAAACTCATAAATACAAAGATATTTTCCATATATTATTATAAGTAAATACGTATACGTATAAGAACAATCAATCTACATATTCTCCATAAGTATTGCCGAGGCAATACACTGTGTTGAGGGGCGTTCCGGTCCTTGACACGTGTATCGATCAAACAAAATAAAGCAAGAATAGATAAATACTCTCAATAAGCAACAATTCGAAGAATACGAACATTTAAGTGAATAGAAAGGCGATGTGCTATAAAATGTCATCTAAGAGTCAATAGGTACTTAAGTACTTCGCGCCACCTAACCCCCCGTTCACTTGTAAGTATTCTAAGAAGGAAGGCTTCATTGAGGGTCTTGCACCTAAGTAGTACATACATATATTGTTATTTTCTTGTGGATATTTAATATTGAAACTCGAAGAGGATAATCCATTTCTCTTCAAAGTCACACGAGAGCTTCTCTCTCATTCCTCGTATTGAGTTGCATGCTCACTCGCGGGCGTGCACAAATACCGATTGGTGTACAACCTCTTCCTCTGAAAAGGAAGAAAAAGAGAAAGAGTAAGACCACCATCGTCCACCAAGCCGATCACGAGAATCGTGCTTTGACTCCACCACAAGAAGCCATGGCTATTGATAATCGCACTTTGTATGAACGTATGCAATCCAACATTCATGGATATTCTAGTGCCATTAAGATTCCCGACTTTCCCGCAAACACATTTGAGCTACATACATCTATGATTAATATGGTTTCACAATCACCTTTCTTTGGTAACAAGAATGAGGATCCTCATGCTCACCTTAAGAGATTCTGTTGATGCAAAAGTTGGTTGATCCTTGCTAGACCCGAATTAGGCTTAATTCGGGTTGGCTGGGCTCCGGCTCATGCACCAAGTGAATTGTTTGGTTGGGATCCTGCACACTAAACAGCACGCGTTAGGCTTACCGTGGGAATGTTTCTCACGATTAGACTCCGGCGTGAGAGTAAGTAATCGGTTTAAGGTTTATGTGAGTTTAGAGTATAAGTCGTAATACCTTTGTGGAACCCTTGGGGGTTCCTTTTATAGGCAGTGAAACCCTAGTGGGCTTTCACTGATCCTTCGGACCCAAGGAAGAGATGAGCACCAGAATTAGAATGATTGTTATCTTCTAATTCTGGTAGTGAATATCCTCTCTTATTGGGGTAAAGATATTCCTAGACAGAATATTATTCTATCTAACCCTATGTCGGCCGTGTCGGCCGTACTGGGCCGTGGGCCGCACACATGTGTGCGGTTACTGTTCATCCAAGCCCATAAGCCTGACTGACATTATCCCACCCATCTGTGATAGGCCGGATACGAGTAGTACCCTTGGGCCGGGTCCATGACCCGGCTGGGGACTATACGTCATCATGTCCCCCCAGTCTAGTTGTTACAACCGTAGGTGGAACCTCTAGACTACAAAGATGCTCCCGGACGTACCAAGGAAACCATAGCAAAGGACCAATTTGTTCAAGAACGTATGTTGGTCGCACGTGGCACACCCGTCATATGTTTTGGCTCCCATGCGAATATGTCCAGGTTTGCACTTAAAAGAGAGCACATGGCCCTTTTGCCGCTATCCGAGAGCGCCCCTCCTACGGATACCTCCTGTTCCGGATAGTCAGGGTGAATGGCCACCTTCCAATTGGGTGGTGGTGCCCCCTCCTTAGGTGGGACAGGTGGTGCCGGTGTTGTCACGGTGTGACACTCGGATGTTGGTACGACTGTGTTATAAATAGTAACGATTCCCCCATCAACGGGGAATTTGATCATTCCGTGTGCCGTAGAGGGTACTGCCCGGATAGCCAAAATGCCTGGTCTGCCTATGATTCCATTATAAGGAGAGTGTGAACGTATCACCATGAAGTTCATCCACGTTGTAGTGGAATGTTCCTCATTCCCAATGGTGACAAGCAAACGCAATTGCCCTATCGGCCAGATAGTGTCTCCACTAAAGCCAGTAAGCGGCGACGTGGCCGGTACTAATTGGCTTCTTATTTCTGGGCATAACTGCACAAAGCAGTGTTCATACAGTACCTCTGCTGACGACCCCCCATCCACATACATGCGACGAACATTGTGTGTTCCAATGCTTATCTCAATAGTGAGAGGCGCATCAACCACGTCGCTTGCTGTAATGAGAGGGAATGAGATTTCCCTGCCGCGTGAAAATTTTTGGCCAACTTTCTGTCTCGTGCGGCGCTGTCTGGATTGGATCATGTATATGGTAGAAGGCTTGTCCTTTTGGGGATCCTTCTTATCATACTTCTTGTAGTTGTCTTTTCCGTCTTTCCAATCCTTAACTAGGTGCTTGAGTTTGCCTGATTTGATTAGCGACTCAATATGCTTCTTGAGCTGGATACACTCCTCCGTGCCGTGTCCTTTGTCATTATGGAACTCGCAGAAGCGACTTCCTTGCCGACGTTCCGGGAGTGTGGTCATTGGGGGAGGCCTTGGAAAGTTCGCCCCTTCAATCAACAAGATCTCCCGGTAGGACATCTTTAGGGGGGTGAACTTGTCGTCCGACCGTCCGCCTTTGCTTTGGCTCTTATAGTCCGAGCCCTTGTTATTGTTCTGGTTGCCTTGACCGCCCGACTGTCTCCGGGACTGGTCATTTGACCGGTACCCATTTCCTCGGGATGGGTAGGCTGCGGCAACAGCTGTCTCTCCCTCTATGAAATTTCTGACCCTTTCCATGAGGTCATCATATCTCTCTGGGCGCTTGTCGTTGAGACGCCTGATCAGTTCTCTATCTGTTATGGCGTGCATGTAGTCAGAGATTTTCAGGAGCTCTGGCATGGTTCCTGTGCGTGTGCACTCATCATTGAAGCGCTCAGTGAAGGCTTCCGTGGACTCCCCCGGCCGTTGCTTAACGGTTGCCAATGAGACCGGATCCCTATTATACTTCTTCCTTTGAGTATAATTGTTCTCGAACGTAGTGCGTAGTTCCGTGAAACTATCAATGCTCCGTGGGGGGAGTGCCTCGAACCAGTCACGGGCGTTTCCAATCAAGGTCGAATTAAACATTTGGCACCATATAGGCATGGGCCATCGCTCAATTTTAGCCTGAGTATCGAATATTTTGAGGTGATCCACAGGATCACCGGACCCATCATAAGTCTTGATACATGCCGGCATGCGACGTTTGGTGTCCTCAGAATAGTTCCGTATGCGGAGGGTGAACGGATCTTCCCTGGGATCAGCCCATGGCCGTGTGAGCCTAGGGTCATCCCATGGTTCACACCATGGATGCGAGAGGTCCTCTGCTTCCGTATCCCGATAGTAAGGGCCACCATAATACTCCTCATTGTTTGGTGGTGGAGGCGTGCGCCTTGGCCGGCGGCGCTTAGGCGGATGGTCATCTGAGTCCTCCCCAGACGGATCTGGGGACGGTGGTGGTGCCCCGCCTTTTGAATAGGGACCACTTTTTTGAGACGAACCAGGAGCCTTTCTCCCAGTGTTCATTCTATCCCACACACTTGGGCGGCGTGTGGTTCTGGTCAGCTCTCGATCTGGCCGCTCGGGTGAGCCATCCGACCTTTCTCCTTCTTGAGACTGCGCTAATTCTTGTATAAGGCGATCCCCTATGCGCTCAAACACATTCCGGGGTTGAGGGTTTTCCTCAAAGGTTCCCTGCTCCTGAGGCCGAGTTCTCCTTTTCCTCCGGTTTTGGGAGGGGGTGGTTGGTCCACTATCACCAAAGTTGAGTCTGGCTTGGAGGTTCCTCCCCAGACTCAATCTTGATGCGATCCCTGGGACGATCCTTTCGAAGTTCTGAGTAAGAACTCGAGTAAGATCCTCCTCACTGAGTGGCAGGGCTTCCACTTCTTCCTCCGTCGAGGGTCTGTGCGGTTCCTTGTTAGGAGGGTCTGGCGCACTCCCTGGATCAGGGTTATCCAGGGTTGAAGTGGGCGGGGGTGTCACCGAGATCGTGCTCGTCACCCCCGCGGGTTGAAAACCGCTACGGTTACCCAGCCCGCCTGCGAGGCGGTTAGGTGATTGGTTGGGGATGAGAATCCCTTCCCCTTGGGACTTCCGGTTCCCAGGATTCACATTCCTGGGGTTAGTTGGCGGATGCCCCTTCGTCATTGGAGATTCGAGATGAGGTTTTGTTCTAGCTTAGTGTTATGGGTCCCACGGATGGCGCCAACTTGTTGATGCAAAAGTTGGTTGATCCTTGCTAGACCTGAATTAGGCTTAATTCGGGTTGGCTGGGCTCCGGCTCCTGCACCAAGTGAATTGTTTGGTTGGGATCCTGCACACTAAACAGCACGCGTTAGGCTTACCGTGGGAATGTTTCCCACGATTAGACTCCGGCGTGAGAGTAAGTAATCGGTTTAAGGTTTATGTGAGTTTAGAGTATAAGTCGTAATACCTTTGTGGAACCCTTGGGGGTTCCTTTTATAGGCAGTGAAACCCTAGTGGGCTTTCACTGATCCTTCGGCCCCAAGGAAGAGATGAGCACCAGAATTAGAATGATTGTTATCTTCTAATTCTGGTAGTGAATATCCTCTCTTATTGGGGTAAAGATATTCCTAGACAGAATATTATTTTGTCTAACCCTATGTCGGCCGTGTCGGCCGTACCGGGCCGTGGGCCGCACACATGTGTGCGGTTACTGTTCATCCAAGCCCATAAGCCTGACTGACATTATCCCACCCATCTGTGATAGGCCGGATACGGGTAGTACCCTTGGGCCGGGTCCATGACCCGGCTGGGGACTATACGTCATCAGATTCCTTTCTCTTTGCAATACCATTAAGCATAATGGGGTTCCACATGAGGTGATTAGGTTGATGTTAGTGTCATTTTCCTTAGAGGGAATTGCTAAGCATTGGTTAGACACCCAACCACCCGATAGTATCATCACATGGGATGGTTTCACCACTAAGTTTTTGAACAAGTTCTTTCCTTCACATAAGACTATGGTTTTGAGGACTTTAATTATGGGCTTTCAACAAAAACCTAGTCAATCCTTTAGTGATGCTTGGGAAGAGTATAGTGAGTTGTTGAGGCGATGCCCTAATCATGGATTGGATCAAGTTCACCAAATCAACCTCTTTTATGATGGGCTTAAATCTCACCACCAAGATTCACTCAATGCTTCCGCGGGAGGGAATATTCTTCTTAAGACCTACCAAGAGGCTTTGGACATCATTGAGACTAAGGCAATGGTTCAAACAAACAATCCATTTGAAGAAAAGGTTCATGTTATCCAAAACAATTCTCAAAACCCTTGTGACAACCAACTCCTCAAGTTTCAAGAAGAGATTTTTCAAAGGATGGATAGAGATAGTGAGAAGAATTTGCAAGTACAACTAGAAATGCTTCAAGCTTTTAAGAACTTGTCATTGAACAATTCCTCAAATAATGTGAATGCAATCACCATTTCTTGTGTTACTTGTGGAGGTCCCCATTCTTATGAACAATGTGATAAGGTGCAAGGGTATCAAGGGGAATGCTATGCTTACCAAGAGGAACATCGTGAACACTTCAAGCCTAATATCAATCCAAATAACCTTTCTTACAAATCCCAAAACTACCTTACTCCACCCGGCTTCCCACCCCAACCACCCACCCAAATTCAACAAAATCCTCCTCAAATTTTACCAAGGAATCAAGGGCAAAGACCACCTTATCAAGGAAATAACTACAAGGCACCCACCAATGTTCAACATCAAGGAAATACCTTTTATCCACCACAACAAGGATTTAATCAACCACTTCCATTTATTCCCAATCAAGCATATGCTCCTATACCAAATCAAGCTTACCCTCAAGTTCAAAATCAAGGATATGGGATGCAAGAGACTCAAGAGTATGTTGACAAGAAAATGCGTGAAATGGAGAAGAGAATGAATGATCAAATCAATAGGGTTTTAGTGGCCGTAAATCAAAGACCACAAGGGGCTTTACCTTCTAACACACAAACAAACCCTAGGGCCAATGTCAATGCTATTACAACAAGGAGTGGAACAACAACAAAGGATCCTTCACCTCCTAAACCTACTATTGTTCAACCCACTTGTGCTCCTACTTGTGACAAGCCTTCTACTTCTACTTTGCCTCCTCAAAATGCTCCTATTCACTCAAACACACCTTCTCAACCACCTCATACTTCTCCTTTACCTTCCACACTTCCCAATGAAGAAGCTAACAAAGACAAATCTTCCACTACTAAACCTATTCCACCTACACCAAAACCTACTCTTCCATATCCTTCAAGGTTGAAAAAGGACAAGTTAAAGAACAAGGATGACATCCAAGTCTCCAATTTCTTAAGGATGTTCAAGCAACTTAACATCAATATATCCTTTGCGGAAGCTCTTGCTTATATGCCAAAGTTTGCTAAGATGTTCAAGGATTTGCTCTCAAACAAAGAAAAATTGGTTGATTTGCCCAACACATCCCTTAATGAAAATTGTTCCGCGGTGTTACTTAAAACCTTACCAACAAAACTTGGAGATCCGGGGCGCTTCTTGATACCTTGTAATTTTCCCGGTGTTGAAAATTGCATGGCTTTGGCGGATCTAGGGGCGAGCATAAACCTCATGCCTTTATCGGTTTGGAAACAACTATCTCTTCCCGAGCTCACTCCCACTAGGATGACTCTTGAACTAGCCAACCGAACCATAGCTCACCCCATAGGTATAGCGGAAGATGTGTTTGTAGGTGTGGATAAGTTTACCTTTCCGGCCGACTTTGTAGTGGTTGATTATGACATGGATCCTAGAGTGCCTTTGATTGTTGGTAGACCGTTTTTGAGAACGGGTCGTACCTTGATAGATGTGGCGGAAGGAGAATTAATTATGAGAGTAGAAGATGAGAGAGTGGTTTTTAAGCTAGGGAAAATTTGTGATAGGAAAGAGGTTAAGGAGTCTAGACCTTGTGAGACTATTAACATTGTGGATGTGCTAGATGAAGTGTGTAATGAACACTTTCATGATGCTTGTAAGAGTGCTAGTGATGAGATACCCCATGTTGAAACCGTGGCCTCAATTGCTCCCTCTTTAACACCTTTTGGAGAGAGTGATTTCCTCTTGGAGGAATTTGAGTCCAACTTTCTTGGTGATGATGATTCTCCCATTAATTGGGAAGAAGATATTCTTACAATCCAAAAGTTGCTCAATGAGGACCCTATTCCTTCTCCTATTCCACAAGAGATTACCATTGAGGAACCTTCCATAGTACAACCTTCCATAGAGAGTCCACCTCCCATTGAACTTAAGGACCTTCCATCCCATTTAGAATATGCTTTCTTAGAGGGCAAAGACCAATTACCGGTGATTATTGCTAAAGAGTTGAAAGAGGATGAGAAAGAGCAACTTATTGAAGTTCTAAAGAAACATAAGAAAGCTTTAGCATGGAAAATATCCGACATAAGGGGAATTGATCCACATTTTTGTACTCACAAAATCCTTATGGAGGATGACTATAAACCCGCCATTCAAAACCAAAGGAGAGTTAACCCAAAAATCCATGAGGTTATTAAGAAGGAAGTGATTAAACTCTTAGATGCGGGTATGATTTACCCCATTTCCGACTCTCCATGGGTTAGCCCGGTTCATTGTGTTCCAAAGAAGGGTGGAATCACCGTGGTGCCTAATGAGAACAATGAGCTTATTCCCACGAGACTTGTGACCGGTTGGAGAGTTTGCATTGATTATAAAAAACTCAATGAGGCAACTAGGAAAGACCATTTCCCGCTTCCCTTTATGGATCAAATGCTTGAACGCTTAGCGGGAAATGAGTACTATTGTTTTCTTGATGGCTTTTCGGGTTATTTCCAAATACCCATTGACCCTAAGGATCAAGAAAAGACCACATTCACTTGTCCCTACGGTACATTTGCTTACAAGAGGATGCCTTTTGGCTTATGTAATGCACCGGGGACGTTTCAAAGGTGCACGATGGCGATTTTCCATGACATGATAGAGCAAACCATGGAGGTTTTTATGGATGACTTTTCCGTATTTGGAAACTCATTTAGCTCATGTCTCACCAATCTTGAGAGAATGCTTAAGCGTTGTGAGGAAACATGTTTGGTGCTTAATTGGGAGAAATGTCACTTTATGGTGAAAGAGGGGATTGTTTTAGGACACAAGATATCCAATAAGGGATTAGAAGTTGATCGAGCTAAAATTGATGTGTTGCTAAGCTTCCCCCACCCACCTCGGTTAAAGGTGTGAGGAGTTTCTTAGGTCATGCGGGATTTTATAGGCGCTTTATACAAGATTTTTCTAAGATAGCTAGACCGATGACTCACCTCTTGGAGAAAGAGGCTCCTTTCATTTTTAACCAAGATTGTTTAGACTCTTTTGAGACTCTTAAGGAAAAATTGACTAAGGCTCCCGTTTTGGTTTCTCCAAATTGGGAATTACCTTTTGAGCTTATGTGTGACGCTAGTGATTATGCGGTGGGGGCCGTCTTAGGACAACGAGTTAATAAGCATTTTCAACCTATACACTATGCGAGTAAAACCATGACCGGTGCACAACTTCATTACACTACCACGGAAAAAGAGTTGCTTGCTATAGTATATGCTTTTGAGAAGTTTAGACCATATCTTGTGCTTTCCAAAACCATAGTGTATACGGATCATTCCGCTCTCAAGTATCTTATGACAAAACAAGATGCTAAGCCTAGGCTTTTGAGATGGGTTTTGTTGCTTCAAGAGTTTAAGATAGAGATTCGTGATAAGAAAGGGGCCGAGAATTTAGCGGCGGATCATTTGAGTAGACTTGAGCATCCTTTTCAAGGAGATTTCCCACACCAAGAAATCAATGAATCCTTTCCATTAGAGGAGCTCATGTCTATCTCTTCCCAAGAGGATGCCACACCTTGGTTTGCGGATATCGCAAACTATCTTGTGGGCAATGTGCTTATTGAGGGTCTTACTTATCAACAAAAGAAAAAGTTTCTTAAGGAAGTTAAGTATTACTTTTGGGATGATCCATATCTTTTTAGGCAATGTGCGGACCAAATCATTAGATGGTGTGTAGATGGGCCCGAGGCATTTAAGATCTTAGAGGCGTGTCATAAAGGACCTACGGGTGGACATTTTGGGCCTAACTACACTGCCAAGAAAGTCTTTGATTCGGGTTACTATTGGCCTTCCATTTACAAAGATGCCCAAGAAATGGTGAAATTTTGTGATGTTTGTCAAAGACAAGGAAAAATTACACAACGTGATGAGATGCCACAAAATTTTATCCAAGAGTGTGAGATATTTGATGTATGGGGCATTGATTTCATGGGACCTTTTCCATCCTCTAAGGGAAACAAGTATATACTTGTGGCGGTGGATTATGTGTCCAAATGGGTGGAGGCTAAAGCCTTACCTACCAATGATGCTAGAGTGGTTGTAAAGTTTTTGAAACAATTGTTTGCTAGATTTGGTGTACCTCGGGCCATCATAAGTGATCGTGGTACGCACTTTTTTAATGATCAATTCACGAGAGTTATGAAGAAATATGGAGTGAATCATAGACTTTCTACCGCGTATCACCCTCAAACAAATGGTCAAACCGAGGTCACAAATCGTGGTTTAAAGAGAATTTTAGAGAGAAGGGTGGGAGAGCATCGAGCTTCTTGGTCGGATAAGCTTGATGATGCTTTGTGGGCGTTTAGGACGGCTTTTAAAACACCAATTGGTTGCACTCCTTATAGGCTTGTCTATGGAAAAGCGTGCCACCTCCCATTTGAGTTAGAACATAAGGCATCTTGGGCTCTCAAGTGGGCTAACTTTGATTTAAACCAAGCCGGTTCACATAGGAAAGATCAACTTAATGAGATGGATGAGTTGAGAGCCAATGCCTATGAGAATTCTTTGCTTTACAAGGAAAAGACTAAGAAATTGCATGATGCTAAGATCAAGAATCGTGAGTTCAAAGTTGGAGAGCCGGTTCTCCTCTTTAACTCAAGATTGAAGATTTTTGCGGGCAAGCTTAAGTCGAGATGGTCCGGTCCATTCACTATTGCTCAAGTGTTTCCATATGGAACTCTTGAGTTGTCCCAACCCGATGGTCCAAATTTTAAAGTGAATGGTCACCGTGTTAAACATTACTTTGGGGAGGACATTTCCGTTGAAATGGTCCAAGAGGTCCCCATTTTCCCCATGAATTAATTCTTTGAGGGACGAGTCGAGCTAGAGACTCATTAACTCAAGCATCGTATAACTAGGTTTAGAGTGTTGTAGGTTAGAAATAAAGGTATAGACTTGGAGATAAGTGTAGGGGAGACCTTCTTTTGTCTTCATGATTGTTTGTAGGGTTGCTCACTCATCTCATGCTTTGGAGCTTATGGAGGAGGCCCTTGTATCCGGTTCACTTCGTTACTTTAGTGATTTTTCATTGACACATTATGCTTAAACATGATTTCACTAATAGTTGTCCTTTCCTTAACTTGGGTTAAGCAAAGTCTATTCATTGTCATAAGTGTAGGGGAAGTTTTTATACTTCCATGCTCTTAAACATTGAGGACAATGTTTAGCTTAAGTGTAGGGGGGTCTTCTATCGAAGTGACCTTACCTAGAACTTGTCATTGTCTTGCATGGTAATATGAAAAATTGAATTTTCAACATTTTTCAAATTTTTGATCTACTTTGGCCACCAAAAATATGCATTCATATTTTTTGCATCAATCATTGTGCATAACACATTTGCATTGTATATATTTCTTCTTTTATTTTTCATCAAAAATATATAAAAAGAAAAAAAAATAAAAAATAAATATATAATAAAACATGTTTTTAACAAGTTTAGACTTCTTTGACATATTAGGCCCGCCATGGGTATTTTGACTCAACCCGAGTTTGCTATTTTAGCATTCTCTAGCTAGTATCCTTAACCATGTAGGCCTTCATTGGTCTATTAGGCTAAGCATCCACCAATCTTATTATTTGAGATTTTAAACTTGTGGAGAATGGGAAATGATAGAGTTGAAGCAAGTGTAAAAGGGCTAGATAGACTTCATGGCAATTACTTGTGGCTAAACCCTTCTCTTCTTAACCTCTAATTTCTTCGCATGTATATAATTGTTAATAAATAATCAAGTACGGTTTTAATTGGTTTGTAATCTCTTATGCATTTTTGGCTAATCATTTATGGTTGATATGAGTACGTCTTAAGATTCTAAGTTAGCACGTTTTATGTGTATTAGACTTATGTCATGCTCCATATTTAGCGGGTGTTTTTCCTTTTCTTCTTTGCAAATTTCTTTGTGAGGAATAAAGAAAAATAAGAGCGGCTTATGAAAAAAAAATGAGTGGCTAGAAAAAAAAAAGAAAAAAAAAAAAAAAGAAAAAAAATAATGCAAGACTCCCAAGAGTGGCAGTGTGGTGTTAATTATAGTGACTATTGAGTTCCAATATTACCTTGGCGGGTTGCGGGGATTCAATAGATTGCTCCAATCCAATATTACCTTGACGGGTTGCGGGGTTGAAGATCCAAAGTCTCAAAAAGATGGCGGATGTAAATTATTGTGTGAGTTTTATTTTCCTTTCCTTAGCGAGTGTGTAGCTACTTATGAAAGCATGACATGAGGATTTTACACATAAGGCGAATGACTTATTACTCTTGAAACGGACTTATATTAATTGTGAGCGGTTTTTCAAGTAATGGATGAGAGGATTACTTAGGATTAAAACCGTGCTTCCTTATTTTTGGATTTTGCACTTCTTATACTTCACACTTGAAATAATGACAAATTTGCCCACAAGCAATTTGCTCAAATAATAACCGGTTCCACATTTAATTGTCATGAATAAGTTGGTGCACTTTTTACTTGTGAATGCAATGATCCCATTTTTAAGCTTGGTATGGGGAAAGTGAAACTTGAGGGTGATAAATGTCCATGGTACCCAAGCCCTAATCTAAGCCATTGAATTCTTTATGAGTTATTTCCATCAAAACCATTTCAAGAAAAATCAAAAAGATATAGAAAGAATTGTATTTTGTTCATTGCATTATTAAAAGTCAAAATCATGCATCATTTAGTTTAGAGAAGTGTAGATGCATCTCATATGGCCAAGGTGGGTTAATTATGAGGGAAATGTAAATTTGAGCTTTAATATATAATATTGCATGAGGACATGACAATGTTCAAGTGTAGGGGATTTTGATATGAGCTTAAACTCATATCCTTTTATCAACAAATAACCCTAAAACATGAAGCAAAATACCAATTTATCTTGCAAAAACAGTGTTATGTGGTATGTTTGTGTTTGTGTACACTTGTGTAGGTAAAAGGATACATTTTCAAGCAAACAAAGAAAAATCAAGCTCAAATGGATGAAAAAGACAAAGAAGGATCAAAAGTGACAAGACTTTGAAGTACAAGGACCTATCTTGACAAATTGCCAAAGTAGAAGGACTAAAGTGCAAATATTGTAAAAAGTCAAGATTCAAGTCAAACTTGGTCAACTCTCAAGTCAACTCAGTCTAAGGACCATTTTGTTCAAGAATGAAAGTTGAAGGACCAAATTTGTCAAAAGGATGAAGCTGCTAGCTCAAAAATGCAATCTGCTAAATCAAGGGACTAATTCTGCCAACATTTGAAAGTTATCCAAAGTTTAATCCATGTGAAATCATTTCATCCAATGAGAGAAGAGTAAATAAGTCACACGGATTGAACATTTAATTCCCACTCAGCCGCTATGCATTTAATACCCAATCTCAACAGTATGATCTGTGTGACCAATTTTTAGCCAATTACATGCTGACACGTGGCATCTTCTTCATCAAAGATATTCACCAGGATCGCGTTTGAGCTACAAGCCATTTCATGGAAAGATTTCAACACCAAAATTTATCATTTTGAAGAGACGAACACAATGGTGCCAATCAATTAACATGAAATCAATTATTGAAGAAAAACCCAAATCCTTGTTCATACCTGCAAATGCCATTATGCAGAATTGTCCACGTGGAAAGCTGGGATTGGTCCTGACACGTCACCAACCCCAACAACCATCTTCTTCATGCCTATAAATAGATGGATAGGACTTCATTTGTCGTTGGTAGCTTAATTTTGTAAAAACACATAGTTCTTAAATTTCTTTCCCTTTCCTCCATTTTTACCTTAGCTACTCAAGAGTCTGACAAACTCTTGAGTTAGTTAGTTAGTTACTTACCTTTCAACAACTTTGTAACCGTTTTTCATTGAATAAAATTCAAATCTTCCATTTCCCGCCAAAACTGTTCTTGATATTACTGTTCATTACCTGCTGATCTTGGATACTTGTGTTGTTGTTTTGTGTTTGTTATGATCATTGATTGATCATAACTGACATTGGAGAAGTTTGTTAGCTGTTTGAGCAGAATTCAGTTCATTCCATTGATTTTTGAAGATTTCAAGCATGATGATGATTCCTGTTGATTTGTTAGCTGTTCTTGTTGATTGATTGTGTCCTAGTGATAAGGTGGTGGTTATCACTAGGCTAAGAGAGCTCAGCGCTCCTCTTCTTCTCAGTGGTTTACTCCAATAGGTTTTAAAGCTCTTGTTTTTGTTCCACTGAAAAAGTCATATGCATGCTATTTTTCCTAGAGTAATCTTGATGACTGCATGATAAAAGTTGTTTGAAGTTGTTGATTGTTTGATCTTTGTGTGTTTGTAGTTTGATTCTTTTACTTGTTCTTTGATTTGGATAAGTTCTAGCTTACTGCATTAATTCAGTAATTTTTGGCCTTTTACCTTGATTGTAGTTCTAGTAGTGATAAGTACTTGTTCACTTCTTTCAAACCTTTCATTTTGATCACTTAGTCTAGCTTGCTATAGATTTTCATTCAGTTCCACTTCAAAATCAAATTGTCTTCACAAATTTTCATAAATATCAGTAAAAGGAGTGTTTGGGATTAGCATAAAAAGAGTTTTAAAGAATTGAGTTTTGGTGTTTTAAGGTTCATTTGCAGTTAAAAGGTGAAAATAAGGTGTTTCAAGTCATTTACAAGTCAAAAAGATAGTCAAATAGGCAAATGGCATCAAAAATGTTTGGGTTGATTTCATTCAGATTTGTCTTTTAGAACTTGTCATTTTCATTTGATCAGTACTCATTCAATATTAGATGAAATTGCACCAAATTTGTTCTCAGTCATAGCTTATATCATAGAGAATCAGAATCCAAGAGCATTTTCTACAGTATTCAATAATCAGATAGAAATAAGCAAAAATCAGATAAGCATACTTAAGTCAAGTTTCTGTAACTTGAAGCTGGAAATTTGTATCTCCTTATTCTCTTCATTAACATGTCCATTTTTCTTCACAAATCCACTTAAGTCATTGAGTTACATGATTTTTGAGAGTTTCAGCTTTTTGAAAAATAAGCTGGTCAACGCTTGGTCAACATAAGTCCATTTTCAGCTTAATTCAGATTCTTAGCTTATTTCTTGATGAAAAAGTTTCTAGTTTGATTTCACGTTCATTACTTGGATAGCTTAATCAGTTTCATTAAGAAAATCAAGTTGTGACTGTTTAGATTTTGCTATAGCTTATTTTGTGCTTATTGATAAGTGCTCATTTGCTTATTTCTCAACTTCAGCCAATTTCCTTTTACACATGTAGCTTATTTGGGATTTAAAACATATTGCAACTTGTCTCATTGAATTTGGTTGAGTATTAAGCTCAAACGAGCTTATTTTTAGTCTAAACCCGTTTTTGGCTTAAATAGTTTTCATAATTGCTTTTTGGTCCCTATTGTTTTAAACAGATTGTAAACTTGGCTAAACTTCCAAGTTTTTAGGGTTTACAAGATTTAAGTCCTTGTAGTTTGAAAAGTTGTTATTTTCAGTTAACAAGTTGTTAGTTTGTTACATTTTTGGTTAGTTGGTTATCAGATTTGCATAATTGATCCTTGTAGTTAACAGATTTACACTTTTAGTCCCTAGATTTGTTAGAATTTACATTTCAAGCATTTATCTTACCTAGAATTTACAACTTCAGTCCTTTTAGTTTCATATTTTGCATTTTGAATTTTACTTGAATAAAAATTTGGTATTTGCAATTTGTTTTACATATAAGTAGGTAATATTTTTTCCGTTTTGCAAGGTTTTGATTGAATTAGCAAATAGAATATCCAAGCAAGCTTAACAACCAAAAACAGTTATAAACCCGATATTGGTTGGACTTTCCATTAGCAAGAACTGAGAAAAAACGAACTGCATTATACACAATATCAATAAACATTGGATTGAACCAACCTACTAGAATTCACTGCATGGATCGGCGTCAATAGTGAATCTCGCAAGTGGTTGAATCTCTCATCCTTAGACTTGAGATGCAAGTAGGTTTTGTATGTGTGGAATGTCAATCTTTGATATGGTTAAACGTTGTCCTGAACAAGGTTGCTATAAAGACCATTTTCAGGTGCGATGTGAAACACATGAACGACACGTACAGTCAAAATAGGATTTGTTCTTCCACTTGTATTGGAGTTAGATACTACTGGGCCCCTCGATGAATTGTACAGATGTATGTGTGGCCACACCCAAAGGCAATTGAGATGATACTTGATTAATTTGGTAATCTAGTTCAATATCTATATCGAGAAACAGAATAGTTAAACTTAAGAGTGACTTTTGATCCATGTCTAAAGTTTTACAAAGTATCTGAAACAAAAGGATGATTGATATCTAAACCATTTAAATAAGATGTTTGAGAAACTATCCTCGTATGTTTCTGGGGGCATAGGTGTGTTGCTGGACGCTAACCATTGCTTGTATAATTACATGATTATTATGACGTATGCAAGTGGGAGTTGTTGGAGTATGCTCATGTCATAACAACTAATTATATGGCTAGACACATATGGGCCTCTGGGGTCACACACATATACACAGAGGTACCATTTCAATATAACGTGTTTATCGTATTTACGATATATTTATAACCTACGTAACTCGGAATAACTATTGGGCCTCTAATGAATAAGTAAAGTACTTAAATCCATTGGACTAGAGAAAACAAATGGAAAGCCCATTTGGGCCCTATAGTGGACTTCCACATAAAGAAAAATGATAAGTTTTGGTTTTTGAATAAATATGACTTAATTATGCATTTATGTGCATTAATTTCATATAAACAAGCTACCAAAACTATTTCCTTCTTCCCTTGACCATATACCACGAAATTATAATGATTTTATGAGTGGGTTTGTTGTTTTTTGATCAAAAATCTTGAATCTTGTTCATTCAAGATTTGTTACGAGGTTACGGGTTATATTGACTAGCATCTACGGGGTATACAATGACGTGTAGTGCGGATTACATCATAGAGATGATCTATTTTGATCATTTAGTTTCTTGGTTAGATCATGTGGTGATTGTCTCCATATATCATTTGTTGCTGCTCGATCTTACCGAATCACGTTACAAAGGTATACTTTTATCTCCCTTTTTGTTGATTAATCATATGACTCTATGGATCCGTTCATAGGTGATCTTTCCGTTGCGTTTATTATTTATTCATATCATGTTTATATGGATAATCACCTATAAAAAGTACGCTAGTAAGATACTTAATTTGCATGTGTAAAGATATTAGTACAAAGCCTAAACAATCATTTATTAAACATGAATATATCACATTCTTGCACCTATACAAAATAAGCTAGTAAGATCATTGCTGAAATATTTGCTAATACTTTGCACATGTGAATATTCTTACAAAACTTAAATAATCGTATACTAAACATTGATATCTCCTTTTTTCACTTTATTTAAAATACGATAGTACGATCAAAGCTTCAATCCCTAGTCATAGTTTGCAGTAGTGAAGATATTCTTACAAAACATAAATGATACTAGTATATCAAGCATCAACATCTCGTAATTTTGCGATTCGAGTATAAAAAACAAGCTAGTTAGATTAAAACTTTAATCCTTGTTCATAGTTTGCTATTGTAAAGATATTCTTACAAACTTAAATTATCATCTCTTAAACATTAGTACCTCCTACTTTTGTACTTATAGTACTAATAAATACGATTTTAAAATCATCTTTTGCACGCGTAAAGATATTTTTATAAACTTAAATAATCGTCTATTAAACATGTATATCTCTTATATTTTTACTTTTACTATAAAAACACTAGTATAATTGAAGCGTAAAACTTTGCTAATAATTAGCACGCGTAAGGATATTATTAATAAAAATAATCTTCTATTAAACGTTGATATTTTTTTACTTTTAGTAAAATAAAGTGCTTGTAAGATCAAAGCTTTTGCACCCACGAGGATATTATTTCAAAACTTAAATAATCATATATTAAACATTAATATCTCATATTATTGCACTTGTGATAAAAAATGTTAGTAAGTTCAAAACTTCAATCCTTGATCCTTATTTGCACGAGTGAAAATATTCTCATAAAACTTTAATAATCATCTATTAAATGTCAATATATATCATATTATTGCATTTCTAGTAAGAAAATATGTTAAGTAAGATGAAACTTTAATATATGCTTATTAGTAGCACGCGTGAGGATATTCTTACAAAACTTCAATATTTGCTTACTGTTTTCCCTTTTTACCAAAAGCTAGTTTCACTAACCGTCGACAATATTCACAACCGTACAATTTTATTACTAATAGAAAAGAATAATCTTTACCTAATTCCTATAATTTTAATTTTAGATTCAAATACATGTTAAGAAATCTCCTAAAATCCCGAAATTTTGAATACGCCAACTCTCAATCTCGATTCCCTTTTTCACCAAAAGTCCAAATTTTGCAACAAGTTTTTCATCTTAAGCGGTTGCAACAAGTTTCAATCCAAAATCTGTGTTCCAATTTGTCTTTATACATGGAAGAAATTGGCACAAAACTTCGTTCACTTTTGCATAGCTAACCATGGGCTGCCCTTAATGAAGCATAATCTGCTCAAAATTACAAGAAAACCAAAATCATTCAACAATTCCTCTAGGTATTTCTGTTTTTTTTACTTTGGCTCACAATGGAATTTACCTGGTGTTTGAACAGTGTAGACATTGCAGCCGAAAATGGAACCTAAAGAGCTCAAAAGACTAAGGTTAACAAACGTTTCTTCGGTTGTAATAATCCATTTTGGAGGAGATGGCATTCCAAATTGTTCTGCATGACCTCTCATGAAGAGAAACTGTCCTTCAATGAGTTCGAGTCTGCAAGTTGTTGTACATTACTGTATTATATTTGTGTTCAGTGGCGGACACAGGATATTGTAGTGTGGGGGGCAAAAAAAACTTATTGACGATAGCAAAGCGAAAAAAATTAAAATCTGAATAAAAAATCGAGTACTTTAACTTAATACTAAAGATTTTTAGGTTTTAGAGTGTTAAATGTTGGACTTTAATGTGTGAGCGGGGGCAATTTGTGTTTCTAGTGGGGGGGGGGGGGGGAATTTAAAAAAAAACTATCGAAATTAAACAAAAAGTACACTGTAATCTCGTACTTTTGGTCGAGCTTTCACTTCTAAACTATTAATGCCACCCCCAACCCAATAAGTAGATCCCGCCCCTGCTTGTGTTGTTGAATACATTTTGTAACATATTTTTTCTGAGGGCTGCAAGTTACAATTCACATAAATATGTCAGTCTCAACCTATAACTGTGAAATAGGTCATTTTGAGTTATATCGGTTTGCTAACACATCAACTTGGGTTTATCTATTTGCTTATGCTTAAAAATCATGATATTAGAGACTTACAGTATAACAATCAAATTAACAAATTAATACCGACAAGTGTGGGAAAATGAAATTTATCTTTTGCCAATTTTCATCTTTGCTAGAATTAAATTCGAGTGAGACATTAATAATTCAGAAGTGAAAGCTCGATTTTTTGGATAAAAGATACACATAATTACCTTTCTTGGCAAGATTTCATCTTTTCTAGTATTAAATGTAACACCCCACTTGGATAAGTGGACCGTTACGTGTATTTATGGCGTGTCATCAAAGCATAAGGTAAATGTCCTAAAACATTAACTGACCATAAAGGAAATACCGGAATCAAACATCGGTAATCCAAACATAAGCTCAAAACATGAAAAGTAAAATACTGAAGGAAAGGACTAAACAATGTCCAAATATGCAGAATAATGTAAGAAGTGCATAACGTAAGAAGTCTGGATAGATTCCATCCAAATGCACATCAGAATCCTAAGAGCGTCCTGGTGTACCTGCCGTTAGAACATGAAAGGAACTACGGCTGAGCATAACACCTAGTGAACGAATATAAAGCATGATAAGAACTATTGAAATGAAGCAAATGATAAAATACTGAAATTGTAATACTGATAAGTAAAGTTGTAGCGGAAATCTGTGTATAATCTGAAAAGTCCGATTTATAAATAATAAAGCTGAACTGTTATCTATTAAATCTGAAAACATGCATTTACTATATTTTAATTGCCAAGAGCTTATATAGGTCATGTGTTGAAACAACTGTTGCATGAATAACTGGAGGTGGTGACCTCGTCATGCTGTAGAGAGGCGACCTCTAAATAATGTGCTGGCTGGAGGGATCAGCTCCAATGTGAAGGATGTAGAGCACACACCACATTCACCTGATAACTATAAACTGATAATCCTAGGATGCATCCATACGCCCCACTAATAATACTGATAAAATGGCCAAGATGAGTTGAATGGGACGCTGCAGGATATCACTCTCCTACAGGTGAGTCATGACACCGGTGCCTCTAGTGTCATGGTTACGGTACCTCCGTAACTAGTACATAAACTGGTCATGCTTGTATATAAATCTCAGGCAATCTATTTAGTTATTAAAGTGATTAATGATAAGCTTAAAACATATACTAGGGAAAACATTTGGCTGCAGACGAGGAATCCTAATCATGCATAGAATAAAGTCCTCACTGAAGGACGGGAAATCCGTACCTCGTGTCCAGTACTGAAATAATAAGGAAAGCTGAAAGATCTACTCCGACTTCACGGATACTACATAAACAAGGGACGTGAAATGAGTTGACTGATATCGGTTTATTTTTACTGATCTTAACTGTTCTTAGTTTGATTTATTTTATTCTTATATTACTATTTGTATATAATCTGATAAGTTCGGACTATTTGATAACATTACTGATTAATATTTATACTGTATTCTTGTTACTGTGAAATCTCTATTCTGGTATTACTATAAATAGTAACTTGCTCTAAATAGAAAGCATCAAAATTTAGGAAAGTTTCCAATTTAGTTTCTATGAAAATAAAAAATTAATTAAATCCTACGTTTTCAAATAGTGAGAAAAATAAAGCCAGAACCAATTTCATTTTATTAATTAGATTAATAAAATGAAACAAAAAATTAACTTGACTTATAAAACATATAAATAAAATGATTAAATCAAATTAACTAAATCCGTGTATTTATTTATTACTCGTGACCCCGAACCCGAGTCACAGCCAAGCCACACGACGAGGAAGGCACCAAGCCTCACCAACAGCCGACGGCTGTTGGTTTGTCCGGCGGCCAGCAGTCCCTACTGCTGTCTGGTCGCCGCTGGTAGGCCAGATTTCCCGCTGCTATACCCGGCGTTCCCCCTGCTGTGTACCCAGTTCCCCCCGCTTGTGTTGTTGTTTCCACTACATGTACTCCCAAACACCCCTTTAATGCTTGTTAACCCCAAACACCCCCTGTTGTGTATATTTACCCACTGCATCCTAAGACAAACACCCCTGCTGTGACCAAGGTACCCATCGAGAGCCCCTTGGCTCTCGGTTCCCCCTGATTGCCAAACGCTCTAACTGTGGGGGTTGTTTGGGCTTGCGGCTGACCAAAAGAACCCACCACCGCATGATGGTTCAAACCAAAACCCTGTATATCCGAATCAAACTCCAGACGAACTGATGAATAACGTGATCTACATATTTTTTATTACTGATTTTGTGGTTTTAAAACAGAATTAAAAGGGACAGAGATGATACCATTTTAGATTGGTAACTA
The DNA here is from genome assembly GCA_025667525.1 of Glebionis coronaria. Classification (NCBI taxonomy): domain Eukaryota; kingdom Viridiplantae; phylum Streptophyta; class Magnoliopsida; order Asterales; family Asteraceae; genus Glebionis; species Glebionis coronaria. The sequence continues at coordinate 201,190,215 of CM046880.1, forward strand.
GATAACCATGCACACGAATCAAGGCTGTAAAAATAATCTCGACACCCCCTTTTCTTTGTGTTGTAACCGGCGGCCACTAAAGGGTTCTAAACCCTAGTTTTCTTTTGTTTCGTGAATGTGAAATGGGAGGGGACACTTTTGTGTTTCTTGTGTTTGTATTTACCACGTGTCGGGCTCAAAGCCCACACTCCTTCTTTGTTCCATAAACCAAACCGCTACCTTTTATTTATATTAAGCTTTCCGTTTGATTCTCGACACCTATAAATTATCACCGTAAAATGAATTTACATTTCTCGTGTTTCTTTTTTTTGAAAACGTAATATTCTTTCTGTAAAATAAATAATATTTCTCGTGTTTTAATAATTATTTATATTTCTCGTGTTTAATAATTATTTATATTTCTTGTGTTTTAATAATTATTTTCTGGATAATTATTGTCTTGTAATATTTAAATAAAACAAAGGCTGCGTAATTACTGTTAACGTTTAATTATAGCTAAATCTGAGACTACGCGTATTTAATATTCTAAGATTTTAAATACGGGTTTCACAATTCTTCCCCTCTAAAAAAATAAGTCGTCCTCGAATTAAGGATATTATTATGTTGGTGTTTTACAATTCTTCCCCTCTAAAAAGGAGAAATTCATCCTCGAATTAAAGGTAATAAGCTGGTGAAGGTATAAAAGATGAAAGGACATATATGCTGAAAGAGCATGAAGGCTGAAAAGACATATAAGCTGAAGGATCATTCGTCCTTGAATTAGAATATGATGCTGCTGAAAGGGTATAAACGTGACCTGACTGAAGTAAACATTGAACGTGACATGGTTGAAGAGAACATGGAACGTAACATAGCTGAAAGAACTTAATTGAATTTATTGAAGGAAAAGGATGAGAGATCCAGATGGACTCCTCCGTTTCGAGTGGCCTCCCGCTCGAAACGATTCCTTCAAAAGTCTGAACATAATAAAATCTCGGTCCTGATGACCCTGTCCTGATGATGCTGAATAGTTTCTGGTTCCATACTTAAGATGGATTTTATGAATCTGATAGAATGAACAAGTCATAGCATGAAAAGGTATGTGCAATTATCCTGAAGAGATAACAGTTATATCTCTGGGCAGGCTGCTGAAAATATATAGGTACGAACTACGTGAACAATTGTGAACGTGCTACGTGAGCAATTGTGAACGTGGTTCGTGATCATAAGAGGAACGCTGTACATGAAATATATCATGAATGTGATACGTGAAACATACTGTGGGTGTGATACTAGAACATATCATGAATGTATGCTGATTGAAGAAGGAATGCCAAACAATATGCCTGAGACGTGAAACGTCTGCCTGGTTATGGGATAGCTATGCTAAACTTGAGTCTGTTTTCTCAAGCTTCTGTAACCGTATTCGGTAATAAACTGTGAAACGTGTATCGCGAAGTGGCACCCGAACTGATCGTGAACAATGCCATGAATGCGAACATGAACTTAAATCATGAGATAGAACAAATATGGACTGAAAAATATTGTAAGTACATGTGATCGTGAACATGAACGTGAGCGCGATTCGCGAACGCTAATTTCCATCCGACAAGATTGTTGATGGAATACCTTGGAATCATTCAATCTATTGCTGAATTTCCTTCAGATTTGTTACTACGTAATCATCCCGGATAAAAGAATACGTGTAGGCTGGGTTAACTGGTTAAAAACGACTTAGATAGTATCATGCTTCGTCTGAGTCTATGGTAACTAATACTTCGCTTTTGGCTAGGTATAAAATCTTATCGTCCGAATCTTTTCGAATTGAAAATCGGTCTTAAGTGCGACTCAATCGTCTTTTGGTGAATCAAGAGAATGGTTTGGTTTGTTTATCTAATTTTAAACTATAAGCAAGTAATTAAAGTGTCGTTGAGTAAAATGGAAGAATAAAGATTAATATTTAAAATGACGAGTAAAAATAAATGGTTGGAAACTTGAAGGCAACAATGGAAAAGTACTAGCGCACTAAATAAAACTAACACTTGGAGAATTTTCTAAAAATAAGAACTTAGTTGAAAAGTACTAAAAGAAAGTAAGATCGGAATATCAAACAAATGCAAACAATAGGAATAAGCCCCAAAAAGGTGTCCCGATCGGAATGTATTCCGATCGGTTGATCGGAAAGTTGGTAAATCCTGCAATCGGAATATCAAACAAACATGATCGGAATAAGGAGACAGCTCCAATCGGAATATATTCAAAAGAGGGTCAATCGGAATGTTTAACTTCGACCCAATCGGAATGCGAAAGACCTAATCCGATCACAGTGATCGGAATAAGGATGCAAATCGGAATCTGGGAAAACCCTTTTCCGATTGGCTAATCGGAAAAGGGGAGGCTGCTCAGAATGGGTCAATCGGAAAGGGGTTTATACCCTTTCCGAAAATGGTGGGATTCGAGTATAAGCTAATGAATAATCTATATAATAAGCTTATCACCAAACTAAGGCGAATCAATGATTAAACCGGATCGAATAAGCACTTGTATCAACTTATTCAACCTCAAAATAAGCAACTTTTTGGATCAAACAATAAAAGCATAAACTTTTTAAAGAAAACTTTTTATAAAGTAAATAAGCTAATCACCAAAGTAAGCCAATAAGCACAAAAGTCTTAAAGCTTAATCAAATGAAAACTTATGAAATGATCAAAAGATTAACTTTTAAGCAAGAAATCATTTAGAACAACACGGATCATATGATAATCGCACCAAAATCAATCTAAAATCAAAGAAGAATAGAATGAGATTAAGGATTAAAAGCTTAAAATAGAACTTTGATTAATGAAAAATAAGCAATACAAAGTGTTTAATCTTGAAAGATTAAAAGAAAAAGATGAACCTTAGTGAGAGAAAGTTTAAGACTTTCTCTATCTAAAACTAGAGAAAACTAAGAAAAATATAAACTAGCTAATTAACTAACTCCCCTCCTAATGACTATTAGGAGGGTATTTATAGGGAAGGTGGAAGGAGTGCATGTGTTGCATCTTCTTTCTTGCTTCCTTCACGTTTTCTCGACTCGACTTTAATTCTTTGTCTTTGTCGTCTCGGGATTTGAACTTGTCTTTTTAATTTTCTTCTTCTATTAGACTTAAGTTCTTCGACTTCGTTAAACTTCCGTCTTTAGACTTATTCTTCGATAAATCTTCAGAATAGGCCTTGGACTTCCGTTCTTTTTGCACTCTTGATCTTTTGACTTCGTCTTTTCCTGTTTTCTTTGATAAAAGCCCGTGAAAGCCCGTGTTTTCTTCCTTTTTCATATTTTGGTCCTAAAACACAATAAAAACACAAACCACGCATAATTCCGACTTTTACGACATAAATCACACGTTTTGGTCTTGTTATTATTGGAAATAAGTGGTAAAAGGATAAGTGTTTTCACACTTATTAAATCCCCTACACTTGACCATTGAAATACCCTCATGCAATGCATTAATTTTAAAGCACGGTTTACATTTTCCATCATAAATAACCCACCTTGGCCTTTATTAAATACTAAACATGAAAAGATAGAACAAGTAAAGAAATTAAAAACTTACATTGGGTTTTGGCAGCCATGAACGTTTATCCTCCTCAAGTTTCACGTTCCCCATACCAAGCTTAAAAACGAGATCATTGTTATTATAAGTTAGCAAACTATCACGAACTCATGTGGGCCAATTACTCACTTAGACTCCCTTATTCCTAGGTGTATCTTCTATATTTTATTTTTGTCTTGAATGATCATGAGGATGCATTGTTTGACTTATTTCGATAGTTATTTAGGCCGAAAATAAAGTGAACGATTTAATCAATAGTTAGCTAAAGGACCAAATCTTTTAAAACTGCTTCCCGGGACCTCATAAAGTTCATATCTTGGCATAACTCGCTTCACTATTTGAGACCTTTCTCGAACCGATATTTGGCAGCGACTTCATACTTCGAATCTTTGAGAGACGTTCTTGAAATTATGGTCTTCTCTTCATAATAGGAAATTCTTCACTTGAAGTTTTGAGAGATTCTTCATTTTTAGACCACGACTTCTTCATTTTTCTCTAATCTTTATTTTTGACTTTGATATACAACGATCCGCCTCCTTTTAGGACTTAGAATTATTTATCCTCATACCTTGTTAGGGTCTTTTCGGATAGACTTCTCCATGACTTTTGGGGAGTTCTTGCTTTTCGTCGTGTGTCTCGATCCTTCATATTGATTTTCAATAAATGATTCTTCACATCACTTTTGGATCTTTAGCAACAAAATGTAGCCCTCATGCCTTGTTAGGGCCTTTTCGGACTCGCCAATCTTCACATCCCGCTTCAATAAGTTATGCCTTGGCTATGAACTCTAATTAATACCGAGCAACTTTTAAACGATCTGGGCTAGAAGCTAAGTAACCTTTTAAATCGTACAACCTTATTTATTGCAGATAAATTTATTAACAAGCGGAGGGAGAATAGGCTTATAATTAACTCACATGAATTCACGAAAGAATACCGAACCTATAATTGACTCTATCATCTCTCGTTCTTCACAATTTAAAATCTCAAGGAATGAGACTCGTGGATGCTTAGCCTATTAAATCAAAGTTTTGGGTTTTCGAATCGCCTATAGGATCTTGCAAATTCTTAGACTTTTTCAAGTTTAGAAATCGCATTTTAAAGTTCCCTTGATAAACGACTCTCTAGGATCAATTATAGGAACTTGCGAAAAGTTCTTGTTCTTAACCCGTGAAAGTTAAGACTTTCGCGTTTTATAGCTCCCTATATAAAAGCCTAGCAAAACTTGATTTAAACACGTTAAGGATACTAGCTAGAGTAAACTTAGGTAAGTAAACTCGGGTTGAGTCAAAATGTTCACGACTAAGAAAAATCTAAAACCACTTTATTTAAGCAAGGAAAGAAAATAACCATAATAAAGGAAAGTACAACTATACAACTAGGCCAAAATAGATTAAAAATTTTGGAAAATGTCGAAAAATCAAATTTTCCGGTTAAAATGAGGGCAAATTCATGGAAAAGACCACTTACTTCGATAGAAGTCCCCCCTACACTTGAGATAAGCATTGTCCTCAATGTTTAAGCATGTGGGAGTAAACTCCCCTGCACTTAGGACATTGTGCACTTTGTTTAAATCTTGCTAAGGAAAGGACAACTAAAGTGAATTCAATGTGAACATATAAAATATGAAATATTGAATCACAAGAGTTTAGGATAGAACCGGGATGATGGGAACACGGTATCACGGTTCGTCAAAAGTCATCAAGATGCTCTCTGAAGCTTTAATCCCTGCACAGCACAAGAAACAAGACAACAAACATATGTGGTACACCCCCTACACTTATTATGAAAGCAGTAAAGGATAGAACACGGGTTGCCTCCCGAGAAGCGCTTGTTTTTGTTCACCGAGTCACGAGCCTGACTCGACCCAATTTTTAGTTCATGGGGAACGTGGTGAGGGATGGAATCAACTCTTGAGAGATGTCCTCACCAAAGTACAGCTTCAGACGCTGATCATTCACCTTGAAATTGGGCCCATTCGGCTGAGAAAACTCAATGGTCCCATATGGAAAGACGTTGGCGACGGTGAATAGACCAGACCAGCGGCTCTTCAACTTGCCAGAGAAGATCTTCAACCGAGAGTTAAAGAGTAAGACTTGATCACCAACGTGGAACTCTCAGTTCTTGATTTTAGCGTCATGAATGATCTTGGTCTTCTCCTTGTAGATCAGCGAGTTCTCATAAGCTTCATTCAGCAGTTCATTGAGCTCGTTGAGTTGAACCTTGCGATGATCACCGGCTTTGTTGATGTCGAAGTTAGCCCACTTCAAGGCCCAGTGCGCCTTATGTTCCAGCTCGATGGGTAGGTGGCAGGCTTTCCCGTACACAAGACGATAAGGTGTACAACCGATCGGGGTCTTGTAAGCAGTACGGAAAGCCCACAGAGCATCATCTAACTTATCGGCCCACGCGGCGCGATGCTCTCCCACAGTACGCTCCAAAATTCTCTTCAAGCCACGGTTGGATATTTCAGCTTGCCCATTGGTTTGGGGATGATAGGCGGTGGAAAGACGGTGATTGACACCATACTTAGCCATGACTCTTGCAAATTGATCGTTGCAAAAATGAGTCCCGCGGTCACTGATAATAGCACGAGGAACGCCGAATCGAGCGAAAAGCTGCTTCAAAAAGTTCACAACCACCCTCGCATCATTCGTAGGAAGAGCCTTAGCTTCAACCCATTTAGAAACATAGTCGACGGCGACGAGGATGTACTTGTTCCCTTTGGAGGATGGAAATGGCCCCATAAAGTCGATGCCCCATACATCAAAGATTTCACATTCCTGTATGAAATTTTGAGGCATCTCATCCTTATGTATGATCTTGCCTTGACGTTGGCAAGCATCACAATGCTTAACCATTTCGTGAGCGTCACGATAAATGGTGGGCCAATAGAATCCAGAATCAAACACTTTTTTAGCGGTGTAGTTGGGACCAAAGTGACCACCGGTGGGTCCTTTGTGGCAAGCTTGGAGGATGTCATAAGCTGCCGGTCCGTCAACACATCGACGAATAATCAGATCAGCACATTGTTTGAATAGAAAAGGGTCATCCCAAATGTAAGTCTTAACATCATTCAAGAACTTCTTCTTTTGTTGGGATGTTAACCCTTTGATGAGAATACCACCCGCTAAGTAGTTTGCAATGTCCGCAAACCACGGGATGTCATCAAGATTGAGGTTTATAGACATTAAGGTCTCAAGGGGGAAAGAGTCATTGATCTCTTTGTTCAGATGTTCCCCTTGATATGGATCCTCAAGTCTGCTCAGATGATCCACGGCCAGGTTTTCAGCTCCCTTCTTGTCGCGAATTTCAATGTTGAATTCTTGAAGGAGTAAAACCCAGCGAAGAAGTCTTGGCTTAGAATCGTGCTTTGTCATCAAGTACTTCAACGCGGAATGGTCCGTATATACGATGGTGGGGGATAAAACAAGATAGGGGCGAAATTTCTCAAAAGCATAGACAACAGCTAAAAGCTCTTTTTCGGTTGTCGTATAATGCAATTGAGCCCCCGTCATTGTTTTGCTAGCATAGTGGATTGGTTGGAAGTGTTTATTCACTCGTTGGCCCAAAACTACACCAATAGCAAAGTCGCTAGCATCGCACATCAATTCAAAAGGCAGCTCCCAATTAGGGGTAACCAAGACCGGTGCCTTAGTTTGCTTATCCTTAAGAAGGTTGAAGGCTTCGAGACACTCTTTAGAAAAGATAAAAGGAGTATCTTTTTCCAAGAGGTGGGTCATCGGGCGAGCGATTTTAGAGAAATCTTGAATGAATCGACGATAGAAGCCCGCATGACCCAGAAAACTTCTCACACCCTTCACGGTTGAAGGTGGAGGTAATTTGGCTTTGACATCAACTTTAGCACGGTCGACTTCAAGACCGGCTTTTGAAATTTTGTGTCCTAGCACAATGCCTTATTTTACCATAAAATGGCATTTTTCCCAATTCAGAACAAGGCGAGTGTCTTCGCACCGCTTAAGCATACGTTCCACATTGGCAAGGCAAGAAGAGAAGGAATCCCCAAAGACCGAGAAATCATCCATGAAGACTTCCATGGTTTGCTCAACTATATCATGAAAGATAGCCAACATGCACCTTTGGAAAGTCCCGGGGGCATTGCATAAGCCAAAAGGCATTCTTTTGTAAGCAAATGTGCCATAGGGACAAGTGAATGTCGTCTTCTCTTGATCTTGTGGATCGATGGGTATTTGGAAATAACCCGAGAAACCATCAAGAAAGCAGTAATATTCATTACCCGCTAAACGTTCAAGCATTTGGTCCATAAATGGTAGAGGGAAATGATCCTTTCTCGTGGCATCATTGAGTTTGCGGTAGTCTATACAAACCCTCCACCCAGTAACGAGACGGGTAGGAATCAACTCGTTGTTGGCATTGGGCACCACGGTGATTCTGCATTTCTTAGGCACACAATGGACTGGACTAACCCATGGTGAATCCGAAATAGGGTAAATCATACCCGCATCAAGAAGTTTGATAACCTCTTTTTTGATGACTTCATGGATTTTAGGATTCACCCTTCGTTGGCTTTGAATTGTGGGCTTAAAGTCGTTCTCCATGAGAAGTTTATGTGTGCAGAAGTGAGGATCAATTCCACGGATGTCGGAGATTTTCCAAGCGATAGCTCTTTTATGCTTCTTCAACACAGCGACAAGTCGGGCTTTTTCGTCTTCTTTCAGATCCTTTGCGATGATGACCGGTAGCTTCTCGTCGTCTTCTAGGAAAACGTACTCAAGATGAGGGGGTAGGTCCTTTAGCTCAAGAGTAGGAGGATCCTCAATAGATGGTGAAACTAACGATGGATCATCATCAGTCACCTCTTTAGGAGCAGGAGGAGAAAACGGGTCCTCATCGAGAAGTCTCTCAATAGTACGAATGTCTTCATCCCAATTGGTGGACAAATTATCATACTTAATATCGAGAGGACCCAAGCTAGCTTCGAAATTATCCAAGTCACTTTCTCCAAAAGGAGTCAATGCTGGAGCAATTGAGGTAACGGTCTCAACATTGGGTAGAGAAGAAAGAGTACTTTTGCAAGCATCATGAAAATGTTCTTCACAAGCCTCATCGAGAACATCAATAGCATTAACACTCTCATATGAATAAGGTTGCTTAGAAATCTTACCCATGTTGAAGACAATTTTATCGTCACCAACTCTCATGATTATTTCGCCCGCGGCTACATCAATGAGAGTGCGACCGGTCCTCAGGAATGGACGTCCAACGATTAATGGAACACGTGGATCCATCTCGTAGTCAACGACGACAAAATCCGTCGGGAAGGTGAATTTATCAACGCCAACAAAGACATCTTCGGCTATCCCCACTAGATAAGCAACCGTACGGTTGGCTAATTCCAAAGTCATTTTGGTGGGGACTAGCTCGGGGAGAGATAATTCCTTCCAACCACTTAAAGGCATTAAGTTTATACTGGCACCTAGATCGGCTAGGACCATGCAATTCTCTACTCCCGGGAAGTTGCAAGGAATCAAGAAGCGACCCGGATCACCAAGTTTGGTGGGCAATTTCCTTAAGAGCACTGCGGAGTAGTTCTCATTAAGTTGGGTCTGAGCGATGTCAAGAAGCTTTTCTTTATCACTTAGAAGATCTTTAAACATCTTAGCGTACTTGGGCATGTGAGCGAGAGCCTCGGCAAAGGAGATGTTAAAATTCAATTGTTTAAACATTTTGAGAAAGTTTGAAACTTGAATATCATCCTTGCTCTTTTGCTTCTCTTTCCTCAACCTTGAAGGATAAGGTATATTGGATGAAGAAGAAGGCTTTAAGGGAGTAGGATCACTCACAACCACGGGTGGTGGGGAAATAGGGACAAAAGGTAAAGGAGGTGGGGAAAGTTGCTCTTTTTCCTTGTTCACAATCACGGGTGGAGGTGTAGGAAGCTCGGGTTCCATATAACCTTTTCCACTACGAGTGGTGATTGCTTTCATCTCCCCTCTTGGATTCGCAACGGTATTACTCGGAAGAGTACCCGAAGAAGAGGGTTGATTACTTTGGATGAGCGAACCAATCATATCACGAAGGTGAACCGCTTGATTATTAAAAGAGTTTTGCATGTTTGCATTAATTTCATTGCTGTGTTTTGCCATGTCATTCCTTAGCTCGGCTTGAATATCGCTCCCTTGTTTCACCATGTCATTCTTCAAGTTGACAAATTGACTCTGAAGATTCGTCACCATCTCACGATTAGTCTTCATGAACGTCTCGACGTCTTGGTTTACTACCATCGGTTGATTGAGAGGTGGAGCTTGGTAAGCTTGAGAATTTCCTTGAGTTGGGTATGGGTTTCTTTGGGATTGATATTGATTTTGAGCACGAGGTTGGGATTGGTTGTTTCGGTTATAGCTTTGTTGTTGGTTTTGGTTTGCAGGAGGGAAACCGGGAGGAGCAAGATAATTGTTAGAACGATAACTTAGCAAGCCACGGTCTCCTTGAGGGCGGGCTTGATAGCCTCCCGTGGGATAAGTGCCGTAAGCTGCGTTAACGTTTTCAGAATAATTGCTTTGAGTAGAAGGACAATCATTATAAGAATGAGGACCACCACATGTGTCACAAGAAATAGCAACGGCTTTAGCTTGTTGAAATTGGTTTGTGGCTATGGACATGAAATCCTTGTGCATACTCGCGATTTGTCGGGTAAGTTCGGATATCTCAGGATTGGAAGTAGTAGAAGAAACATTGACTCTCTGATTAGATCTTGAGGATGCGGATGAATCCCAATTCTTGTGGTGAGTAGTCATGTTTTCGATCAACTCTCGACACTCATCCGGTCTCCTTTTCATAAAAGTACCACCGGCGGCGGCATTGATCGTGTCATGATCACGAAAAGTGAGACCATTGTAGAAGGTGTCAATGAGAGTGACAGGGAGAATATTGTGATTTGGACAGCGGTCGATCAAATCATTGTATCGTTCCCAAGCATCAAAGAGCGATTCATCATTCTCTTGCATGAATCCACTGATTTGGTTACGAAGGCTAGTGACCATGGATGGAGGGAAGTAGCGCGATAAAAAGCGTTGAGTCATGTTATTCCACGTATGAATAGAATTCTTAGGAAGACGGTCAAACCATTTTTCAGCATGGTGAGAAAGCGAGTGTGGAAAAAGTTGGAGGCGAAGGTCATCCATAGAAACACCGGAGCACTTCATGCTTTGGGTAATGGTAATGAATTTGTCGAGGTGTTTGTTGGCATCATCATCCGGAATTCCACGAAATAGGTTCGTTTGCACTTGCTGGATCATGTGATGCTTCAACGAAAACTCCTGAGTCGTGACGTGCATTGGCGCAATCGGGACTCCGCGTCCGTTCATGGTGGGTTGGCACAATTCCTCCATGGTTCGTAAATCAGGTAGGAGGACATTGTTGTTGTTGTTGTTGTTATTCAAATTGGGTTGAGGTGGGTGATTATTGTTGTTATTAACACCAGCCATATCTAAATCTTCACGAGTCTCGGGCTCAGAGTAGTTCGAAGATCTAGTAGGCATACACCTGCAGAAGAAAAATATACACAAAGAATATCTATATAATCTTTTTGGTGGAAAACCTTTTGAAAAGAATTGCTTTTAATTATTTTTTATGTTTTTGTATTTTTGAAGAGTTTTATATTTTTTAGGATTTTTGGAAATTTTTAAAGCAAGGAAAATAACGTTCAAAGAACGGATCCCAAAATTCAATGCGTCTCTCACTAAAAACCGTTAATCGTAACAAAAAGAGCCGGTAGCGGCGCCATTTAATACTTCGCTTTTGGCTAGGTATAAAATCTTATCGTCCGAATCTTTTCGAATTGAAAACCGGTCTTAAGTGTGACTCAATCGTCTTTTGGTGAATCAAGAGAATGGTTTGGGTTGTTTATCTAATTTTAAAGTATAAGCAAGTAATTAAAGTGTCGTTGAGTAAAATGGAAGAATAAAGATTAATATTTAAAATGACGAGTAAAAATAAATGGTTGGAAACTTGAAGGCAACAATGGAAAAGTACTAGCGCACTAAATAAAACTAACACTTGGAGAATTTTCTAAAAATAAGAACTTAGTTGAAAAGTACTAAAATAAAGTAAGATCGGAATATCAAACAAATGCAAACAATCGGAATAAGCCCCAAAAAGGTGTCCCGATCGGAATGTATTCCGATCGGTTGATCGGAAAGTTGGTAAATCCTGCAATCGGAATATCAAACAAACATGATCGGAATAAGGAGACAGCTCCAATCGGAATATATTCAAAAGAGGGTCAATCGGAATGTTTAACTTCGACCCAATCGGAATGCAAAAGACCTAATCCGATCACAGTGATCGGAATAAGGATGCAAATCGGAATCTGGGAAAACCCTTTTCCGATTGGCTAATCGGAAAAGGGGAGGCTGCTCGGAATGGGTCAATCGGAAAGGGGTTTATACCCTTTCCGAAAATGGTGGGATTCGAGTATAAGCTAATGAATAAGCTATATAATAAGCTTATCACCAAACTAAGGCGAATCAATGATTAAACCGGATCGAATAAGCACTTGTATCAACTTATTCAACCTCAAAATAAGCAACTTTTTGGATCAAACAATAAAAGCATAAACTTTTTAAAGAAAACTTTTTATAAAGTAAATAAGCTAATCACAAAAGTAAGCCAATAAGCACAAAAGTCTTAAAGCATAATCAAATGAAAACTTATGAAATGATCAAAAGATTAACTTTTAAGCAAGAAATCATTTAGAACAACACGGATCATATGATAATCGCACCAAAATCAATCTAAAATCAAAGAAGAGTAGAATGAGATTAAGGATTAAAAGCTTAAAATAGAACTTTGATTAATGAAAAATAAGCAATACAAAGTGTTTAATCTTGAAAGATTAAAAGAAAAAGATGAACCTTAGTGAGAGAAAGTTTAAGACTTTCTCTCTCTAAAACTAGAGAAAACTAAGAAAAATATAAACTAGCTAATTAACTTACTCCCCTCCTAATGACTATTAGGAGGGTATTTATAGGGAAGGTGGAAGGAGTGCATGTGTTGCATCTTCTTTCTTGCTTCCTTCACGTTTTCTCAACTCGACTTTAATTCTTTGTCTTTGTCGTCTCGGGATTTGAACTTGTCTTTTTAATTTTCTTCTTCTATTAGACATAAGTTCTTCGACTTCGTTAAACTTCCGTCTTTAGACTTATTCTTCGATAAATCTTCAGAATAGGCCTTGGACTTCCGTTCTTTTTGCACTCTTGATCTTTTGACTTCGTCTTTTCCTGTTTTCTTCGATAAAAGCCCGTGAAAGCCCGTGTTTTCTTCCTTTTTCATATTTTGGTCCTAAAACACAATAAAAACACAAACCACGCATAATTCCGACTTTTACGACATAAATCACACGTTTTAGTCTTGTTATTATTGGAAATAAGTGGTAAAAGGATAAGTGTTTTCACACTTATTAGTAACTATCAATAATCTCCATGGAATCTTATCTCATTTATGTTCAGAAATTTCTTGTGGTTGTAATAACTCATTAACATGTCGGTGTCCTATCTTGAACCTGCTGGGATGGCAGCCATTAGATATGAACATAGCTTCCTCAACGTGTTATGTTGTTTCTATCAAAATCCTGTCTGGAATTTTGGTACATTCTCATGGAACCTGAGTGAATATTCACCGAAAGGTATGAGCCCCGGTAATTAGACCTTTACTAGCACAAGCTTAGTTATGGAAGGCTGATCGTGAAATTTTTGTATGTTCGTCACAGACGTTGGTCTTGACCATTTGGTGATGGCCTTCACCTTCGCAATATTGTTTGAAATTTCTTTTTGCTGAAGATGGCTCAGAAACACCACTTTGTTCGATTGGAATTCATATCTGGAAAGCTGTATATAAAATTTTCTCTTATCGAAGATTCTGTACAACCGCGAGAAGATTATTCTCGTGTTCTTCTCTAGAATTTGACAGATCAAAATGTGATCAATGAATATACTGACGATTTTGTCTGAGAATCATGGGAAAATTTTATTCATAAATTTCATAATATAGCTGGAGCATTAGGGAGCTCAGATGTATAAAATCAAAAAATTTTGAGGGACTGTAATATGTGCAACAATAGTCTGGAAAACATCATATTCCTTATCTCACCACTGATGGTAGCATGATCGGAAATTGTTCTGGAAAATGTTTCAGACATCGTAGAAGATCAGATAAACCTTCTATTTGTGGAATAAACATCGATTATGAATGGTGATCTTGTAAAATTTTCGGTGATCGATACATGTTCTCATGTTACCGACCTTCTTTCTGATCGACAGAAATGGTACACCTCCTGGTGGTGCGCTAGGTAGAATAAAGCCACGTTCCGGTAACTTTTGCAGCAATTGATGCAACTCTTTTAACTTAGCTGAAGCCCTGGAATAAAGAGTTCTGAAAACAGGTTTTGTTCTTGAGACAAGTTCGATGTTAATTTATGTCTCATGGTTAGGAAGGAATTTCTGGAACCTTTTGGAATTACTTCTGGAAATGCTGAAAAAAATCTGCTGATCATAAATTTAAAGAATTTCAGAAGTGGATTATAACTAGCGGTTAGAAAGTCTTCGTAGTTATGGACTGATAAGTCACGCTCTTGTAAGGCAGAAACAATGTAAACTGATTTTTCTGGCAGAAATATAATGAATATATTTGGGATCTAGTAAGACAAATCCCGTCGTTAACTGAAAGGAGAACTTTAATAAACATGGGTGGTACTGTGGAGTATTTTCTGGCTGGGAGGTCGGTAAATACCTGTTTAAAAATAAAATAAATTAATAAAGCTGTCATAGGAATACATGAAGTAAACATGGCGATTTTCATTGAATGTGTTCGTCTGTAACATCACAGAATGAATTTTGCGTGTTTAACCTGAATAATACTCTGGAGGTGGTGACTGAATCTTTAATGGTCTGATTTATGCGTGGCATGACACATCGGGTATACCCCCCTTGGAGGGTACCCTAAATTTCTGAGGGCCTGGTTTAGAAAACATATGGTGTTATGAGTTCTGAATCGTACTTTGAGAAGTTATTCGTATGACATGTACCATGACTGGTGTCCTGACATGTGTCTTCCGAATGATACTTGAGACCTGTGTCTTGACTGTTGTCTGGACATGTATTTTAATGGGTGAGCGTGAATAAATTTAAGAATCTCGGGTAACTGCTAGGGTTGGCGGACCGGTTATACTATTGACCTCTGTATTTTTGTTCACGTCCGTTCCGGAGTTCCGATGGCTACTGGTTGTCATTACCTCTTTGTCTGTCAGTTTCACGATGGTCATTATTATGACCGTGATTCCTATAACTATTCTGCTGAGTGACCGACTGGGTACCGGTTCCCACTCTTCTTAATGAAGGTTAGCTGAGTGAAGTGTGACATCTAGCTGAGAAAGTAAAAGCATGGAATAGAATGGTAGTGTCTGATGGTTGAAGTTTATTCTTGTAGGAAATTTCAAATTTATAGTTTTCGTCCTTGTTCTACAGAGTCTTCATAGTATAAACAGCATCAGCATCTTGAGAGATCTCCAAAGTATCAACAGCATCAGCATTTGTGAGATCTTCAAAGTGTTAGCAACATCAGTATCTGGTAAAATCTTCAATTCACGAGCAACATCAGCATCTGATAAAATATCGATAAGTGGAAACGCCTGAGGTGATTGAGGATCGATTAGCAATATCCATGGAGTAGGGTACCTGGAGTACACCTGGACTATTGTACATGAAGTACAAAATGAATACTGCAGATGGAGCATATCTGAGACATTGTACGTGGAGTACACATGAAATACTGTACATAGAGTATAACTGAGACACTGTACATGGGGTACATATGGAATATTGTACATGGCACTGGTGGAAATTTTATGAGATGATCGATACTGGTGTCGTTTGTCTGACATGATCAAAGAAATAAAATGATTTAAACGCTAGTAAACTGAACAGAAATAAATAACATGATAGGCTTGACGATTCCTGCGTCGACTTACTGCTGGTTGTATCGAGGCTGAAAAGTATGATTTAATCGAAGTCCCAACAGTGGTCAGCATGAAGCATGATTAATGAAGGCCAACCATGATTTATCATGAAAACGGATTTTACTGTAATTCTTGTGTATCTTAACATGAAAACATCATTTCTTTGCTGAAAACATAATCCTCGTAAGAAGACATGAAACTTAATCATCATGAAAACGACATTCACGTGAGAGCATGAAACTTGATTTGTTAATAGGAACCAAAGTATAACCATCTGAGGTTTAACATCAACTGGTGTGGATGGCTATGGTTCAATCTACAAAATTCTAACAAGAAATCATGTGACTAAGTATGGGCGATTCTGGTTCGATCCACACTTGTCAAAATTTCATGAGAACTGTGTTGGGAATTATTTGTAAGTGTCAAGTACCGTTAGTGTTATTGAAGTACTGTTAGTATCTTTCAAGTTTCGTTAGTGTTAACGCGGTACATAGTAAGTACTGCTACTTATAAAGTAAGTACTGCTATATTGATTAGGACGAATATATCTTTTTATAAGATATGTCACAGTTATAGTTAGAGTATATCTTATGTGATATACTTAAATAGTTAGAATATTGATAATATATCGTTTGTGATATAGTTATCTTTATAGAATTTCTAAAGTTTCTAGGGTTCCTTACTCTATAAAAGGAACATAGGTACAATGTCATGTATGTACCTCATTCGAGTCGATTAATAAGAGAATCGAATAGTTAAATGTAATTCTGTTCTTCTGTGCTTTATAAGTTAGATTCCTCATAACTTATTTAGCTTGAGTAAGAGTTCTCAAAGTGTTTTAGTTTGATTACAAACTACTATACTAGTTCTTAACAGAATATAGATCTAATCAAAGGGATCAACAAGTGGAATCAGAGCATGTTGAGAAACTCTAAAAAGGAATAACACAACCCCAAACACTCCACTCACACTAAAACTCAATGTCTCAACCTGGTGATGACCCTTACTTGCAAGATATTCCAGATCCTGATCCAATACCACAGGGACAACCTCAAGTTATGCATCCTGCACCAGCACAAGGTGTTCAAGCCGTGAATGTTGTAGTTACCTCTACAACTACAACACCTTCTCATACTCTTTCTGCTGTCAAACTCCTAGTTCTCAAAGGTGACAACTATGAGACATGGGATATGCAAATGGAACATTACTTGAATCACATATATCACACTATGTGGCAAGTTATCAAGAATGAGAATACACCTAAGAAGCTATACTGGTTGCCTGATGGTACATGCTATGTTCTACCTGCTGTGACTGCTGAGGAGGTACAAGCAGAGATCAGAGAAAGAAAGGCCAGAACTGCTTTGGCTATGGCTCTTTCAAAAGACATCCTAGCTTTCATCACTATAAGGATACAAAGGCTATGTAGGAGGCTCTCAAACTTAGATTTGGAGGTAATGACAAATCTAAGAAGATAAAGAAGATTGTTCTGAAGCAAGAATTCGATAACTTCTCAATATCCAGAATAGAAGGGATCCTTGGTGGATATGGAAGGTTCAGTAAGCTGCTTATTCAATTGGCAGTTTATGGACAAATTATTCCCAATGAAGAAGCTAATCTGAAATTCTTAAGGAGTGTTCCACAAGAGTGGAAGGCAATAGCTATGCACTTTGTTGATCCCAAACTTAGATCTATTAGCTTTGTGTTAACGAGATTAAATCAAGTTAAACACTTAGAGAAACTTTGTTGTTGTATGAACAATCCAAGTGTTATGCGGAATTAACACTTGAATGAAGAACAAGTAAACAAGTTAAACAAACTTTCACTCTTGATTGATAAAACAAACTTGATTACAATGAAATTCGAATACTGAATAATGTATATCTAAACTATAAACCCTACGACCTCCTTTTATAGCACAAGGAGTCGTGTACAATGGATAACCTATCAACTATTTAGGAAAAGATAAATATAGAAAATACAATATTTGAGTATATCTTTTCTTCAAATAACAAACGTGTTGACTAAGTTCTCCTATCAGTGCTTGGACTTCTTCTTATCAGCGCTTGGATATCTCTTGTCAATGCTTGATCTGTCAGCGCTTGATTTCTTCCTATCAGCATCCAATTAACTCTTGTCAGTGTCAAAGTGTCTTGGCTAATTTTAT
Source organism: Glebionis coronaria (assembly GCA_025667525.1). Classification (NCBI taxonomy): domain Eukaryota; kingdom Viridiplantae; phylum Streptophyta; class Magnoliopsida; order Asterales; family Asteraceae; genus Glebionis; species Glebionis coronaria. The sequence continues at coordinate 201,207,952 of CM046880.1, forward strand.
TCCCAACAATCCTCCCCTAAACTTGATATCTACTCTAACAATCAAGTTTCTGAATAAAAACTAAGTACAAGGAGGATTCTTACAAATACAAACTATTTCTTAATCAGCCTAATGAACAAATCTAATTAAGTCATTGCCAACATCACTAGTATAATCCATATCCAGCTGTGTAGATTCCATCTTCTTCAAAACTTCCTTGGGCATAGGATATTTAGCATCCACAAGAAGATATTCTGAAAACTTTGTAGTGCTCAAATGGTAAACACCAGCTGCTGAATGTAGACGCTATTGAAGTCCACTGATATCATCCAAATCTAACCATATTGGATCTGCTTCATCTGGTTTAATCATCCTTTTGAAGGATGTCCAGATCTTTATTCCATTGACTGAAGTAGGTGCTTCAGCCTCATACTTGGCCTTCATCAATACCCAATGATCTACCAAGTCTTCTCTATCCATGCTTGCAAATAAAGAGATGAAAGAAGTAAAAGTATGTACCTTTTTGCCATATCTGGTGATCATCCAGAACCCACTTGCATCTTCTTCATAGTGAACTATAGGGTTTCTCTAAGCTAAAGGTAATACCTCTGCAATATGTGAAGCTTCCAATGGTGAGAGATTAATGCTCCTTTTAATAACTGCTTCACTAGGATTCACTCTCTCCAAAGCTGGGAACTCAATAGGAAGTCCCTTCTTCACTGGCCTTGGTGCAATTGAAGCCTTTTGGATCTGCATTTCTTCTTCAATTTCTTCCTGTCTTTCATCAGAAAGGATTCTGATAGTATTTTCCTCTTGAACACGTGCTAAAATAGGGTAGGCACAAAACTCCAATTCATCAAAGGATAACTTCTACAATTTCTTGAAAGTCCAACCCCCTTGATGATATCTGAGAAGCATATAATAGAGCTCCCTTCTATCCCTCTTAAGCTTTGAAAGAACCTTGCTAGCTTTATACTTCAAGATTACCTTGTAATCTCGTTGAACTCTAAGCAGAATCTCCAAACCCCAAATTTGATCAGAAATTGTCATGTTTGGATTTTCTGTAACTTTATTCTCCCATGCAAAATACATTCTCACCACATCAGGCATTTCAAAATCTACTTGCATTTTCAACTCCTCAAGTCTTTCCTTAGCCAACTCCTCTCCATACTCCAACCTCTCTGGATCTTCAACAATCATAACACTAGAATCTAAGCTCTCGTCACCACTACCATCTTCTTTCTCTATAGTAGCCCAATCCTTTTCTTGTAGTTGTACAACCAAATCTTGATCAAACTGAATCTGGGCTTCATTCTTCTTTGGCTTCTCAACTTCCACTAAGACTGCTTTACCCTTGTCTTTTGCTCCAATGGTTGGTAAAGTAGTTGGTGATACATGTGTTGAAACATCCCTGATAATAATTGGTGTTTGGGACACACCAATCATACCTGTGGGTCTGTCAACGCCTTCTTTACTCTTGTCAGCGCTATAATTATGAACATCAACGGCTGACTTGGTAACCTCTTCCAGAATCTCCACAAACGATAATTTCTTTGGAGTGATCAAGGAGACATCAATGATTGGTTTCTCCTTCAAGCTTGCTAAAGTTTCAGCAACTTCTACCTGTTTTGTACCAAAAGAACCACCTTCTTCATCCTGTGATCCCTTGTCACTCAAGTTCAAAGGTTCTGTTGGTGCATTTTCCTCCCCTTTGTAAGAATCCTCTCCAGATGAAAGGACTCTTGCTTGCCTCCTCCTAGCTTGGGCACTCTCCAAAACAACTAGTCTCTCCCTCAATTGCTTGAGTTCAAGACCCTGACCTGTGACAATCTGTACAAGTCTACATTTTGGTTTTGCAAGCTAATGCAGACCGCCATCAATTACAAAATGGTGTAAGGTTCCAATCTGCCATCCTCTAGAATGGGAATTTGACCTCCCAAAGTAGATTCATGGGGCATGGATGGGGTCTTAATGATGTTAGGACTGTCTTGGCCTGCTTCTAAGCTAGAACCAATAGTCCCAACCCCACCCATGTCACCAACCACACTTGTGGTGGTGGTTCTCTCTGCTACATGGCTAGGACCACCAGAGGAGAACACTCCAGCAGTCCTTTGGCGTTTTTCCAACCTATAGTCTGGTGGTGTAGAAGAGGAAGTGGATTGAGGGTCTGTTTGGAGGTTAGGGGGTGTTTGGGTTTGTGGAAAAATGGTGTCAGCGTTTGGATTTGTAGTGTTAACACCAACATTTGTAGTGTCAGCGTCGAATGGTTCTGGGTAAATTTCCATTTGTTGGGGTGATGGAGGTTGTTCAGGAAATGGGTCTGGTTGAGGTTGTGGGTGAGGTTGAGGGTTTGCAGCTGCCTCAATAACATCAAGCATAGCTTGGGCGAGGGGTAGGTCTCTATATGGTTCAGTGTTCATCTTTCCAAAAATAGATTTCTTTTGAACAGGAATCGTATAAAAATTGCCATGATCCCTATTGCAGTAACCTTGTAAGTCAAAAACCATTTGTAAAAACCTTGGGTAAGCAAGAGTCATCTTGTTACCCTTATTATGACACATGCCATCAAAAATCATTTTTAAAAAGTTATACTTTTGCCCAGTTGCAAGACACACAATGGCACTCCCAATGGATCGGTTGATTTTATTGTGTGAGGAGAATTTGGAACTCAAACATTGAAGAATGACATGTATAAGGTACTTCCAAGCCGGGGGAAATTGTTTTTTTGTATATTTTTCTAAATGACCTTCTTCATGCAAAGGATAAACCAAGGCTTGGAGTCCTTGCTCTAGCTTTGCAATGGGTAGGGTGGTTATATCATCTGCATCATTAAGATGCAAAGCTTGGCGAACCAAAGCTTTAGTAACCACCCATGGAACCCCATGGACAATAGCAGTCAACGTAGTCACTTCATTAACTGTTGAGGAACTGGCAGTGTTCCAAAACTGTTTAATGTGTGTGACAGGGACAAGAGGAGTATGTGAAAGTGCATACCTTAGTGGGGACGCATTCAAATACTCAACCATCTGAGTATATTGGGGAAATAGAGTATTATCAGCTTGCAAATAAGCCACTATGTTGTGTTGACTCCTGAACCCCAATTCCAACTGTATAGGTTTAAACTTTGGTACCATTAAAGATTGATGTAAGAAAGCTGTGATAAAAGTTGTTGAGAGATGAAGGCTTGAGAAATTTTAGTTAGACAAGAATAAGCAGTTACCCTGTTTAAAAGAAATTAGTCAAATATATAGGAGAGGTAAAAATATGTGATTGGTCAAAACGTGAGGCAGTTATATTCAAAAAGTAATAATGAAAATCTTGAAAATATATAACTTATCTCAAGCATTAATAAAAAGTTACCAACTCCTAAAATCGGCCTCCTCAACTGTGTATCGATCGAAAGGCGGGGTAGGGTCCTGTTCTTAAGATTCAGATAAGAAAAAAGTTCCAAACCTTTATGCCTTGTCGTCTACTTGAAGGAAATGTTTGGAACATGGAACTTACAATAATACAACGCCGAATTCTTCGAAGATTGAGGAATAAGATGAGATCTAGTAAGATAATGATTTATTCTCGAATTACGGCCCATATTTTCGTCAAAAATACCAACTGGGTGGGACCCAATGTTTGTCAACGGTCAAAAATAATGTATCAGTGTCCAACGGCTATATTCTTGTCAGTGTTGGAAATTTTCCATGTCAGCGTTAAAATTGGTCTTATCAGCTTTTGGAAAGAAAAATGTCAAAGTCCAAAAATAATAATAATTAAAAAGAAAAAGTACCTTAACAAAGTAATTTATCCTAGTGAAGATAACTCATAAACTGCAAATCACTATAGGGCGGCAAGCACTGTCCAATCATGCACACTTGCTTAAGCTAGATAGACATAATTGCCCTCAAGTGTCCCTTGCTAACCAAAGTTCTTAACAATGAAGTTATCTCTTATAAATCCTTTGTAACTTCCCAGGTAAGCCCAATAAAAATATACCCAAGTCTCCCAACCGACCAAATCTAATTCTAGGCAAAAAAAGTCTTGGCAGCATGCACATTATATCAACTTTGCATGCTACAGTGCCTCACGATTTAGAAAACCAACTCGTACTCACCAGTGGACACAATCTAGATTTGTAATGAGAGTATTATAAGAATACCCAAAAATCCTAATGGTTTCCTAAACCTCCCCTTAAACTGTGATATACAAAGTTGCCAAAATAAAACATGCAATAACAATTTATGTCAAGATAGGAATGTAAACATCCCAACCATCATCCATAAACTTGAACACATTCCTAGTAAGCTTCCAAAGATCCATAAGCAACTCTGTATCCATTTGTACAATGCTCATATTGCCTACATGATTATATCAAAAACCACAAAACTAACATATTGCTGTCAGCGTCCATTTTAACACTTATCAGTGTTAAAATAACCTTTGTCAGCGTTAGAAAAATAAAGTGGAAGACCTAATCTTGCACAAAGACTAATATCAGTACACATCCTATACAAACTATATAATGACTTCAAAAACACATTTAGGTGAGATTGATCATTCCAATACTTGTGACCAAGTACTGAAACCTCCCAACATCAAAAGGTTTAGTTAAAAGATCAGCCACATTTTCTTCTGTGTCTACCCTATCTGGATGTATTAAACCTTTTTCAAAACAGTCTCTTATAAAATGATGTCTAATTTCTATGTGTTTTGTTTTATAGTGATGTACATGATTCTTAATAATGCATAATGTACTGTTAATGCATAATGTACTGTTATTATCTATAAATATCTTGGTATGCATAAAATTATACCCATAATCCAACAGTTAGTCCTGAATCCATAGAACTTGTCCACAACAAGCAGCTGCTGCAACATATTCTGCTTCAGTTGTAGAATTCGCCGCCACTGTTTGTTTCTTGCATTGTCAAGATATCAATCTGCTCCCAAGAAATTGGCATCCACCAGTTGTGGATTTACTATCAAACTTGTCACCTCTATAGTCACTGTCTGAATAACCAATAAGCTCCAATGGAGAATCCTTTAGATACCATAATCCCAAGGTGGGATAGCACCTAAGGTATCTAAATATCCTTTTGACAGCATGAAGATGACACTCTTTAGGAGTCACCTGATGGCGTGCACATACACACACAGTAAACATGATGTCAGTTCTAGAAGCTGTAAGATACATCAATGATCCAATCATTGATCTATAATGCCTGACATCCACCTCTTTTCCATCTCCATTCTTTCCCCAAGGGCGTTCCGTATCCATGGGTGTGCTAGCCCGTTTTTCATGTCGAGAAAAAACAAATTTCTTCAAGATTTCTGCTACATACTTGTCTTGAGAGATAATGATACCATCTTCTTTCTGTTGAACTTGTAAACCTAGAAAGAAGTTCATCTCTCCTATTGCACTCATCTTGAATTTGTCTGTCATGAGCTTGGAAAAGTCTTCACTCATCTTTGGACTTGATGAACCAAAGATGATATCATCCACATAGACCTGAACAAGTAGAAAGTCCTTAACAATTTTCTTGGTAAATAAAGTCTGGTCTATGGTGCCCCTCTTAAATCCATTTTCCACCAGATAGGTGGACAATGTTCCATACCATGCTCTTGGGGCTTGATGAAGTCCATACATTGCTTTCTTCATCCTATACACTTTGTCTGGATGTTCTGAATCTTCAAAACCAGGAGGCTACATCACATAAACCTCTTCTGCAATTTTGCCATAAAGAAAAGCACTCTTCACATTCATTTGATAAACTGTGAAGCCCAAGCAAGAAGCATAGGCTAGGAAAATGCTTATTGCTTCAATCCTTGTAACAGGTGCAAAAAACTCTTCATATTCTATTCCCTCTTCTTGTGTATAGCCTTGAGCAACTAAACATGCCTTGTTTTTTACGACAATGCCTCTTTCATCTTTCTTGTTTTTAAGAACCCAACGTGTCTAATAACTGGTTTTGGTTAGGTTCTTTTTTCGATTCAATTCAAATTGATTACCAGTTGAAAGTGCGACTCAGTTGTTTTTGGTTAATAAAAGAAGATATGGTTATCTATTTCTAAGTAAAAAGTAAATGCAAGCCTAACGCTAATATAATAAAAGAACTAATAAAAAGACTTGTATATAAACAAATAATAAAACGTGAATTAAAGCGAAACAATTAATAAAAATAAAACCAAAAGACGAAATTAACTATCGACTCGAAAATAAAGTTTACTTAATGAAAAAGGAGAGAATAAAACTAAGATGGTACTTTAAAGCTAAACGAGGCAAAACCTAAAGTGGGTACTAAATAAAAGATAAAACTTGAACTTTACGAAAAAATATTAATTTTAAAATTAGACGAAAAATTCAACTAAAAATACGTAACTTTCAAAATTAAAATCGGAACAACTTTCAGATAAAACAAAACAATTACGGAACAATACTAAATAATAAACAAGCTAGCAGGCAAGCAGCTGGAAGCAGCCAGGCAAGCTGCTTAATCTAGCGCAAAAATTGCTAAGCAGACAGGTAGCCATGTTAATTTCTTCGCAATAGCTACAGTACATTTCGGAATCTTCCATTTTATTTTTAACATTCTTCGGAATAAGGTTTTTTTCAGAACTACTTTTTCGGAATAATTATGTTTTCAGAAAAAAAACAAGAATCATCGGAAAAACTATAATTTCGGAAAAAAGGAGTTTTTCAGAGAAATGCTAATCTTCGGAATATCAAATATTTTCAGAGAAATGACAAATTCAGAACTTTTTTCGGAATAATTAACTTTTTCAGAGAAATGACTATTTTCAGAGAAATGACTAATTCAGAAAAAGGTGATTCTTCGGAATAATAAACTCTAATCCGAAGATATGAAAATGAGATACAGTAATACTAAAAATCAGAAAATAAGCCAAAAATAAGCACAATCAAATAAGCAATTAACTAAAACTTAATCTAAAACACTTTTAAGAAAAACTAATTAAACCACAAATTAAAAACTTGAAAAACACTAATAAAACTAAAAATTAAAAATCAACTTTTAATAAAATAAACTAATAAAAACACTTAATTGAAAATAAGAAAAATCGAACAATAAGCATCCAACACCATAAGCTATCAAAATCAAACACATAAAAACCCATAAACATAATCAACCAAACGCATCAATAAATCAATAAACATCAAGATTAAGCAACTACATGATCATCTAAATCAACACAAGATTAATAATAAAGAAAGGAAGAATGAGAATGATTAATTGAAAAGCTTGAGATTAAGATGATTAAAGATTCAAATTACAAGATTAATGAAAAAGCTTAAAACTTTAAAGAAAAAAAACTAGAGAGAGAAAGTATTAAGCTACTCCTAATCCTAAACTAATCTACTCCTACATTGACTAACCACCTCCTAATGACACATTAGGAGGGTATTTATAGGAGGAGTAAAATGTTGATGCTTTCTTCATTCTTTCTTTTTGTCTCGACTGAATTTAATTTCTTTGTCTTTCTCGACGTCGTCTCGGGATTTGTCGATATAAATTGAACTCGTCTTATAATTTTCTTCTTTAATTAGACTTGGTTCTTCGACTTCATTAAACTTCCGTCTTTAGACTTTTTCTTCGATAAATCTTCAGAATAGGTCTTGTACTTCCGTTCTTTTTGTACTCTTGATCTTTTGAATCCGTCTTTTGTCTTTTTATTCGATAAAAGCCCGTGAAAGCCTGTGTTCTTCCTTTTTCATATTTTGGTCCTAAAACACAATAAAAACACAAACCACGCATAATTCCGACTTTTACGACATAAAATACACGTTTTGGTCTTGTTATTATTGGAAATAAGAGTTAAAAGGATAAGTGTTTTCACACTTATTAAATCCCCTACACTTGACCATTGCAATGTCCTCATGCAATGCATTAATTTCAAAACACAATTTATATTTCTCATCATAAAAAACCCACCTTGTCCTTTATTAAATACTAAACACTAAGGAAACTAAAAGATAGAAATATATACAAAACAAGTAAAGAAATCAAAGACTTACATTGGGGTTTTGGTTGTCATAAATATTCATCATCCTTAAGTTTCACGTTCCCCATACCAAGCTTAAAAACGAGATCATTGTTATTATAAGTTAGCAAACTAACACAAATTCATGTGGCCCAATTATTCACTTAGACTCCCTTATTCCTAGGTGTATCTCTTATATTTTATTGTTGTCTTTAACGATCACGAGATGCATTGTTGACTTATTTCGATAGTTTATTTAGGCTGAAAATAAAGTGGGACGATTTAATCAATAGTTAGCTAAAGGACAAAATCTTTTAAAACTGCTTCTCGGGACCTCTTAAAGTTCATATCTTGGCAGAACTCGCTTCAGATCTGACACCTTTCTCGGACCGATATTTGGCATTGACTTCTTACTTCAAATCTTGAGAGACGTTCATGATATAATGGTCTTCTCTTCATAATAGGAATTTCTTCACTTGAACTTTTTGAGAGATTATTCATATTTGGACCACGACTTCTTCATTTTTCTCCAATCTTTATTTGGGATTTTGATATACAACGATCCGCCTCCTTTTAGGACTTGGATCTATTTATCCTCATACCTTGCTAGGGTCTTTTCGGATAGACTTCTCCATGATCTTTTGGGGAGTATTTTCTTTTCGTCGTGTGTCTCGATCCTTCATATTGATTTTTGATAAATGATTCTTCACATCACTTTGGATCTTTAGCAACAAAATGTATCCCTCATGCCTTGTTAGGACCTTTTCGGACTCGCCAATCTTCGCATCCCGCTTCAATAAGTTATGCCTTGGCTATGAACTCTAATTAATAACGAGCAACTTTTAAACGATCTTGTGCTAAAAGCTAAGTAACTCTTCAAATCGTACAACCTTATTTATTGCAATTAAATTTATTAGCAAGCGATGGGAGAAAAAGCTTATAATCAACTCACATAAATTCATGAAAGAATACCAAACTTATAATTGACTCTATCATCTCTCGTTCTCCACAATTTAAAATCTCAAGGAATGAGACTCGTGGACGCTTAGCCAATTAAATCAAAGTTTTGGGTTTTCAAGTCGTCTATAGGATCTTGCATCTTCTTAGACTTTTTCAAGTTTAGAATTTGCATTTTAAAGTTCCCTTGATAAACGAATTTCTAGGATCAATTATAGGAACTTGCGAAAAGTTCTTGTTCTTAACCCTAAAGAGTTAAGACTTTCGCGTTTTAAAGTTCCCTATATAAAAGCCTAGCAAAACTTGACTTAAACATGTTAAGGATACTAGCTAGAGTAAACTTAGATAAGTAAACTCCGGTTGAGTCAAAAGATTCACAACGTTGAAAAACTAAAACCACTTTATTAAAATTTATTCTAGCAACGAAATAAAATAACTATAACAAAGGAAAAACTACAAGGCCAAAACAGATCAAAAATTTTGAAAAATGTCGAAAAATCAATTTTTCGGTTAAATGAGGACATATACAAGGAAAAGTCCACTTAACTTCGATAGAAGTCCCCCCTACACTTAATATAAACATTGTCCTCAATGTTTAAGCATGTGAGAGTGAACTCCCCTACACTTAGGACATTGTGCACGTTGTTTAAATCTTGCTAAGGAAGAGACAACTAAAGTGATTCCTATTTTAATATTGGAAAATATAAAATAGAGAATCAAAAGAGTTTAGGATAAAACCGGGAAGACGGGTACACGGGATCACGGTTCGTCAAAAGTCATCAAGAATGGATCTTTGAAAGCTCGAATCCCTGCACATGATAAGAAAGAAAACAACAAACAACAACTAGGGTCTCCCCCTACACTTATTATAAAAAAACAGATAAAGATAGATAGAACACGGGTTGCCTCTCGAGAAGCGCTTGTTTTTCTTAACCGAGTCACAAGCCTGACTCGTCCCCGAATTAAATGGTCCATGGGGAAGCCTCAAATGTAATACCGGGATCAAAGACCTTGTCCTCATTCTCGGAGGATATTAATAAAGGAGAGGCCGGAGGATAAGTCTTGAACGGCAGAAAAGTCCTCTCAACATACGAAAAGTATGTGAAATCATGATCCACGGGAGGTGGGGTGGGTAAAGGAATCAAAATGTCAGCCCCAAAAGACATATGATTATCACTGAGCGGCAAAGCTGTAAAGGTGTCAATCATGGAATGGTCAATGTCACCTCCCGGGTCAAAGCACTCATCCTCGGTAATGGTTTCTAAAGGTTGGGATAAAAGGTGCTCGGGAGGGGGACTTGGGACAATATCTTCATGCAGCAAATTATCAAAAAGAATATCCCCCTCCGTGTCATCATCATCAATACCCGGAGGTATTGAGAGAATGTCGATTTCCTCCATAGTTGTATCATTATTATCAACTGAAGTAATAGGCGGAGGTAAGGACTCAGAAATAGGAGCAGAATTCAACGCTTCAATTTTAGCAATAAGAAAATGAACTTTCAGTAATTTGTCGTGAAGAATAACGTCTTCCACCTCATCTACAATACCAAGTTCAGTGGTGAACTTCTCGTATGTCAGAGAGAATAAATCAACATCGCCTTCATCACCCGGATGAGAAGGAGAAATTTCAAAAGTGAAATTCTCATATCATGGAGAAAAATCATCACTAAGAGCGACCTCGTCCGTAAGCTCAGCAAAAGTAGGGACATCACAAACCTCCTCAAATAAGTTGTCGAGACCAAATTCACTAATCTCACTCGATGAATCACAATCCTTAGACGCATTTGGGATATCAAGAGTAGGAGTAGTAATCTCAGAAGATGGGTTGAGATCATAGATATCATCCTCGTCATCATCATAATAGTAGTATGGACGCACAAGAGGGGGAGTATAATCACTAAGATTAGATACTTGCTCTTGTCGTCGTTCCTCCGCCCTTGCTTCGCGTATGCTATCTAATTCTTGTTGAACGTATTGAAGTGTATTTAAAAAAATGGCTCGTTCTTCTTCACTCATTCCAACAGAAGGTTGATGATCGAGGGTGTATGGTGGGGGCTCAAAATTATGAAAACCTGAATTATAGCACGGATGTGGTCCATCATAGATCATCGATTAAAAAGAATTAGAACACGGATTTGGCTCATAATAATTCATCGGCTGACAAGAAAAGGTATAGTAAGGGCCCCCACAATGATTGCAACACGGGTATTGAGAGTAACCCGGTGCATTTTGTTGATATGGATCGTCATATATGGGAGAGGGTGAAATAGCGTCATTAGAAGAGAAGAATGAATTGATCGAATTGCACGATAGACAACGGCCAAATTCGTAATTAGGGATATCCATTCCACACCATTCGCATGAACACCATTGACAGGATTGACTACCAGAAGATGGTCTTCCACACCCTACACAGTCAACAAACGAATCCATTAAGAACAATAGATAAACAAGAATAATATTTTTGGTGCAAAACTTTCGAAAAAGAAATGCTTTTATGATTTTTCAAATGTTTTTGGATTTTTGGAATTTTTTTTTTAAATTATATGGATTTTTGAAAATTTTTGACACGAAAAATAACGTTCACGAGTGAACGAATCCTAAAATCCAACGCGTCTCTCACAAAAAACCGTTAATCTTCACGAAAAGAGCCGGCAGCGGCGCCATTTAATAACTGTTTTTGTTAGGTTCTTTTTTCGATTCAATTCGAATTGATTACCGGTTGAAAGTGCGACTCGGTTGTTTTTGGTTAATAAAAGAAGATATGGTTCTATTTCTAAGTAAAAAGTAAATGCAAGCCTAACACTAATATAATAAAAGAACTAATAAAAAGACTTGTATAAAAACAATTAATAAAACAAATAATAAAATGTGAATTAAAGCAAAACAATTAATAAAAATAAAATTAAAAGACGAAATTAACTATCGACTCGAAAATAAAGTTTACTTAATGAAAAATGAGAGAATAAAACTTTGATGGTACTTTAAAGCTAAACGAGGCAAAACCTAAAGCGGGTACTAAATAAAAGATAAAACTTAAACTTTACGAAAAAATATTAATTTTAAAATTAGACGAAAAATTCAACTAAAAATACGTAACTTTCAAAATTAAAATCGGAACAACTTTCAGATAAAACTAAACAATTACGGAACAATACTAAATAATAAACAAGCTAGCAGGCAAGCAGCTGGAAGCAGCCAGGCTAGCCGCTTAATTTAGCGCCAAAATTGCTAAGCAGGCAGGTAGCCATGTTAATTTCTTCGCAATAGCTACGGTACATTTCGGAATCTTCCATTTTATTTTTAACATTCTTCGGAATAAGGTTTTTTTCAGAACTATTTTTTCGGAATAATTATGTTCTCAGAAAAAAACAAGAATCTTCGGAAAAACTATAATTTCGGAAAAAAGGAGATTTTCAGAGAAATGCTAATCTTCGGAATATCAAATATTTTCAAAGAAATGACAAATTCAGAACTTTTTCGGAATAATTAACTTTTCCAGAGAAATGACTGTTTTCAGAGAAATGACTAATTCAGAAAAAGGTGATTCTTCAGAATAATAAACCCTAATCCGAAGATATGAAAAAGAGATACAGTAATACTAAAAATCAGAAAATAAGCCAAAAATAAGCACAAATCAAATAAGCAATTAACTAAAACTTAATCTAAAACACTTTTAAGAAAAACTAATTAAACCAAAAATTAAAAACTTGAAAAACACTAATAAAACTAAAAATTAAAAATCAACTTTTAATAAAATAAACTAATAAAAACACTTAATTGAAAATAAGCCAAATCAAACAATAAGCATCCAACACCATAAGCTATCAAAATCAAACACATAAAAAAACCCATAAACATAATCAACCAAACGCATCAATAAATCAATAAACATCTAGATAAAGCAACTACATGATCATCTAAATCAACACAAGATTAATAATAAGAAAGGAAGAATGAGAATGATTAATTGAAAAGCTTGAGATTAAGATGATTGAAGATTTAAATTACAAGATTAATGAAAAAGCTTAAAACTTTAAAGAAAAAAAACTAGAGAGAGAAAGTATTAAGCTACTCCTAATCCTAAACTAATCTACTCCTACATTCCTCCTAATGACACATTAGGAGGGCATTTATAGGAGGAGTAAAATGTTGATGCTTTCTTCATTCTTTCTTCTTGTCTCGACTCGATTTAAATTCTTTGTCTTTCTCGACGTCGTCTCGGGATTTGTCGATATAAATTGAACTCGTCTTATAATTTTCTTCTTTAATTAGACTTGGTTCTTCGACTTCATTAAACTTCCGTCTTTAGACTTTTTCTTCAATAAATCTTCAAAATAGGTCTTGTACTTCCGTTCTTTTTTCACTCTTGATCTTTTGATTCCGTCTTTTGTCTTTTTATTCAATAAAAGCCCATGAAAGCCCGTGTTTTCTTTATTTTTCATATTTTGGTCCTGAAACACAATAAAAACACAAACCACTCAGAATTCCGACTTTTACGACATAAAATACACGTTTTGGTCTTGTTATTATTGGAAATAGGTGGTAAAAGGATAAGTGTTTTCACACTTAATAGTGTCCCAATAGGTCTTACATATTATGGACAATCCACTAACTCTCAAATATCTTGAATAGCAAACTGGTGAAGCTCATCCTGCATTGCTTCCACCCAACTTGGTTCTTTGAGAGCATCAAAAATATTCTTGGGTTAGGATTGTGACAGAAAACAAGCAAACAAACATGCCTGTACAAGAGGGGTATCAACCTTCTTGTGGACATTGGCAATGAAACCTCATTGAGTCTTATGAGACCTTGTTTTTTGAACAGGAGACAAAACATCACCAATGATTATAGAAGGAGGATGATTTTTGATAGTAGTTGAAAGTTTTCCTCCTTCAATGAGTGTGTTGTCTTCAATCTCAGTCTCCATGTTGCCAATATAATCTTCATATCCACTTCCATCATCACTAGAATGAACCTCTTCATGAACTATGGAAGGTTCACCTTGTTCGAAAGTATTGGAAGAGAATAAATGGTCAAATTGGTTGTCAGTGTTTGAGCTATCAACGCCTGAATTTGACCTGTCAGCGTCGGATTTGCCTTTATCAGCGCTTGAATATTCATGCATGTTTTCATCAATTGGCTTTTCTTGTGGACCAACTTTCTCCTTATTAGCAGCAGCAGCTTGTGCGAATCCATCAGTCCATATAGGAATGGTAACATACTCAAGTATGTGGTCTTGTTTGACTGCATGTGATCCTTCTTCCTTGTCAACCTGTTTACCTGCAATTTTAACAATAGGTTCTTCCGTAATATTTGAATCCTTTTTCACAATGTCTTGATTAGTAACAGGCATATAATTCAAGGTTCTAGATAAAGGCTCTAGATCAAAGAACCAATTTGGTCCACTCTCAAGATCACTAAGTTTACTTTCTAAAAACTTAACATGTACTTTTTCAAGTATGTGTTTTTCCTTCTTATTGTAAACCCTATATCCTTTGCTCTGCACTGAATAACCCATAAAGTAGCCTTCATCACCTTTAGCACTAAGCTTTCCTAAGGCATCACTAGTATCTAGGATCACTACATGACATCCAAAGGGTTTAAGAAAACCTATATTAGGTTTCCTATTCCAAAATAGCTCATAAGGTGTCTTATTATGAATTTTGTTGACCAATGCTCTATTCTGAACATAACAGGCTGTATTTACAGCCTCAGCCCAAAATGCAATGGGAAAATGAGCATCAGCCAACATTGTCCTAGCTGCTTCTATGAGTGTTCTATTCTTCCTTTCAGCCACCCTATTCTGCTATGGGGTTCTAGCTATGCTAAACTGCCTAGTAATCCCTTTGTTGACACAGAAGTCATCTAGAAATTGGTTTCTAAACTTACTACCATTATTACTTCTAAGTATTTTAACCTCATTCCCTGTTTTCTTTTCAATCTGGGTAATAAAGTTAATCAAAATTGTGGCAGTTTCACTTTTTCAGGCCAAAAAGAAAGTCCTAGTAAATCTAGAAAAATCATTAGTTATGACAAAACAATAGATTTACCATTCATATTAGTTTTGCCAAATAAGTCCATATGTAGCAAGTGAAGTGGTTTAGAACTAGAGTGCACAAGTTTAGACTTAAATGAGACTTTGTGCTGCTTGCCTTGAAGACATTCAACACAAGAATGATCATTGTGGAAAGCTTTTAAGGGCAAACCATCAACTAAATCATGTCTCACAAGTCTATTGATGTTCTTAAAGTTTATGTGCCCTAACCTTCTGTGCCATAGATTACTTTCATCTACTGAAGCTTTAGCATATAGACATGACAAATTGTTGTTCATCCTAATTACATTAAGATTTACATTATAAATGTCCTTATGCCTAGGTGTTCTATAGTCAATAAACTTCTCAGCAGGCATCTTAAAGTCTTTGCTTAACACCAAGCATTCAGTATCAGTGAAAAGAACCTTATTCTTATTGTTACAAACTTGTGACACACTAAACAAATTATAATCAAGTTCTTTTACCAGAAATACGTTTTCAAAACGTAAATTATTGGTGATAAGAGTGCCTTTGCCAGAAATTGTACCATATCCTCCTCCAAAGTACACTTTGTCACCATCTTTAATGGGGGTAAAGTTAGTCAAATAATCTTCCTTCCCAGTCATGTGCCTAGAGCATCCACTGTCCCAATATCCATAATCATTTACTTGCTTTTGAATGCCCTGCACATAAAGAAAACAAATTAGTTTCTTTAGGAACCCAAGCCTGAGCAGACTTGGATTCATTTGGTTGTTCAACAAGATCAGATTTAGTCCTTATAACAACCCCTTGTTAATCCCTTTGAGGCTTGAACACCCAGTTTACCCCAATTGGTTTAGTTATGACCTTTGAAATATAATGAAATCTGTTACAGGTCATAGAAATCCCATCAGAATTAGGGTTTTGGTCTTGTTTGGGTCTCCATGTCAAACTAGATGAAGCATTAGACCCCTTTCCCTTAGGTTGCAAGTACTTATTATTACTTGGTCTAACAGCGTTGGAAACATTCCTGTCAGCGTTAAATTTGTTCTTGTCAGCGCTAAATTTGTACGTATCAGCGCCTAAATTAGGGTTTGCTACAGGAACCCATTGTCTGTTAGACCATGTATTGGTCTTTTGAAAGGGCCTTTGTCAATGAGTGTTTGTCCCTTTAGTAAATAATGGAGCTGGACTAGTAACTTGTGGACTTGGTTGGATATAAGGTCTGGGTTTGACCATGGTTGATTTAGTGTCAGTGTTGACTTTTGAAGCACTAACACATTTATAAGCAAAATGAGAAAAACTCCCACATATATAACAAGCTTTTCTAGACATAACCATAGGTCTAGATTGAAAGAACCCTGTCCCATTAACACTAGCTTGGCTTTGTAGTGACCTAGGTTTTTTATACATTTCTGCATACTTAACACTAGGTTTTCTATTAACATATGAGCCAAGGTCAACAGGTTTTCCAGTAGAAGGGTTGGTCACAGTTACAGGAGTAGACTCAAGTGGACTCTTACAAAGCATTCCACCTTTAATAAACAATGTAGGATTGGCTTTCTTCCATTGTTCCAAGTTAGTTACTTTCTGCTTATACTCCTCTACTGAAGTAAGAACTTTTGGTGGAAGAATGAATTCCTTTTCTTAGAGTTCTGGTATACCAGTCCAAGACAAATCCTTTCTCAAGACACCATGAAAGTTTCCAGCAGGTGGTGGAACAGCAACATACTCTTTTAGCCCAATCCCAGACATATCCCTAGAATCTCTTTGCTCATTTACACATTTTTCTAAGGTTTGAGTGGCTTTATCAAATTTTTGAATCTTAAGCCCTACATTATCTTTATCTTTAATGGCCTCATCTAACTTAAGTTGTATTTCTCCTTTGGATCTCATCAGCATGTCCCTAAGTTCAACACTAACTTTGAGGTCATGAGACAAAACATTAATTTGATCTTTTAGGTCAAATTCCATTTTCTTATATTCCTCTACAGTCTTTTCAGTTTAAACAAGTGCCATTTGATAATTAGTTAGATTGCATTTTTCATCAAAAACATCTGATTTTAACTTTAAAATTTCTTTGCTAAGTTTTTCAGTGTTTAAACGACATCCTTTACTACAGTAAGTATCATCATATACCTCATTATCTGATGAAGACGAGGAATGTGCCATAAGAGCAAAGTGAACATGCTCTTCTTCTTCCTTCTCTGTAATCAAGGCTTTATTCTCTTCTACATCCTTTGCCAAAAAGCTCCAGTCCCATCCAACACCATCAATGTCTTGCATGGAAACCATAGCCTTTGTGTCTTCAACCTTGATGACTTGGCTTGAAGGATTTCCAGCATCAGATCTTCTTGAGGATCTATATTCCCTCATAAAGTGACTGATACTATGGTAGTTGTAACATTCAACCTTGGATTTATCAAACCCAACAGTGTCTTTAGCATTAAAGGTCATCTTCTTTCTGAACCTCCTATTCCATCTGTTGGCCCTTTTGCTTGCAAGTGCCATATTCCATTAAATATCCATCTCTTCCAAATTCTCCTCACTGATTTGCTCAAGGTCTTCATATGTAAAGACTAAACCATTGGGAAATGCAGAAATGTATGCACACATTGTGTCTAGATCAATACCAGCAGGTTTAATCCTTGGTGAGTCAACATTGTATGTATCAGCATCTGAATGTGAAGCACTGACAAAGGTTGATCCACCGCTAACACATGGTGATCCAGTAACAGGATGCACATATGATTCTCTCTTATCAACTTGAGATTCACTATGTGAGATGAAAGCCATGTTTCCAGAGGTAGATTTGCTTCCATGATCCAACAAGATTTCATTCTCTACAATCTTTAGCTTATTGTAGACGTAATCAAAAGTAGAACTCTTGTGGTCATTGGTAGCAATTATAGACCTAGCTTCAATTTTCCATCACCAATACTTTTAAGGAAAGTAGTAATGATATCAGCATCATTATACTCTGTTCCCATAAAGGACAGTTTGCTAGTGATGTCTAGAAGCCTGCTTCTTACCTCACTTAGCTTCTCATTGGGAAGATCCTTGAACACAACATAGTCATGAAAAAGTTGCTTCTTCTTTTCTAGGGCAGTATCATCATTACCACCATAGTTGACTTGAAGAGCTTCCCAAAGTTCTTTGGCAGACTCAAAACCTCTATACTTTTGTTGATTGTTTGGACCCAAAGAGAGTTTGAGAATGCTTAAAGTTTTCATGTCATTCCTTCTCTTTGCAATATCCTCAGTTGAGACAGCTCTCCCATCCGTAGGTCTTTATATTCGATCTTCGGCAGTTGAACCAACATCTGATCTTAAAGTAATAGCAGCAGCAATCCTAGCAGCTTTATCGAATGTGTTTCCATATTCAATAATTTCCCCAGAGAGTGTGATCGTGAATTTGAAGGTATTGTTCAAAATTGAACTTCCATAGCTCAAAGTTGTCAGGGTCTAGCTTGGGGATTTTTAGGTTGTGACTTGATGAGGAGGAGGTCATTGAATCTGGAGTAGACATCTTGTCTGGTTTTAGGGTTTCGTGTTCTTTAGATCCAAGTTCCTCAACAAGCTCTAATACCACTTGTTGATCCTAAACTTAGATCGATTAGCTTTGTGTTAACGAGATTAAATCAAGTTAAACACTTAGAGAAACTTTGTTGGTGTATGAACAATCCAAGTGTTATACGGAATTAACACTTGATTGAAGAACAAGTAAACAAGTAAAAAAAATTCACTCTTGATTGATAAAACAAACTTGATTACAATGAAAGTCGAATACTGAATAATGTATATCTAACCTATAAACCCTACGACCTCCTTTTATAGCACAAAGAGTCGTGTATAATGGATAACCTATAAACTATTTAGGAAAAGATAAATATATAAAATACAATATTTGAGTATATCTTTTCTTCAAATAACAAACGTGTTGACTTCTCCTATGAGTGCTTGGACTTATTCTTATCAGCGCTTGGATATCTCTTGTCAATGTTTGATCTGTCAGCGCTTGATTTCTTCCAATCAGCGTCCAATTAACTCTTGTCAGCGTCAAAGTGTCTTGGCTAATTTTATTCCCAACACACTTCATCACAAGAGATGATTTGGATGAAATTCCTTTTGATCATCTCTACAACAATCTTAGAGCGTACGAGATGGATGTAAAAGGCATTGAGGTGACCAAGGCATCAGCAACTACAAAGTCTAACTTGGCTTTTGTGTCAGAAGGTAATAGCGGTACTTACTTTCATAATATTGCTAGTGGATCAAGCAGCGGTACATACTTTACAAATACCGCTGGGGGACATACAAGCGGTACTTACCCACAAAGTACTGAAGGCATCACTAGAGTTTCTCAAAATACACAAGGAAGATCTTCACCATTGTTTAGTGACAATGATGCCTTCTCATTCTTTGCTGGACAAGACAACAGGCCAAGATTAACACTCAATGACTTGTTCCAAATGGATGATGCTGATGTTGAAGAGATGGATCTCAAATGGAAAGCTGCTATGGTGTCAGTAAGATCTAATAGGTTCTTCAAGAAGACTGGAAGGAAGATGAATGTTGATCCTAATGATCCATTAGGATATGACAAGTCTAAAGTTGAATGCTATAACTGTGGAAGGAATGGACACTTTATAAGGGAATGCACTAGAGACAAGGCTGAAAGTAGCAGTCAAAAGTCCAAGAATAGCTATAGAACCAGTCCAAGAATTACTGAAAGCTTTCCAAAAGGAAACAGCAGGAGTCCCAAAGGAACCAAAGCATTGGTGACTGTATATGGAGTGGTGAACTGGATTGAAGATGAAGAAGAAGAAGAAGAAGAGCTTGGTTTGATGGCTCTCTCCTTGTTCTAAAGACTATGTTCTTAAATTTAATAGCTTAAAAGTATAACTAGATGAACAGTATCAAAAAGTCAACACATGTACTGTAGAATTAAATGCTTTTAAACAGGGTGTTGCTAAGTTATAAGAAAATATAGTTTTGTATAAAAAGGGTCAACAAAACTATGAAGAGAAAATAAGAATTCTAACTCTTCGAATGAGGGAAAAAGATGTGGAAATTAAAGCTTTTGAAAGACAATTTTTTAAAGTATCAGCAGAAAATGAAACTTTAAAATCCAGTATTAATAATGAAAGGGAAGTGATTAATCATTGGAAAAAGTCCTCTAAAGGATTGTGTAAACTGATTAACTCACAAATGGGTATTATGATAAGTCAGGCCTAGGATATATTGAGGACCAACCTGGGATAACCTTAACTGACAAGGACTTATCAAAGGGGATTTTTGATAGTTCTAGTGAGTTAGATAATACACCTAATAATGATAGGTATGTTGAAGGAATAAAGGCAATTCCTCCACCATTATCAGGATTTTTCATGCCCCCTAGTAATGATACAAGTATAGAGTTAGAAAAACTAAAGGTTTTTAATACTTCACACTCTAGTACTTTGTCCCAAGATAAGACTGTTGTGACCAAGAACATTGTTTATCCACATCTAATGAACAATTTTGTTTCTGAAGAGACTAAAACTAGTTTTGCTCCCAAGCAGGTAAAAACTCCTAGCAAGACATTGGATAATGATGTAAAACATAATAAAGCCAAGAGGGGTGAGTTAGGTTTTGAGAAAGTTAAGTCAAAACAACCTTTTGGGTCTTCTTTGAGAAGAAAAGGATGTTATGTTTGTGGTAGTCTAAGTCATTTTATCAAAGATTGTACTTTGCATGAAGATAAAATTGTGAAACAAAAGGCTACACAAAAGGTCATGAGAAACAGTAATGGTAAAAATGCACAGGTTAATAGGAAACAGAGATTTAAAGACGAGAAACCTAAGTTTGATCATTCAAAAGGGATAGCTAAAAAGGTTAAAAATAACTCTACCAAAAATTTTGTTCCTAGAGCAGTACTTATGAAACAGGTCTAGTACCTTTAAAGTCTGGTAAACCAAGTATCGACAAGTCTAGAACTGCAAGCACTGCTAGACCAAACTCAAGTACTTTTGGTTTAAAGTTTGTTAAACCAAAGTTTCCCAAGACTTCTAAGAATGTTGTTGAGAAGCCAAAACATCTAGAAGTAAGCCTAATAACAAACCAGTGCAAATATGGGTTCCTAAAAGAGAAAAACCATGTGTTAAAGCAAGTACTGCTAAAGCAGTACTTAAGGCAAAGAAGTCTGAGAACATAGAGTCACCCTATGTCTTTGACTATATAACTGAAACCATGAAGTATAAGAGCAAAAGCAGCATTACTGGAAATACTTCTGAACATACTCTTAAGTGTGTAGGTCCCATAAGATCCGAGCCAAATGTGGCTTGGGTCCCTGTTAAAAACTAATAAGTTTTGCTTATGTGCAGGGGCATCTAGTTGATGAATTGAAAAATAAAGGTATAGTAGATAGTGGATGCTCAAGACACATGGCAGGGAATAAAGATTTTCTTGCTGAATTTGAAGAATGCAGAGGTGGACTAGTAGCCTTTGAAGGTAGCAAAGGTAGAATCACTGGCAAATGGAAAATCAATACAGGGAAGTTAGAATTTGAAGATGTGTTCTTTGTGAAAGAATTAAATGAATTCAATCTCTTTTCTGTGTCACAAATGTGTGATAAGAAGAACAAGGTGTTGTTCACAGACACTGACTACTTGGTGCTGTCTAAAGACTTTGAGATGCCTAAAGAATCTCAAGTACTGCTTAAAGTACCCAGGCAAGAAAATATGTACACCTTTAATCTTCATACTATTACTCCAACAGGTGGTATTACATGTTTGCTAGCTAAGGCTTCTTATGATGAGTCTAATTTATGGCATAGAAGGTTGGGTCATGTGAATTTCAAGAATCTTAACAGATTAGTGAATAGGAATTTGGTTAGAGGGTTACCTAACAAATCTTTTCAAAATGATTTCACATGTGCTGCTTGTCAAAAAGGTAAACAACATAGAGCCTCTTGTAAGACCAAGACTATCAATATTGTGACAAAGCCTTTGCATGCAAGAAGAATTAACACAATTTGAGCTACAAAACGTTTGGATTCTTGTGGATCTTCCGTCAGGTAAGAGAGTAATTGGTACTAGATGGGTTTTTAGGAACAAGAAGGATGAAAGAGGAGTTGTTGTGAGAAATAAGGCAAGGCTTGTTTCTCAAGGCTATAGACAGGAAGAAGGGATAAACTATGATGAGGCTTTTGCACCAGTGGCAAGGATTAAAGCCATTAGGTTATTTTTAGCCTTTGCATCATATATGGGTTTTATAGTCTATCAGATGGATGTGAAAAGTGTCTTTCTTTATGGTACTATTTCAGAGGAGGTATATGTTTCACAACCTCCAGGTTTTGTAGATCCTAAGTTCCCCAACATAGTCTACAAGGTTATCAAAGCACTTTATGGTTTGCATCAAGCTCCAAGGGCCTGGTATGAAACTTTATCCAATTTTTGTTAGAGCATGGATATAGGAGAGGGACCATTGACAAAACTCTGTTCATCAAGAAGAATGCTAAGGATATTATTCTAGTTCAAGTCTATGTTGATGACATCACTTTTGGTTCTACCAAGAAATCATGGTGTGAAGAGTTTGAGGCTTTGATGAAAGGAAGATTTCAGATGAGTTCTATGGGAGAACTTACTTTCTTTTTGGGACTACAAGTCAAACAAAGGAAAGACGGAATATTTATCAGCCAAGATAAGTATGTTGCTGAAATCTTGAAGAAATTTTCATGTATGGATACAAGGTGTACAAGCACACCTTTTGAAGATAATAAGTCTTTGTCAAAAGATGAACATGGTGAAAATGTTGATATTCATCTATACAGGTCAATTATTGGTTCATTGAATCTTACTGCTTCAAGGCCAGATAATATGTTTGACGTGTGTTCCTGTTCAAGGTTCCAAGTTAATCCAAAGGTGTCACATCTACATGTTGTGAAAAGGATTTTTAAGTATCTTAAAAGTCAACCCAATTTAGGATTATGGTATCCTAGAGATTCAACCTTTGAATTGGAAGCTTACTCAGATAGTGACTATGCTGGAGCTAATCATGATAGGAAATCCACAACAGGAGGTTGTCAATTCCTAGGCAGAAGACTCATATCATGGCAGTGTAAGAAGCAAACCATTGTTGCTACTTCTAAAACTGAAGCTAAATATGTAGTTGCTGCTCATTGCTGTGGACAAGTACTTTGGATTCAAAATCAGTTGTTAGATTAAGGGTTCAACTTCATGAACACCAAGATTTACATTAATAATGAAAGTACTATATGCATTGTCAAGAATCTAGTATTTCACTCCAAGACCAAGCATATTGAAATAAGACATCACTTCATAAGATATGCCTATGACAAGAAGCTTATTCAAGTCTTGAAGATTCATACAAACAACAATGTAGCTGATTTATTGACCAAGGCATTTGATACAAAGAGATTTGAATTCTTGGCAACACATATTGGTATGCTCAACCAATAGACTGCTGCATATGTTGAGGGGAGGTAACAGTTGTACAATTTTTATGCTAATTTTATTGTATAGTCTATGTTTTTGTGTTTTTGATGTGATTGCAGGTTAATAGAATAAGATAAAAGAGGATATTCTGATAGTGGAATGCATGAACTGGTCAAAATTGTGAGGTACCGTTATTGATCCAAGTACCGCTAGCACAAGTCCAAGTACCGAGTATGTTCCATGTAGCGCTACATGTCCGTTGTACCGTTAAGGGTATCTTTTGTAAATTTGGCGGTTTCTTCGCGCTTGGGTTTGTTATTTACTTAAATACTTACTCCAATTACACAATTGATTCACCTAATCTTTTATTTTTATCTCTTGATTCTATAAACTTCTCTCTAATTTTTCGTTCACCAAAAATACTAATGGCTGCTTTACAAATGATCTCTTGTTAGGACCATTTCGGACTCGCCAATCTTCGCATCCCGCTTCAATAAGTTATGCCTTGGCTATGAACTCTAATTAATACCGAGCAACTTTTAAACGATCTTGGGCTAGAAGCTAAGTAACTTTTCAAATCGTACGACCTTACTTATTGCAATTAAATTTATTAGCAAGCGATGGGAGAAAAAGCTCATAATTAACTCACATAAATTCATGAAAGAATACCAAACTTATAATTGACTCTATCATCTCTCGTTCTCCACAATTTAAAATCTCAAGGAATGAGACTGGTGGATGCTTAGCCAATTAAATCAAAGTTTTGGGTTTTCAAGTCATCTATAGGATCTTGCAAATTCTTAGACTTTTTCAAGTTTTAGAATCCGCATTTTAAAGTTCCCTTGATAAACGACTCTCTAGGATCAATTATAGGAACTTGCGAAAAGCTCTTGTTCTTAACCGATGAGAGTAAAGACTTTCGCGTTTTAAAGTTACCTATATAAAAGTCTAGCAAAACTTGACTTAAACACGTTAAGGATACTAGCTAGAGTAATCTTGGATAAGTAAACTCGGGTTGAGTCAAAAGATTTATGACGTTTAAAAATTAAATCCACTTTATTCAAAATTTATTCTAGCAAAGAAAGAAATTAACTATAACAAAGGTAAATACTAATAGGCCAAAATAGATTAAAAATTTTGAAAAGTGTCGAAAAATCAATTTTCCGGTTAAAATGAAGACAAATACAAGGAAAAGCCCACTAAACTTCGATAGAAGTCCCCCCTACACTTAATATAAACATTGTCCTCAATGTTTAAGCATATGGAAGTAACCTCCCCTACACTTAGGACATTGTGCACTTTGTTTAAATCTTGCTAAGGAAGAGACAACTAAAGTGATTCCTATTTTAATATTGGAAACTATAAAATAGAGAATCAAAAGAGTTTAGGATAAAACCAGGAAGACGGGTACACGGAATCACGGGTCGTCAAAATTCATCAAGAATGGATCTTTTAAAGCTTGAATCCCTGCACATGATAAGAAAGAAAACAACAAACACATACTAGGGTCTCCCCCTACACTTATTATAAAAACAGAGAAAAAGGATAGATAATTGGGTTGCCTCCCAAAAAGCGCTTGTTTTTGTTAACCGAGTCGTGATCTTGACTCGACCTTGATTAGCATAGGAAGAAGCTTAAAACACATCCACCGGGATCAAAGACATGGTTTTCATCCATCAAGTAACACAAGCTTAAGGCGAACAAGGCAAGCCAAAGAAGAGTAGGCAAGGTTCCCTTAAGCAAAGATTGAGCTCGGTGGTAGAAAGTAGGATGAAGTGAAAGCATATCTCCACAAGTTCCAAAAATCTCTCATTTTATTTCATCAGATGGATACTGAGATGGCTGAGAATTTGCAATACCGGGATCGAACACTTTTCCTTTAGGGGAAAATAACACTCGGGCTCAGTAGACCTTGAAGAGGATCCGATCATCAATCGCACAATCTCATCCTCAGAGGGAGGATAGAGAGGTGTCAAGACATAAGTACTGCGGATATCGGTGTCGTCCGGATTCTTCTCCTTTGAAAGGGGTTTCTTCATATCCAAAGGAGGATGAAGACCATACTCATCAAAGTCCAAAGGAGGAGAATCACTCTCATTTGGGAAATAAGTGTTGAGAAAAGTAGCAAAGTCTTCCTCAAATGAGTAGTCATCCAAAGTAGGATCAAGCATGGTTGGTGGAGGATCTTCATCAAAAGTGGGTGCAAGGTTATCATGTGAAGAATCGCTCGAAAGAGTATCAGCCTCATCAAAATCATCATAAGTGGGCATGTCTGGATACTCAGAAGTAAAATCATCAGAATCATCCATGTCAGAACTAGAATCATCATCATAAGCGTCATAGATCGGTGGAGAATCATAAATTGGTGGAGGATCAGAATTGGAGAGACAATCTTCCACATCATCTTGGAACAGTGGATTATCATAACGAGAATCGAATAGAGGATTGTTGTAGACGACAAAATCATCAAGCACATTAATCATATTCGCTGATTCTCTTCCATTTGATTTGGTTGTGATCTTCCCCATTTTAAATACTTGTGCATCATTCCCGACCCTTAGGATTAGCTCACCTTCGACAACATCGACTAATGCTTTTCCGGTTCTCAAGAATGGCCGACCAAGTATTAACGGAATACAAGGGTCCATTTCATAATCAACAACAACGAAATCGACCAGAAAAGTGAAGGTGTCAACTTTAATAAACACATCTTCGGCAATACCAACGGGGTAAGCGAGATTGCGATTTGCTAGCTCAAGAGTCATCTTTGTTGGTGTAAGATCGGGTAATGATAACTTTTTCCAAACACTTAAAGGCATCAAATTTATACTTGCCCCGAGATCGGCTAAGGCAATAAATTCTTCGGTTTGGTGAAAAGTACATGGTAGCACAAAACGACCAGGATCTCCAAGTTTCTCTGGAAGTTCTTTAAGAAGGACGGCAGAACAATTTTCATTCAATCGAGTATTAACAAACTCGGCCATCTTCTCCTTCTTATTAAGCAATTCCTTAAACATCTTAACAAATTTAGGCATTTGTGCTAGAGCTTCAACAAGGCTAAAGGGGATGGTCATTTCCGAAATCTTCTTCAAATAGTTCGACACTTGAATGTCATCCTTGGTTTACAGTTTGGCCTTGTCTAAGCGAGATGGATAAAGAATGTTAGGTTTATAGGTGGAAGGTGTAGCAGGTAAAGGTTGAGATGTTGAAGGTTTAAAGGTGGAAGGTGGGGTTGGTGAAGGGTTCTTCTTGGGTACTTCAGTAAGAGGTGGAGACGGTAATGGAGAACTAATACTAGGCGTGGGAGTATGAGGGATAAATGGTGGTGGAGGAGGTGTAGATGGATTAACTGGGGGAGGAGTAGATGGTCCTACTAAGGTTGCTCCACTGCGTGTAGTAATAGCACTAACATTCGCTCTTGGGTTGGTGACGGTATTTGAAGGTAGAGAGCCCGAAGTAGAGGGTTGAGTAGTTGGTAAGAAACTAGCCAACATATTCTTCAAATCATTTGTTTGAGTGCTAAAAGAGGTTTGAATATCATGTCGAAGCTCGGATCTAATATCATTACCTTGCTTAGTGATATCCCCTTTCAAGTTGATAATTTGGCTTTGCAGATTCTTGATTTGCTCTCCTTGGTTCTCATTAAGGCTTCAACATCTTGATTAATGGGTGGGGCTTGTTGAGCGGGTGGGTGATAAGGATTAGAAGATCGAGGTGGGTTTGGGTTGCTTCTATTGTAGTTGTTGGGGTTGTGGTTTTGAGGAGAAAAACCAGGTGCAAGAAAGTTGTTAGAACGGTAACTTAGCAAGTTACGATCACCTTGAGGTCGGGCTTGGTTATTTTCCGTTGAATAGTTACCATAAGCTGCATACACGTTTTCCGGATTGTCATTAGTAGAAGGACAATCAGTGTATGAATGAGGACCGCCGCAAGTCTCACAAGAAAGTGCTACAGCTTTAATTTGTTGTTGATTTGTAGCCAAAACTTGCATGTTTTTGCACATTTCGACCATTGCGCGGGTCAATTCGGTGATATCAGGGTTTGAAGAAGTATAAGAAACATTGACTCGCGGGTTTGATCTTGAAGATGCGGATGAATCCCAATTTTTGTGATGAGTAGTAATGTTCTCGATAAGCTCTCTACACTCCTCGGGTCTTCTTTTCATAAATGTGCCACCGGCGGCTGCATTAATCGTATCACGATCACGAAAAGTTAAACCATTGTAGAAAGTATCAATTAAGGTGACGGTGAGCATGTTGTGTTTTGGACATCGATCGATCAAAACATTATATCGTTCCCAAGCATCAAAAAGTGATTCATCATGTTCTTGTGTAAATCCACTTATTTGATTTCGAAGGCTCGTGACCATGGATGGTGGAAAGTAGCGCGACAAAAAGCGTTGAGTCATCTCATCCCAAGTATGAATTGAATTTTTCGGAAGACGATCAAACCATTTTTCGGCATGGTGGGATAAGGTGTGTGGAAATAGGTGAAGGCGAAGAAAATCCATAGTAACACCGGGCAACTTCATGCTTTGAGTAACGGTAATGAATTTTTCGAGGTGTTTGTTGGCATCATCATCCGGCAATCCGCGAAATGGACAAGTGTTTTGAACTTGTTGGATCATGTGATGCTTCAACGAAAACTCTGGAGCCGTGGTTTGCATCGGCGCAATCAGTCCCCCTCGTCCATTCATCGTGGGTTGACAAAGCTCCTCCATTGTTCTAAGATCGGGTGGTGGAAGAACATTGTTGTTGTTATTATTGTTCAGGTGCGGTGGGTTATTATTGTTGTTCACACCTGCCATATCTAAATCTTCACGAGTCTCGGGCTCTGAATAAGTTGAAGATCTAGTACGCATGCACCTGCAAAAGCAAAAGAAAAAGATACCAAAGAAATAGAGAATATATATACGTGTAAAAATAAAAATAAAAATCTTTTTGGATTTTTGAAAATTTTTAATTTTTATGGATTTTTAACAATTTTTAATTTTTTGGATTTTTGAAAATTTTTGAGCAAGAAAAATAACGTTCACGAGTGAACGGATCCCAAAATTCAACGCGTCTCTCACAGAAAACCGTTAATCTTTACGAAAAGAGCCGACAGCGACGCCATTTAATACAAAGATTTACTAAGTATCAAAGTTCGTTGTTCCGATCTTTTCGAATTGATTACTAGTAGAAAGTGTGCGACTCAGTCGTCTTTTGGTGGGAAACAAATATATTGGTCGTTGTAGTAAAATAAATGTGCAAGACTTTAAAGTAAATGACGGGTAAATAAAGCTAAAACTAATTAAAGAATAATTGGTGCAATATTAAAACTTTAAAAGTAAATGACGAGAAATTAAATGACGTAAATATAAAATTCGACGAAAAATAAATTTGACAAGATGTAAAACGTAATTAAAATAGGCTAAAAGCAAAACGAGAAAAACTGTCACTTTTTCTCTAAAAATAAAAACTAGAAAAACACTTGGTAAAAATAGAGATTTCGGGAAGCGTGAAAAATTTGTAAACTTAAAATAATGCAAACTTATAAAACTAAGACAAAATAAAATAATCAATACCTACCATCGGAATACCTTACCATCGGAATCCGATCGGAATGCTGTCACCATAAGCCGTCGGAATACCTATCGGAATGTAGGTATCGGAATGCAAAATTACCACTCTATCGGAATGATGATCGGAATGTGTTCCTGTCAGAATGTGATCGGAATCCCCTATCAGAATAACTAAAACCAAGTCCTATCGGAATAACACTCACCTATCGTAATGTCACCCAAACCTGTCGGAATCCTAATCGGAATGCTAGATCGGAATCACCTGTCAGAATGTGGAAACTATCAGAATATGGCTAGTGAAATTTTGGCAGCACTTCGTCTCAATGTAGCCTTAAGAGCCGTCGCAATATGCGATCGCAATGAGCGATTGCAATCACGATCGGAATAAGGGGGAGTATCACTCGATCGGAATACTGATCGCAAAAACCCGTCGGAATGTAAAACCCTAGCCGATTGTCACGATCGGAATAAGAGTAAAACCTGTCACAATGTAGGACCTCTTTCCGATGGAAGTAGAATTCGCAATAAGGAAGAACCAAATAAGCTAAGACTGATAAGCAAATACCTAAAACTTAACAAAAACACGTATAAGAAAAAACTAATAAGCTAAAATTCAAAAACTTTTAAAAACATTAAATGGTAGAATAGTTAAAAACGACTTTTTAACAAAAATAACTTATATAAAACTTAAGTAAATTTAAGATAAACACAAATAAGCTATAAAGATCAATAATCCAAAACAATCAAAAGCATAAAAACATAACATTTAATTAAATAAGCATAACGATAAGCACATAAACATAAAGATTAAGTAAAACAAGAAAGGTAGAAGGAGAGATTAAAAATAAGAACTTGATTAAAAAGAAAAGATTCAATAACAAAATTAAAACACTTACTTTAAATTAAAAGCGAGAAATTTAAGGTACAAGACAAGTAATTAAATGACAATTAAGTAAATGACATGAAATTAAAGGTGCAAGTAATTAAAGGTGGAAGACTAGTTTGTCAAATAGCCAACACCTCCTAATGTGAGATTAGGAGGGTATTTATAGTGATTAGGGAGGTAAGCATGTTGTTGGAAGCTTCCTTCTTTCTTTCTTTCTCGTCTTTTCGTCTTCATAAATTCTTCGACTTTTTCGACTTTGTCTCGGGATTAATTGAACTCGTCTTGTAATTTTCTTCATTAATTAGACTTGAGTTCTTCGGCTTTATTAAACTTACATCTTTAGACTTTTTCTTCGATAAATCTTCAGAATAGGCCTTGAACTTCCGTTCTTTTTGCACTCTTGATCTTTTGACTTCGTCTTTTATCTTTTTCTTCGATAAAAGCCCGTGAAAGCCCATGTTTTCTTCCCTTTTCACATTTTGATCCTAAATCACAACAAAAACACAAACCACGCATAATTCCGACATTTACGACATAAAATACACGTTTTGGCTTGGTTATAATTGTAATTAAGTGGAAAAAGGATGGGTGTTTTCACACCTATCAAAAGTTCAAGCTTCACACCCTACTAAAGGTATAGTTATTCAACAACAAGCTGATGAGGAAAGACCTTCCAAGCTGAAGAAGAAGCTACCTAAGATTAATCCAAAGGATAAGGGGAAGAAGCAAATACAATCAGAATCTGAAAACGAAAGTGATTCAGATGAAGATATCAGCAAAGTCATGTATAGATTTAATCAACTAGACCATGATGAGGAATATGCTCTCAGAATGCAAGCTCAAATTCGTGAATAATACTTGCAGGAGGAACTTGAAGCAAAACAACATTTGCTAGAAGCTAAGAGAATCTAGCAAGAATGGAACATACAAGAGTATTACAGGATTCAAGCTGAATTACATGCAAGTGAGCTTCTTGCAGACTCATTATTAGCTGAAGACAGAGATGCTTATGATGAAGAAGAGAAATCAAAACTGATTGATGATCTGGTAAGGGAGCAACAAAGATTCTTTGTTGAAAAGAGAAGAAGATAAAAGATTAAGCCTCTAACTACCATGCAGATTAGGAATCAAATGATGACATTTCTCAAGAAACTTAAGAATTTCACTCATACTCAGCTGGTCAAGAAGAACTTTGAAGAAATCAAGACTTTGTATGAACAACATAAGAGAGCTGAATTGAATTTTTTTGAGATTGGATCTGAAGTAGATAGGATAGTTGTTGAAAAAGCTAGAAGACATCTGCAACAACAAAGCAAAATTTGGAAGTGCTCCTAGAATTGAGCCAAGTACTGCTGAACCTACAACTACATCTCCACCTATCAAGACCACTTATGTGAGGAAGAATAGAAAGGAGAAGGTAAGTTCAAAAAAAAGGAAGAGACTGATCAAAGAATGAATGAAAGAGACAAAGCTCAAGATGTTGCTCCGACTAAAAATGTACAAGCAATACATACACAGTCAACAGTACATACTGAAGAAACGGTACATACAAACTTAGAAGAAGGTTCAATAGAGTTTGAAGGAACCTCCAAGGGTGTTAAGAGAAAAAGATCAACAAAGGGGAAGCAGAGAGCCAAAAAGGCTAAGTCAACAACAGAAGATAGTGATGATGATGAGAGCTTGAAAAAGTACTTGAAGATAGTAAAATTTGAAGATCAATGTATTGATACAGATATTTTTAGAAAGAGGTCATCTATTGCAAGATGGATATACTCTATGAATCAAGGACTAGAAGCTCATGGAATTCAAAGAATTAATGGCACAACAAAAATATTCAGACTTTTGGAAGATATTCTTCATATTCTTGATAGACAAGATATTCAGGATCTTTTCATATTAGTTCAAGAAGTCAGTGCATGTAAAACTGAGGTATCACTATTATATAATGAATTGCTCTTCATGTATAAACCACACAACTGTGATAAAAAAATGTTAAAGGAATTAGAGAATCAGGTTCCTAGTTACTAGAGATATTATAGGTCATGTGGATTGCATATTTTGGATATAGATGATGTTACTTACTATATGCTACAAGAGAAAAGTTATCCATTAGGACGAAGATTGTTGGAAAGAATGTTGGAACAGCAATTGGAAGTCACAGAAGAGCCTGTTGATGCTTTGGAGTTGATCAGAATGGTTAAACAACAAATCAAGGATTTGAAAGATGAGGAATAAGCTGAGAAAGAGCCTTAAGTGTTTGACTTTCAGTCACACTTCACAAATGGTTCTCAATTCACCATGTCTAACACACATAAGAACTGGCTAGTCCATAAGGAAACGGTTTGTGGTAAAGACTTCTCAAATCCGTTGAAAGCTGGTAGTTTGCTAAAAACTATATGGTTCTAACTCACCTTGTTTCGAGACAAAGAGTTGGCTAGTCCTAGACAAACGGTACTATGTAAAGACTTAATCAAATCCGTTAATGGTTAACAATTTACCAAAATTTGTATGGTTATCAATACACCTTATTCTTTATGAATAAAGAATTGGCTATTCCAGAGTGTACGACTAACTGGTAAAGAATATATCAAATCCGTTGATAGCTGATGCTTTGCTAAAACTCATGAAGCCAATACAGATTGGTTTTTGTTGTTAACTGTTTTACTTCAGGTATGAAGATTGCAAGCAAAGAAGTATTCAAGAAAAGATACCTAGAAAGTTTTGTCTCATCAAATCAAGACTGAAGTTCATGATTCAGAATTCATAGATTTAACTCAAGAAGACAATTACTGTTGCTGCAAAGTAATTTAATGTTTACAAGACACAAGAAGATCATAAGTTGAAGACAAAGATGATGTTCATGATTCTTGAAGACTATCTTATCAGAAGAAGATTTACATTGAAGTTTTTGGCTACATTCAGTTGGATACAAATACAAATTACCAAGTTCAATCCAAGGATGAAGAAAATACTGAAGACATGTATTCTAAATACATCCAGTGCAAAGAGAAACAAGAAGACAACAAGTTATCATTCTTGTTTAGGGGAGTATTGTTGGGAATTATTTGTAAGTGTCAAGTACCGTTAGTGTTATTGAAGTACTGTTAGTATCTTTCAAGTACCGTTAGTGTTAACGCGACACATAGTAAGTACTGCTACTTATAAAGTAAGTACTGCTATATTGATTAGGACGAATATATCATTGAATAAGATATGTCATAGTTATAGTTAGAGTATATCTCATGAGATATACTTAAATAGTTAGAATATTGATAATATATCGTCTGTGATATAGTTATCTTTATATAATATGTGACAACCCAAAATCGAGGTCATTACTTAATCTTATTTTACGATTATTTTTGAAATTTTTGGATGAGTTTGAACGATATTTATTTTTGGAGGTTTAAGTTTAAACCGATGTTGGAAGGTTTATATTTAATATTTATTAAGTATAAGGAGTATTAGCAAGCGTGATGTCAATGGATGCCAAATATTTTACGTTTTGTTGTCGGATGTTCGATTTTTATTATTTTTGAGGTTTTATTTTAAATGACGTGTTACGTCGAGTCGAGAGTCGATATTATTATTTTTGAGGTACGTTTTAAATTTTTAAAAGTATCTTTACGAAACCCGAGCCCCGTAAATATTTTAAAAATTGACTAATAGTTATTTCCCGCTTTTTAGCTAAATATTTACATTTCTAGCCACAACTTTCATTAAATTGCAACTAGGTCCCTACCCCACTATATATAAACATAAACAAACACACACTCCACCATTTTCATTTCAAAATTTTACTTCCATCTCTCTCTCTCTCTCTTCTCTTTGCCGAAACCCACCACCACCACCAAAACAAAATCAAACTTCCATTTTTCTTGAGTTTGAGCTTGAATCAAGCTAAACTAACACTAGACCCAACCTTATTTTTTCATAAGGATCACATTGATGTAAGAATTTCATACATGCAAGCAACTTTTTTTATGATGTTGGTAGGTAGGAGATTTGATCATGCATGGCTTCATCTTGATGATCCATGGTGGTTTATGCTAAAAATCTTGTTAGAAACTTCATTTTGATCTTATGATTTTTATTTTGATTATGATTTTGATGTTATGATTAATGTATGATGATATTAGGGCATAGTAATGATCATTTCCATGGTTGGTTTTTATCAAAAAGTTGATTTTGTACAAGTTTTGAGTAGTCATTTTACACCAGTAAGTAAGAGGAAAAATCCGAATTTTTATGTTTTGAAAATGGCTTAACTTATAGCCTAGGGTTGTAGATATATTTCTTAGCTTCCATTTGATATAAGGTAGAGCTTCTAGCTCAAAACGAGCGCGAAGTTATGATGTTTTGAATGATCGTGTACCGGGAGACGAGTACCGGCACTACAAGTAGTTGTTGTCGGTATTTGGATCGAATCTCGGGGACTCTAAATTGATGTTTTGAAAAATGTAACCTACTGATAATGAGGTGTTTACTTATTAGGTTGAGTTTACTTTAAAACCCGAGTGTCGGTTTTGTAAACGGAGTCGTTTAAATAAGTTAAAACGGTTGTATCAAAAATTAACGTAAATCTGTCCGGATTTTGTAGTTTGAAAATGAGTCGGGTAAAGTACTTTAAAGGTAATTTCATTTGATGAACTTGTAAGAGGACTTTCTATATATAGTAAGTGAGTTTATCGAGTCGTTTCATAAACGGTTGACGAGTTTAAAAGGGGTAAATGAGCTAGTACATGTAGTATGTACCGGCGGACTTTATAAAAAGTGTAAAATGGTTAAGTAAATGTGTAGTAAAGTATAATGAAGTAATTTATATCATTCTCGAGTTTATCGTGGTTTTATGAGTTTGAGTTTGATGTTGTTATATATGATTTATTTCTCGAGTCATTATTTAACGAACGCGCCTTATTTGATAGGTAGCGGTTCTCGTGTTTGAAAGGCATCCATTATCGTCGACGATCATCTCGCTAGATCTCTTATACTAAGGTGAGTCTATAGCCTCGCTTTCTAATTGTTTTAATGATTTTAATACCCGCGAGGGGGATACATGCTATTTGAAAATAAATGAACACAAGTCATGAGTAATTGTTAGACCCGAATGTTGCCTAAAGTTGATTTCATTATATTGAGTAACTTGTTGCTAAAGACCCTAAATTCATGAGCCGTTAACTATCTTCTGACTTGATGTTGTGAGTCGGGAATAGCCGCTTATTCTAATGGTAGTACTATTGGGTTGACCACCCTATCTGAGACCAGGGCATTACGTTGAGTAACCCGCTGGGAAGGATAATTTTACGTGAATAAGATTGTGGTATTCTAGCAACTGATACCCTAGAGGGGCAATGGTTTTATTCTAGTCATGCCGGCATTTGGCGTGGGTGACTATCGGTTAAGGGGTCGGTGTCATGAGCTTAAATACAATGTTTGTTTATCATTATTATTACTGCCTTGAATAAAGATTGTGTGTACGACAATTCTATAAATGATTATGATTGATTTTCTTCTTGTGTTCAAATGTGATTTGATAAACCTATAGTCTCGCTCAACATTATTGTTGACTCGTTTTATGCATGTATTTCATGTAATAGGAAGTGATGGAGCAAGGAGCTTTGCTGTGGAGGTTGTGGCTTGGCTTTTGGAAGAATGTTGGTCTAAACTGTTTTCTACCTTTTAAATGTTGAACAATTTATTTTATGTTGATGTACTGTACTAAACTTGTTGGTTGTTGGTCGAGATCCATGGGGACAAAACGCTTTACTCTGGTATCGTGTCAGTACAATTTGGGTTGAAATCTATGTTTTAGACCATTTATAAGGTTTGTTGGTAGCGTGAGGAGATCCGAGTTTGTTAGGGCAAGGGAAATGGATGAGGTTGTTAGATTGAGGTCTATGGTGTTGAACTTGAGTGGGCAAGTTGAGAGGTTGCGTAGGGAGCAAGAAAGGAATGCTAGGTTGAGTGCGTGGGGTTTGCCGGTGAGATCTTTTCCTAGTCATGGTGTTGTGATTCGTGATGTGCCGAATCAGGTTGAAGCTCAAGCGTCGGTGAAGCCGAGTGAAGGAGGAATTCGTAAAGGGAAGGAAAAAGTGGAAGAAGAATCAGAGGATGATGATAGCAGCAGTGATGACGAGCCGGTGTACAAGAAGCTGCGAGGATGTGATGTTTAGTTCTTTCTGTTGTTGTTTTTATTTGGCCGTGTTGTAATAGAACTTATGTAGACTCGTACTCTAACTTATGATGAAACTTAATGACCATAAGTGTTGTGATGAAGGATTGTAGTGACATTACTTGTCACAATTTTGTGGATATTTTCCAAAGCAATCCAAATTACCTTCATGACTTATGATTTGTCTTATTAGTTCTTATGTGATTGGTTAATAATTCATTGTGAATTGTGTTGTTGGTGCATGTAGTATCCATGTTACATCTTGATAGAGAAATCCTTCTTCTTATCTTGATATGAATACTTACTTGTTCTTTTTCTGTTATGGTGACAGGAAGGAGTTGGGAGGCATTTTTCTGACTTTACTAAATTACTGTTTGGTTAGTTTTTCTGTAAACATGCCGCCTAAATTGACGACTGCTACTGTTAATACCATGATTGAGCAAGCTATCGCTAGAGCTTTGGAAGCTGAACGTGCTGCGAGGAACCAAGAGGTTGAGAATAGGAATACTGCTGGTCAGGCTGGAGGGAATGCTGGAAATCAAGCTGGAGGAAATGCTGATGAGCAAGCAGAAGGAAATGCTGCGGGACAAGTTGGAGGTAATGCTGCTGTTCAGCAGGTTCAAAAGGAATGTTCTTATGCTAGTTTCATGAAATGTGGACCTACCCAATTTCGTGGTACTGGTGGTGCATTGGAATTAAGGAGGTGGATTGAGAAGATAGAAAGTACTTTTGAGATCAGTGGATGTTCAGAAGCCAGTAAGGTGAAATTTGGTGCAGCTACTTTTCAGGATGATGCGTTGAGTTGGTGGAATAGTCAAGTAGCTACTGTAGGATTGGTTGAAGCTAATTATAGAACATGGACTGTGACTAAGGGACTGTTGACTGCTAAGTTTTGTCCCGAGGAAGAGTTAGGTCAGTTGGAAGATGAATTGAGGCATTTGGTGTTGAGGAACAATGATATTGTAGCTTATACAAGGAGGTTTTCTGATTTGTGTTTGTTGTGTCCTGATGCGTTTGCTGATGACCGTAAGAAGATGAAGCAGTATATTCGAGGTTTATCTAGTAATATCAAGGGAGAAACTACTTCGTCGAAACCTAAGTCATTTGATGAAGCTGTTCAAATGGCTCATACTTTAATGGATGTAAAGCTGCAGGATCGAAAGGATAGTATTGCTGAGGGGAATAAGAGAAAGTGGGAAGCTGCACACTCAAGCCAAGGGCAGAATCGAGGTGGTTATCGTAATAACAATAACCAAGGACCGAATAGGAATCATCAATACAATTTGAGAAGGAATGATGGTGTTCGTGCTGCCACAGGAAATCAAGGTAACAAGCTGAATCCGAAGTGTGGTCGGTGTAATCTGTATCATATTGGAAATTGTCCACCTGCTTGCAACAAGTGTGGGAAGGCCGGACATAAGATGGCAGATTGTAGAAACAAGGGTGTAGCCACTAGGGCTAATGCTGTCAAGGTAGTTTACTGTTCTGGATGTGGAGGCCGTGGACATAAGCAGGGGAACTATCCGAGGGTTGGCATACGACAGGGAGACAATGTTGCTGTTGTTGCTGCTGGGGATGCTGCTCCAGCCTATGTCGTGGGAGATGCTGACAAACCTCAAGGGCCGAACGTGGTGACTGGTACGTTCTTACTTGATGCTTGTTATGCTAGTGTGTTGTTTGATTCTGGATCCGATAGAAGTTTCGTAGATGTTAGATTCAGTCAGCTATTGGATAGAGAACCAGTAAGATTGACAACTAGTTATAATGTGGAGTTAGCTGATGGTAAGGTTGTAAGCACTAGTTCTATACTGAAAGGTTGTTCCTTGAAGTTAGGTAATTATGTGTTTAGTATTGATTTGATGCCCATAGAATTAGGATCTTTCGACGTGATCATTGGAATGGATTGGTTAGTTGGTAATGGTGTA
The DNA here is from genome assembly GCA_025667525.1 of Glebionis coronaria. Taxonomy (NCBI): domain Eukaryota; kingdom Viridiplantae; phylum Streptophyta; class Magnoliopsida; order Asterales; family Asteraceae; genus Glebionis; species Glebionis coronaria. The sequence continues at coordinate 201,245,878 of CM046880.1, forward strand.
GTAATTGTTTGTGGAGAAAGATTAGTTCAGATACCGCTAAGGAATAGGGTATTGACGGTGAAGGGTGATGAATGTACGTCTCGTTTGAGAGTTGTTTCTTGTTTAAAGATGATGAGGTATATAGAAGCAGGTTGTGATGTGTTTCTTGCACAGATAAGTAATGATGGTGTGAATGAAAGGAAATTGGAAGATGTGTCTGTGATTAGAGAGTATCCTGAGGTTTTCCCTGAGGAATTACCAGGATTACCGCCGCATCGTGAAGTTGAGTTTCGTATCGATTTAGTGTCGGGTGCTGCTCCAGTTGCTCGTGCACCGTATCGTTTAGCTCCATCTGAGATGAAAGAATTATCCGATCAATTGAAGGAATTGATAGAGAAGGGATTTATTAGACCAAGTTCGTCGCCGTGGGGTGCGCCTGTTTTGTTTGTTAGGAAGAAAGATGGTTCTTTTAGAACGTGTATTGATTACAGAGAGCTTAACAAATTGACTGTCAAGAATCGGTATCCACTGCCGAGGATTGATGATTTGTTCGATCAGTTGCAAGGTTCAAGTGTATACTCGAAGATCGATTTGAGATCTGGGTATCATCAACTGAGAGTTAGGGAAGAAGATATTCCTATAACCGCTTTCCGTACTCGATATGGACATTTTGAATTTCAAGTGATGCCTTTTGGATTAACAAATGCGCCTGCTGTATTTATGGATTTGATGAATCGTGTATGTAAGCCGTATTTGGATGAGTTTTTTATCGTATTCATTGACGATATTCTCGTTTATTCCAAGAGTGAAGAGGAGCATGAGAAGCATTTGAGAACAATTTTGGAATTGTTGAAGAAGGAGAAGTTGTATGCGAAATTCTCTAAGTGTGAATTTTGGTTGAAATCAGTGCAATTTTTGGGGCACGTGATTGATAATGAAGGTGTTCGTGTGGATCCTGCTAAGATTGAAGCAATTAAGGTTTGGTCAGTGCCGAAGAAGCCGACTGAAGTTCACCAATTTCTTGGTTTGGCTGGGTATTATAGAAGGTTATCGAGAAGTTTTCACTAATTGCTAAGCCGTTGACTAAGCTTACGGAGAAGAATAGAGTGTTTGAATGGGGATTGGAAGAGGAATCTGCATTTAGTATGTTGAAGGATAAGTTGTGTTCTACGCCGATATTGTCTTTGCCAGAAGGATCTGAGGATTTTGTAGTGTACTGTGACGCGTCTCATAAAGGATTTGGAGTTGTATTGATGCAAAGGGAGAAAGTAATAGCGTATGCGTCGAGACAATTAAGGAAGCATGAAGAGAACTACACTACGCATGATTTAGAACTTGGGGCTGTTATTTTTGCTTTGAAGCTGTGGAGACACTACTTGTATGGAACCAAGTGTGTGGTTTTCACTTATCATAAGAGTTTGCAGTATATTTTGGATCAAAAGGAATTTAATATGAGGAAAAGGAGATGGGTTGAGTTGCTGAGTGATTATGACTGCGAGATTCGTTACCATCCTGGTAAAGCGAATGTGGTAGCTGATGCACTTAGTAGAAAGGAAAGAGATAGGTCTATAAGAGTTAGAGCTTTGGCGATGTTGGAAAGTGTGGATTTGACAGAAGAGATATTGAAAGCCTGAAGGTCTACGTTATCTTAGGATTTAGCAAGATGTGATTTATCTATTGATTGATTGGATGGAGAAAGATGGAAAGAGATGAAGAGGATGAACTAGAGAGAGAAAGAGGAGAGGAAAAGAAGGTAGAGAGAGAAAGTGTATTGATAAAATGAAAAATGTGAAAATGAAAGAACCACCCCTCCTAACATGCTAGGAGGGGATATATATAGCCCACCCTACATGTGGGCTATATGGGCTATACTGTTTACAACTGGATCACGAGCCTGATACATTAATATATCGTTGGAGCGACCGATCCTTCATAAATACATAAAAACATATTTCCAACAATCTCCCCCTAAGGGAGGTCGCTCCACGTTACAAAGTTCTAAATATTCTATATCTCGTGATCTATGCTAACTAAGATGTGACCGAGACTTTATTGGGAAAAACGTATTTCCAACAATCTCCCCCTAAGGGAGGTCACATCTTTTTACAAAATCTTAAACCTAGCATCTATGCTTGAGTCTTCGATCTTGTTCTTGTGAATATGCTTGATGTGATCTTTGACTTTAGTCTTGAGCATGTTTCCTTGCCTTGACCTTGTGCATTCTTCACTTGTGATATTTGCCTCTTCGTGACTTCATGTTCCACATACTTATACCTTTAAATTCTTGAAAGCTTCAGAGTTTGATACAGCGGAAGACTTGACCTTCAGAATTTCTTGAATTTGTTGAAGTACTAAGTGTATGTAGTATAAGCATGTGGTGACGACTTCTTCTGGATTGTATACCGCAATGCCACCTTCTGGTTACGCTGCATAAGACAGTTAGCAACAAAACATATACACGGATGAAATGGCCTTGAACATTTCATTCTAATTCGGTAGCATTTTACCTCCGGTCGGTGAAGACCGTTGGACGATATAAAATATCGTACTTGTGATAGGTAGTTTCAATTAAGAACCTCCTTGACAAGATTTCGTGGGTAAACCCGTTCTCTTTATTCGACCGTCCAAAGCTGACTGCGAACATAAAGAGTGAATCATTTGGATAATAATATCCGCATGATTTGAAGCCGTCAATTCATGTTCCTGGAACAAGTGAAGTTCAATTAAGAACCGCACCATTGTTGCTTTCCAGTTGTCACGAGCTTGATTCGTATAGAATCTTGCAAGTTACCTACCAAGTGCTGTTTGAGGTTAACACTAGAAGGATTTCCACTCATCACTGTGAACACTATAGAGTGTCACTATGAGTGTTCTGGCAAGATCACTAAGATATTGCGTAGAGGCCTGGAACGTGTTTAAATTCATTTAAGAGTTTAAACCACTGTTGCTTTCCAGTTATCACAAGTTTGATTCATAAAGAATCGCACAAGCACCTACCATGAGCTTTTTGACGTTTGCTCAAGAAGGATTTCCATCTTCATTGTAAATACTTTCGTATTACTCCGATGTTCAGGCAAGATCATGAAGATTTTGCGTAGGACTCTTAAGATCTTTCTTACTTTTCACAGTGTGTGAAGAAGCAAGGAAATATGAAAGTGTGTCCTAATGAGATATTTGATGATCTCAAATGGCTCTAGACTCAATCGTGCATTTTGGATTTTTAGTGATCGGAGGCTGGAGAGGAGTGCCACCGTTTCAATACCAATTTATTCGGAGTGAATAAATCAATAGATAATGTGTTGTCTCCGTGTGATTAAAACAAATATCTTTTGAGAGATATCTGAGTTAGCTGGGAAGGGTTGTGCATTGCATCACTGGGTCCATGATGTCTTATCTTCAATATCAAGCATCATTAAAATGATCTCAATAGCATATGAATTGACCCGGTTTCTGCCTAAGGTTGTAAGGAGGGCTTCTTTCTTTACACCCTTTATCATTACAATTCTTTTTCATTCTTCAACCCCTTCAATGCTTACCAATACGTCATAACTAGCACCTTGTTGTGATTGTTCCAGTGCTAACTTAAGTACTTGGTCGGCATTCAGCTACGTTCACAATCTTTCTCCATCTTTCCTAAGGACTACTATTTCTAGCTATGGAATGTCCTTGGGAAGATTCCTCCGGTTCTATAGAAATCATTGGACTTTAACCTATCCTACCGTCCTTATGTCACCACAATCTTCACCGTCGTGAATAGAGATATTTTGGGTAAGTGTATGTCACCATGAAATCCATTTTGAAGTGCAAATCCATTTTTCTCCCCCTTAACATATGCCACGATATCCGAAAACATTTCGCACATATCGGGATGAGCTAACACGTTAAGTCAAAACATTTGTGATTAATAATTTCCCATATTAAATCACACTTTCTCCCCCATATTAAAAATATTAACCCAATCGATGTTTTTAATATCAATTGATTTAATAGCATTTTAAGAAAATTTGGGAAGAAAAATGCAAAGCCAATTATCTTCATGAGTGACACAAGCTCCCCCTCAAATTAATGAGTGTCTACTTGAAACGTAAATTAAATACCTTTTAAACACAAGTGTAAGGTATTTATCACGTGCAAAGATCATATATGATAATGAATTCACAATATTAGCAATTTACGAGGTTGGACCTGAATGATGGAGAACATCATATGAAAGAAGCACATGGTTGTTGTTTACGAATGTTGGTCTTCCTCGTAACTTCTGAAATTATCTTCCCCTTTACACCACTTGGACAATTGATATCGTTGTCTTGACACCAACTTGTGAACAATGGCACTTTCGGCATCGAAGATTCTGAATGCTGGACAATTGCTCCCCCTCAATTGTTGACCCGTGTTCTACTTAAAGAGTTGTAGTCGTCGTTTGAGCAGTCACATCGTCTAGTATGTAGATATCAATTACAACGAACTTCGGATTGTGGAGTTGATAACTTCGGATTATGGAGTCAAAGCTTTCCGATGAAATGCTTGACTTCAATGTGAAAAGCGGGTTACTATCAGAAATAATAGCAAACCATATGGAGCTTGTTTTAAATCTTTTAAACTTATGTTCGAACTTTATTTACAACACCGTGTCATTATTGAACGACATTTCTAGGATCGTAAATATTATCGATTCCAGAAGACATGCTCTTTTTATCAAAACATATTTGAACACACAATTTTGAAAGATTTAGAAAAAAAAACCTTTTGAAAAATTCTTGAAAAATTGTGTTCAAAGTTTTGAACACCACCAATTACTTGAGCTTAAGATGTTGAATATCTTAAAAGCGAGCTCAAGTCCAAGAAGTTGTAAACTTCCCGTTGTTAAGGATAAGTTACCATCGGCGATAAACTTTCCTTTTCTTTGAACGACGAGTCCTAAGCTGACATTTACTTAGGAGTCGTTTTCATGAGCTTGAAAACTTTGACTGTTTTAACGGAAAGCTCATGACCGAGAAAGGTTAATTTCTCGTTATGAGGAAAAGTTCTCTTATTTAAAAGATACACTTTCCTTTCTGAGCTTAAAACTTCGAATGTTTTAATACAAGCTCATGACCGAGAAAGGTTAGTTTCTCGTTATGAGGATAAGTTATCATAAAAGATAATCTTTCCTTTATTTGAAGTTCGGGTCATTGTCTGAAATTTAACAATGAACCATTGTGCATGAGCTTAAAAACTTCGAATGTTTTTAATATTAGCTCATGCCCGAGAAAACTTAATTTCTCGTTGTTAGGATAAGTTTATCATCGGCGATAAACTTTCCTTTCTTTGAAGATCGAGTTATAGTCCGTGATGCGACTATAAGTCCTTGTGCATGAGCTTAAAAACTTGGAATGTTTTAATATAAGCTCATGCCCGAGAAAAATTAATTTCTCGTTGTTAGGATAAGTTTATCATCGGCGATAAACTTTCCTTTCTTTGATGAACGAGTTACAGTCTGTGATGTGACTGTAAGTCCTTAGTTAAGCTTAACCATGAATCCCCTGAGACACTTGTTTCTCTGATATCTGCTTCTTCAGCAACCAAACCCTGAGAGTATCCTTTGTTGAACGGTATACAATGATTGAACCGCTTCGTTCTTTTGGAACATCAACTTTGGTACCTGCATTCTCATTAGGAATTTGCATGCTTTGACGTGGGTTAGTGATATCAATTATAGAACCACATGGGGGTTCACAGTTGGCTTTACTTGTGTCAGAAGTGACCTGAGTAGATGATTCACTTATCTTAGCTGGCAAACGTTTCCTTTTATAGAAAACCCTAAGTTTAGGCTTAAGTGAAGTATCATCTTTATCAATTTCCTCCCTAGTAGTCTTAGTAGAATCGGAGACTATCCTAGTTAAAGGCCACTCGTTTCCTACAAGAGTGAAAGTTCTACCAGTGGGGCGCCAAACTTTATCAAAGGGTTTGACTTTAGCTATCCACTAGGACTTAATTCTAGCACGGGAGTTCACCTCATCAAGTAATTTCTTGACACAAGAATCATGATTTGCCGTAAAGACACATTTTCTACATGTTTTACAAGTAGCATATTTAATGTCCGAGTAATTCCTAGATGATTGATCGATGCTCCTAGGAGATGACATGCTACGGTTAGCAGTGTTGGGTAATCTAGAAGGCATCTGACTAGGATTGACATTGCTATCTCTTACATGTGTCTTTTGCATAACTTCCCTTAGACCAGATTTATTGCAAACGTCATTTGAACTAGTTCTAGACGTGGTCTTGGTATTTTTAGGGAAACTAGAGGCAATCATGTGATTAGGTCTTGCCAAAGCTGTTTTGATCACATTGGGCCTAGTTGCTGGAGTGACTGGTCTAGGAAAATGAACCAAATCAACTTGGGAGGCAAACCGCGGTCTCGAGGATTGTGGTCGCTCGGATCTAAATGCTGTAGGTTGTCTGACGAACTGATTTGTAGGCGGTTTCCCCAAGATTGATGGTTTTTCAAGCTTAGTGTCCACACTAGGTCCTCTATTTTTCCTTAACTCGTTTTTCAACGCAGCTATAGCAAACACATTTTCTTAGACTTGAGCTTTTAAAGTCTCATTCTCTTTGAGCAATCTATCTTGGGATGCCAATTTAGACTCTAGTAACTGAATTTGTTTCAAGAGATTTTCCTTTTCAGTTTTAGAATCTAAAACTTTTTGATCCAATTTTCTTTCAAGAACAACGTTTGACTTTTCAAGTTTTTCAAAGTATGTTTCAAATTTGTCCGTTTTCTTAGAAAATTCAAGTTTGGCATCCTCAAGATCTTTTGATTGTTGAGCTACAATCATTTCGAGCTCTCTAATCTTGGAATCAGAAGCAGTCAATGAGGCAGTTATTAAACAATTATCATGATGTTTAGCATTTTGAGCACTTTCTCCCCCATTATGACTCACATCGGATGAATCAGAAGTGGTATTTCTATCACTCTTTTCCATCCCATGTTTGTCATAATTAGGTTCAGAATGCTCAATATGCGGCATGTCATCAGCATATACATCATAAACAACATTACATTGTACCATGTTTGCAGGCTCTGCGTCATAAATGGGTAAGGTGTTATCAAGAGAAATCTCGTGAACATTCCCCGACGTGCCACTTGTATCATGTTGTCCTCCTGATTCCGTGCTCTTGCCATCGTTAGGCTCCAAGTTGTCAACCGTATGACCATTCTCCTCTTGCATCTGCATCATTGATTCTTGCACTCCATTATCATACGCTTGCTGAAGTCGAGATCTTTCATAAATCAAAGGCGAGACCGATGTCATGAGTTTCAAAATTGTATCACGGAAAACTCGAAGCTCGGTATGTGTATCTCGAAGAAATGATTGGTAAATCACTGAACTTTCAGGCTTGACGATATTAAATTGGAGGAAAGGCGTGAGTTGTGTCACAAGAGTCTTATATGCAAGTGCCGATGCAGAGTGATTGAAGTTTTCATTGTTGTGTTGCTCGGCGAGTTGGGTCAAAGTGGTGAATATTGAGTCGATGAATATATGACGATCTTGACCAAAGATGGTCACAAATTCGCTCCCTCCTTGAATCCATGAAAGAGTGACAAGATGAGACTGAAGCATTCGAAATGAAGTGATGCCATTATCACTAGCTTTGTCTTGCATTTTATGCGCTTCTCCCTTTTGACATGTCGTATCGAACGAATCCATTGAATATCGATGAAAAATGATGTGGATGTGGTTGTTTTTGGAATTTTACAATTCGTGAAGAAATCGTGAAGTCGATTTTACGAGATTTTACACCCCAACCAAAACTGTAAACCTTCGTCACAATCCTCGTACAATGGTGTAACTCTTTACTAGGCTCAAAAATTATAGTCGGCTCAAACGATGATAAATTAAACCGGAGACCAAAGCAAAGTCGGCTCACTCCAAAAATAAAGCCCGTCAACGAGTAAACCCAAGCTACGGTAATTATAATGAACGGCCCGTTAAATAGTTTACCACTTTGGTTCTTACTAAATACCCACCTCAAAACGATGTACCAAATCCAAGGATATCAAATGACAAAATATACAAAATTAATTTAATTAAAAAATTAATTTGAAAAATATAAAAAATGTAAAAAGGAAACTTAACGTAAAAAAAAATTATTTCACTAAAATTAAAAAAAAAATAACAAATAAAAAATAATCTGATATGTATCGATCTTAAATTAGATTTATCAAGAATATAACTACCCACGTGTTCCCACCATAAACGTAGCTCACTTAGGTTTCTCCGTCTTCTTTTCTATATATAAAACTCAAAAACCTAATCCTATCTTTTATCTCCCAAAAAATATTACACCTCCGTCTCTCTCTCTTTCTTGATTACACACCCAAAAAAATTTCGCCTCCCAATCTCACTCACAGATCTGAAACTCATACAATCTCACCCACAATCTCACAATCTAACGCTTACCCTCTAAATTCACCTGCTTTTTCACCTGCTTATAATCCTATCACCCACGAAAGAAAATTGATGCTTTTGATACACGAATCTGTGATAAACCCAAACCCAATACCAATCTCTGTTTTAAAAATCACACCAACCCTTTGAAGAAATCGAGAGAGAAAGACTGCTAGATCAATCAAGTGATCTCGGGTAGGTATTTTGACTTTGTTGCATGTGGGTGTTAATATTAAGATTTGTCAAGATTTTCTATCATCTGTCGAGTCTTTCTGTCAAGTGATGAGGTTGAGTTGATACGAGTGAGGTTGTTGTGTCTTTGTTTTCAAATGAGAGTTGAGGGTTCGAGGGTGTGAGTGGGTGTCCGAGAGAGTTGAGGGTGGGTGTCGAGTTCGAAGGTGGGTGTTCGAGAGGGTGTGTTAAAAATGAGTCGAGGCTGTTTGTTTGTTTTAGTTCGAGAGGTGTAGTGTAAAGGTGAGAGGGTGTGTTGTGTGAGACGAGAGGGTTTTAGTTTTGAGGGTGTTGGGTTCGTGAGTCGTTTTAGAATGGTGTCCAGCGTCAGTCTAGGTGAAGTGTGAGGGAGTCGAGGGTGAGTGGTCAGAGGGGGAGAATGAGGGGTTCTGTTAAAAGAGTGTGAGGGTGTTGAGATTGATTTGAGGGTTGGGTTATACGAGAGGGTGAGTGGTATTGATTGTGAGTTAGAGTGTGAGTCCGAGAGTCGGATGGGTTGGTTTTAGGTGTCGTTTGTGTAAGTCGAGAGTCAGTTGATTTAGGTGTCGTTTGTTTAAGTCGGATGGATGGATGGGTTGGTTTTAGAGTCGGTGGGTTTGTTTTGGTCTGTTGATTTGGGTATGAGTCGAGAATGGTTAACGAGTCTAGGTGTTGCGTCTTGAGTTTTAAGAGTGAGTCCAGTTGAGTGAGGGGTTCGTGAGTCTAGGGTGTTGTGGTGTCGAAGTCTTGAGTCCTGGGGGTGCGAGGTCTGGGTGGAGTCGTGTGTTCTGTGCGAGGGTGTGTGTTGGAGTCGAGAGATGGTTTGAGTGATGTCTGTTTGGGTTTGGTTTTGAGTTGAGTTGTTCGAGTGTCGAGGGAATAAGGTGAGGGAGTGGGGAGTTGAGTCCGTTGAGTCAAGAAATGGCTATGCGGAATAATGACTATGCGGAATAAAACGTCTATACGGAATAAAAAGCCTATACGGAATAAAAAACCTATACGGAATAAAAAGCCTATATGGAATAAAAGCCTATTCAGAATAAACGTCTATACGGAATAAATTGCTATACGGAATATCTTGCTATCCGGAATATTTTTGAAGGAACTTTTCATTCGGAAGATTGACTGTTTGGACAGATTGGAAAGATTGGAACAGATTGGACAAAAATTGATAGAGAAGAGATGAAAACTGATGAAACAAAAGAAAAAAAATAAAATAAAATAAAATAAAATAAAGTAATAAAAAAATAAAATATTAAAACACTGATTGGACAGATCTTTGAAAGAAACCCAGATATCGAAAATCGAAAAAACTGATTGGATAAAACTGATGATTTAATAAAAAAAATTGATAAGAGCTATTTGGACAGGTATTAAAAAACTGATTGCACAGATTTGAAAAAAGATTGATAAAACTTTATATAAAAAAAATTAGAAAAGATAAGATTTTTACCATCAAATCAAAAGATAAAAAAAATATGCAAATCCTAAGATTTAACCATAGCTCTTGATACCAATTGAAGGTCTACGTTATCTTAGGATTTAGCAAGATGTGATTTATCTATTGATTGAATGGATGGAGAAAGATGGAAAGAGATGAAGAAGATGAACTAGAGAGAGAAAGAGGAGAGGAAAAGAAGGTAGAGAGAGAAAGTGTATTGATAAAATGAAAAATGTGAAAATGAAAGAACCACCCCTCCTAACATGCTAGGAGGGATATATATAGCCCACCCTACATGTGGGCTATATGGGCTATACTGTTTATAACTGGATCACGAGCCTAATACATTAATATATCGTTGGAGCGACCGATCCTTCATAAATACGTAAAAACGTATTTCCAACAAAGCCCAAACTAATGGATTGAAGGAAGAGAACATTGAGGCAGAAAATTTGGGTAGAATGTTGAAACCTTTGTTTGAAGTAAAGTCGAATGGATTGAGGTATTTTAAGAATAGAATTTGGTTACCGTTGTGTCCGTCTGAGGAAGATTCATTAGGGATGCGAGATTTGGTGATGAATGAATCTCATAAGTCGAAATATTCAATACATCCTGGATCGGACAAGATGTATCAAGATCTTAAGAAAGTTTATTGGTGGCCGAATATGAAGGCAGATATAGCACAGTATGTTAATAAGTGTTTAACTTGTGCGAAGGTGAAGGCTGAACATAAGAAACCGTCGGGATTATTAGTGCAACCTGAGATTCCTGAGTGGAAATGGGAGAAGATTACTATGGATTTTGTGACAGGTTTGCCCAGGACTGCAAATGGTAGTGATATGATATGGGTGATTGTAGATAGATTGACTAAGTCTGCTCACTTTTTGCCGATGAAGAAGACAGATAGTATGGAGAGGTTAACAACAGTGTATGTGAAGGAGATTGTTTGTCGACATGGTGTGCCTTTGTCGATAGTTTCTGATCGTGATAGTAGGTTTACTTCAGAATTTTGGAAGTCTTTGCAGAAAGCCATGGGAACGGAGTTATGTTTAAGTACAGCATATCATCCGGAAACTGATGGACAAAGTGAGAGAACGATTCAAACGTTAGAGGATATGCTTCGTGCATGTGTGATTGATTTTGGAAATGGTTGGGATAAGCATTTGCCATTGGTTGAATTTTCATACAACAATAGTTATCATTCAAGTATTAAAGCCGCTCCATCTGAAGCTTTGTATGGACGTAAGTGTAGATCTCCAGTGTGTTGGAGTGAGGTAGGAGAAAGTCAATTGACTGGGCCTGAAATGATATTTGAGACGACTGAAAAGATTGTGCAAATCAAGAAGCGTTTGTTATCTGCCATAAGTAGACAAAAGAGTTATGCTGATAACAGAAGGAAACCGTTGGAATTTGAAGTAGGAGACATGGTTATGTTGAAAGTATCTCCATGGAAAGGAGTAATACGTTTTGGGAAGAGAGGAAAGTTGAGCCTGAGATTTATTGGACCATTTAAGATTATCCTAAGGATTGGATTGGTGGCTTATAAGTTAGAATTGCCTGATGAGCTTAAGGCTATTCATAATACTTTTCATGTGTCTAATTTGAAGAAGTGTTTAGCTGAAACGGATGTGGTGATTCCATTGGAGGAGATTCAACTTGATGATAAGTTGCATTTTATAGAGGAACCTGTAGAGATAATGGATAGGGAAGTTAATAAGTTGAAGCATAGTAGAATTCCGATTGTGAAAGTGAGATGGAACTCTAGACGTGGGCCAGAGTTTACGTGGGAACGTGAGGATTTCTTTAAGGACAAGTATCCTCATTTGTTTAGGAAGGATTAAGCGCCGAGGACGCCGCTTCTTTTAAGGAGGGGGGATGTGACAACCCAAATCGAGGTCATTACTTAATCTTATTTTACGATTATTTTTGAAATTTTTGGATGAGTTTGAACGATATTTATTTTTGGAGGTTTAAGTTTAAACCGATGTTGGAAGGTTTATATTTAATATTTATTAAGTATAAGGAGTATTAGCAAGCGTGATGTCAATGGATGCCAAATATTTTACGTTTTGTTGTCGGATGTTCGATTTTTATTATTTTTGAGGTTTTATTTTAAATGACGTGTTAAGTCGAGTCGAGAGTCGATATTATTATTTTTGAGGTACGTTTTAAATTTTTAAAAGTATCTTTACGAAACCCGAGCCCCGTAAATATTTTAAAAATTGACTAATAGTTATTTCCCGCTTTTTAGCTAAATATTTACATTTCTAGCCACAACTTTCATTAAATTGAAACTAGGTCCCTACCCCACTATATATAAATATAAACAAACACACACACTCCACCATTTTCATTTCAAAATTTTACTTCCATCTCTCTCTCTCTCTCTTCTCTTTGCCGAAACCCACCACCACCACAAAAACAAAATCAAACTTCCATTTTTCTTGAGTTTGAGCTTGAATCAAGCTAAACTAACACTAGACCCAACCTTATTTTTGCATAAGGATCACATTGGTGTAAGAATTTCATACATGCAAGCAACTTTTTTTATGATGTTGGTAGGTAGGAGATTTGATCATGCATGGCTTCATCTTGATGATCCATGGTGGTTTTGTGCTAAAAATCTTGTTAGAAACTTCATTTTGATCTTATGATTTTTATTTTGATTATGATTTTGATGTTATGATTAATGTATGATGATATTAGGTCATAGTAATGATCATTTCCATGGTTGGTTTTTATCAAAAAGTTGATTTTGTACAAGTTTTGAGTAGTCATTTTACATCAGTAAGTAAAAGGCAAAATCCGATTTTTTTTGTTTTGAAAATGGCTTAACTTATAGCCTAGGGTTGTAGATAATTTTCTTAGCTTCTATTTGATATAAGGTAGAGCTTCTAGCTCAAAACGAGCGCGAAGTTATGATGTTTTGAATGATCGTGTACCGGGAGACGAGTACCTGCACTACAAGTAGTTGTTGTCGGTATTTGGATCGAATCTCGGGGACTCTAAATTGATGTTTTGAAAAATTTAACCTACTTATAATGAGGTGTTTACTTATTAGGTTGAGTTTACTTTAAAACCCGAGTGTCGGTTTTGTAAACGGAGTCGTTTAAATAAGTTAAAACGGTTGTATGAAAAGTTAACGTAAATCTGTCCCGATTTTGTAGTTTGAAAATGAGTCGGGTAAAGTACTTTAAGGTAATTCCATTTGATGAACTTGTAAGAGGACTTTCTATATATAGTAAGTGAGTTTATCGAGTCGTTTCATAAACGGTTGACGAGTTTAAAAGGGGTAAATGAGCTAGTACATGTAGTATGTACCGGTGGACTTTGTAAAAAGTGTAAAATGGTTAAGTAAATGTGTAGTAAAGTATAATGAAGTAATTTATATCATTTTCTCTCGAGTTTATCGTGGTTTTATGAGTTTGAGTTTGATTTTGTTATGTATGATTTATTTCTCGAGTCATTATTTAACGAACGCGCCTTATTTGATAGGTAGCGGTTCTCGTGTTTGAAAGGCATCCATTATCGTCGACGATCATCTCGCTAGATCTCTTATACTAAGGTGAGTCTATAGCCTCGCTTTCTAATTGTTTTAATGATTTTAATACCCGCGAGGGGGATACATGCTATTTGAAAATAAATGAACACAAGTCATGAGTAATTGTTAGACCCGAATGTTGCCTAAAGTTGATTTCATTATATTGAGTAACTTGTTGCTAAAGACCCTATATTCATGAGCCGTTAACTATCTTCTGACTTGATGTTGTGAGTAGGGAATAGCCGCTTATTCTAATGGTAGTACTATTGGGTTGACCACCCTATCTGAGACCAGGGCATTACGTTGAGTAACCCGCTGGGAAGGATAATTTTACGTGAATAAGATTGTGGTATTCTAGCAACTGATACCCTAGAGGGGCAATGGTTTTATTCTAGTCATGCCGGCATTTGGCGTGGGTGACTATCGGTTAAGGGGTCGGTGTCATGAGCTTAAATACAATGTTTGTTTATCATTATTATTACTGCCTTGAATAAAGATTGTGTGTACGACAATTCTATAAATGATTATGATTGATTTTCTTCTTGTGTTCAAATGTGATTTGATAAACCTATAGTCTCGCTCAACATTATTGTTGACTCGTTTTATGCATGTATTTCAGGTAATACGAAGTGATGGAGCAAGGAGCTTTGCTGTGGAGGTTGTGGCTTGGCTTTTGGAAGAATGTTGGTCTAAACTGTTTTCTACCTTTTAAATGTTGAATAATTTATTTTATGTTGATGTACTGTACTAAACTTGTTGGTTGTTGGTCGAGATCCATGGGGACAAAACGCTTTACTCTGGTATCGTGTCAGTACAATTTGGGTTGAAATCTATGTTTTAGACCATTTATAATAATCATGTTTATAATTATGTGTAAACGTCTCTATTTTCAGTCGTTCAATATACCTTGTGTGATGATGCTTGTGTCTAGCACCCAATTGTGTATTTCCGCTGCGCAATGTAAATTGGGGGTGTTAGAGAATATTCTAAGGTTTCTAGGGTTCCTTACTCTATAAAGGGAACATAGGTACAATGTCATGTTTGTACCTCATTCAAGTCGATTAATAAGAGAATCGAATAGTTAAACGTAATTCTGTTCTTCAGTGCTTTATAAGTTAGATTCCGCATAACTTATTTAGCTTGAGTAAGAGTTCTCAAAGTGTTTTAGTTTGATTACAAACTACTATACTAGTTCTTAACAGAATATAGATCTAATCAAAGGGATCAACAAACTGTCATGTATAGAATTTACAATCTGGGACTAAATATGGTTGGCTGTAGTCCAGTCCATACTTGTCAAAATTTATAAAATGTCGTGATATGATAAAGGTGAAAAACTATGGATCGGTTCACAAAACAACATTCGACTGAGAAGCATGAAATTTGACCTGAGAAATGGTGAACGCATATGGGTCAGTTTGCCTAATAACATTCGACTGTAAACATGAATCTGTCATGAGTGAGGGTAAAGGCCTAAGGGTCCGTTTACCAATACAAAATCTGAACGGGTAAGGGTGAACGCCTATGGGGTCGGTTCAACAAAACAAAATTCGTAGAAACGCACATGCGACTAAATATGACAGGTCCTGTACCAACCTTTCTCTTAGTAAAAGAATTTAAGCAAACTGACTGATAAATGAAGAAAATTGACTGATAAATACATGAGAAACATGAAATATAATAACGCCAAAATCTGGGAAGTTCCTGGTGACTACCCACTAGTCACAGGTCAAGTTTTAGTGCCTACAGGTCGAACCTATAGTTCTGATACCATAATTTTAACACCCAACTTGGATAAGTGGATCGTTACGTGTATTTATGGCGTGTCATGAAAGCATTAGGTAAATGTCCTAAAACATTAACTGACCATAAAGGAAATACCGGAATCAAATATCGGTAATCCAAACATAAGCTCAAAACATGAAAAGTAAAATACTGAAGGAAAGGACTAAACAATGTCCAAATAAGCATAATAATGTAAGAAGTGCATAACGTAAGAAGTCTGGATAGCTTCCATCCAAATGCACATGCTCTCAGAATCCTAAGAGCGTCCTGGTGTACCTGCCGTTAGAACATGAAAGGAACTACGGCTGAGCATAACGCCTAGTGAACGGATATAAAGCATGATAAGAACTATTGAAATGAAGCAGATGATAAAATACTGAAACTGTAATATTGATAAGTAAAGTTGCAGCGGAAATCTGTGTATAATCTGAACAGTCTGATTTATGAATAATAAAGCTGAACTGTTATCTATTAAATCTGAAAACATGTATTTACTATATTTTAATTGCCAAGAGCTTATATAGGTCATGTGTTGAAACAACTGTTACATGAATAAATGGAGGGGGTGACCTCGTCATGCTGCACAGGGGTGACCTCTAAATAATGTGCTGATTGTAGGGATCAAATCTAATGTGGAGGATGTAGAGCACATACCACATTCACCTGATAACTGTAAACTGATAAGCCTAGGATGCATCCATACGCCCCACTAACAATACTGATAAAATGGCCAAGCTGAGCTGAATGGGACGCTGTAGGATATCACTCTCCTACAGGTGAGTCATGACACCGGTGCCTCTAGTGTCATGGTTACGGTACCTCCGTAACTAGAACATAAACTGGTCATGCTTGTATATAAAGCTCAGAAAATCTATTTAGTTATTAAAGTGATTACTGATAAGCTTAAAACATATATTGAGGAAAACATTTGGCTGCAGACGGGGAATCCTAATCATGCATAGAGGAAAGTCCTTACTAAAGGACGGGAAATCCGCACCTCGTGTCCAGTAATGAAATAATAAAGAAAGCTGAAAGATCTACTCCAACTTCACGGATACTACATAAATAAGGGACGTGAAATGAGTTGACTGATATCGGTTATTTTTACTGATCTTAACTGCTCTCAGTTTGATTTATTTTATTCTTATATTACTGTTTGTATATAATCTAATAAGTTCTGACTATTTGATAACATTACTGATTAATATTTATATTGTATTCTTAATTACTGTGAAATGTCTATTCTGGTATTACTATAAATAGTAACTTGCTCTAAATAGAAAGTTTCTAAATTTAGAAAAGTTTCCAATTTAGTTTCTATGAAAATAAAACATTAATTAAATCCTACGTTTTCAAATAGTGAGAAAAATAAAGCTAGAACCAATTTAATTTTATTAATTAAATTAATAAAATGAAACAAGAAATTAACTTGACTTATAAAATTTATAAATAAAATGATTAAATCAAATTAACTAAATCCATGTATTTATTTATTACTCGTGACCACGAAACCGAGTCACAGCCAAGCCACACGACGAGGAAGGCACCAAGCCTCACCAACAGCCGGCGGTTGTTGGTTTGGCCGACGGCCAGCAGTCCCTACTATTGTCTGGTAGCCACTGGTAGGCCAGAGTTCCCGCTGCTATACCCAGCGTTACCCCTGCTGCGTACCCGGTTCCCTCCGCTTATGCTGTTGTTTCCACTGCATGTACTCCCAAACACCCCTTTAATGCCTATTAACCCCAAACATCCCATGTTGTGTATATTTACCCACTGCATCCTGAAACAAACACCCCTGCTGTGACCAAGGTACCCACCGAGAGCCCCTTGGCTCTCGGTTCCCCCTGATAGCCAAACGCTCCCACTGTGGGGGTTGTTTGGGCTTGCAGATGACCAAAAGAACCCACCACCGCATGATGGTTCAAGCCAAAACCCTATATATCCGAATCAAACTCCACACGAACTGATGAATAACGTGATCTACATATTTTTTATTACTGATTTCGTGGTTTTAAAACAGAAATAAAAGGGAAAAAGATGATACCGTTTTAGATTGGTAACTAGATAACCATGCACACGAATCAAGGCTCTAAAAATAATCTCGACACCCCATTTTCTTTGTGTTGTAACTGGCAGCCACTATAGGGGTCTAAACCCTAGTTTTCTTTTGTTTCGTGAATGTGAAATGGTAGGGCACACTTTTGTGTTTCCTGTGTTTGTATTTACCACGGGTCGGGCTCAAAGACCACACTCCTTCTTTGTTTCATAAACCAACCTGCCACCTTTTATTTATATTAAGCTTTCCGTTTGATTCTCGACACCTATAAATTATCACGTAAAACGTATTTATATTTCTCGTGTTCCTTTTTTTTGAAAACGTAATACTCTTTCGGTAAATAAATAATATTTCTCATGTTTTAATAATTATTTATATTTCTCGTGTTTGATAATTATTTATATTTCTCGTGTTTTAATAATTATTTTCTAGATAATTATTATCTTGTAATATTTTAATAAAACTAAGGCTGCGTAATTACTGTGAACGTTTAATTATAGCTAAATCTGAGACTACGCGTATTTAATATTCTAAGATTTTATGTAAGGGTTTTACATTAAATTTTCCTTAGAAATAATACAAGACAAGAAACAAAAGTAAAACCAAGGGATGAACGGTATATTGTACCTGAACAAACCAAAGCAAAATCACATTGTTTAGGGATATTTTTAAAAACATGTAAAATGTGGAGATGTGAGATGAAAAGTAACCTAAAGTCTCGACGCCTTGACTTCGTGGATGCCACTGCACATAAACCTTGAGTTTACCATCAATAAAAGGGTCATCATGAATTGCCTCTTTTGGATAGGAAATAGTTACAACTGCAACTGGAGGATAATAAAACTTGGACAGAGAATCGGCTGCTTCCGACTGAAACAATGATATAGTTAAGGAAATCGCATATTTCATTATCTATGAATACAACTCTTATGTATCTACACGAAAATGTTTTGATTTTCACTCAAGTTTCAACATACCGAGAAAGGACTCAACAAGTCACTAGCCACGTAGGATGGAACAGTCATGACAATAGTTTTATTCTCTAATTTTGAAATACATGCAAGCTTCTAGGATAACTTTATTCTGCTACCCAGCCTAAAACCATGAAATAATTCATTACAATCATTATATATTCGTAAACGATATAGTTAGAAATCAATGTGACAAGGAACTGAAAACATAGATACTTTTCTGATATAGCTTTAGGCAACATTGCATGTCCTTCCTAAACGGTCCAATAGTTTAGCCCTTTTGGTGTTGGTAATCTCCTGCCAGTTCAACTCGATATCGACGATATTAGCAAAAATTTATTCTTTAAAAAGAAGTTATAATTATAATGTCACTAGTAGGGTACCCGCACAATGCGCGGTGAGTACCTAATGACTAATTCTATGAAAATGTAAAGATCAATATATATATACATTTACCTCAACGCTCGAAAAAACGTTCATGATGTCATTATTTTAATTTCAAACAACATTTATAGCTTTTTTGTCAACGTTATGTAAATTCATCTCGTTAATAAAGTAGAAAAGATAAGTTGCTAACGACATGATAATCAAATAAATAATATTAGGCCGCAAAGTTACACTCCACTAAAGTAAACCAAATCGAACCCACATTAAAACCAAATCGAAAATAGAATTCGGGTTGTGGATCATAACCGAACCGAACTACGAATTTAGTTTTCTGGTTAGATACGGGTTTGACAATCGGACCCGGAAATCGAAAAAAAAACCGCAAGTTATACAAATATATATAAAATAATTATTAGAATTTAATCTTAGTATAAAATATAATTTTTATTTATTTTTTTACTAAATATTTATTAAAATAATTATATATTTTTCAGAAAAATTCAGATAATTTAGGTTATTCGAGTCAATTCAAAAACCGAAACGAATTTAAATTCAGTTTTCAGTTCGATTCGATTAAAATCTAGTTCAGTTCAATTTGATTATCAAGTTTACCCGAGATTTTTTTTTAACCAACCTGAAAACCGGAACCAAAGACACCTCTAAATTTATATACGGAAGTCACAAGTTTATTAATGTTAACTTGTTTTTACATAAAGTATAAAAAAAAGAGCTAAATGTTGTGCAGCGAATAAATTATTTGTGACAAGTATATATATATATATAGTCAAAAAAACATAGATAAATCTTAAACAAATACTATATTTTAATTAAAACCATGTTTTTCCATCATCTGTTTCCATCATCTACGATTAACAATTATCACAATAAAACAAACATCACAACAAAAAAATGGCTCATATTCCTCCCTTCTGATTCGATTAACCTTATGTATTTAATTCTTTATCTAAATGGGTTATTTGATTTTGGTGATTTCTTGATAGTATGTTTTTTATCCTAACTTTTGGTGGAGTTTGGTCAGAGAATTAACATCAGCGGGTCTGGGTTGCTTTGGTTGGAGAACTGGTTTTGTTCTAATGATGAAAAGGGGAAGAGTTTGACTCAGCTTTTACCAATTAGTGTATAGGAAATCGAAATGGGTTGTTGGTGAGAAGATCAAGGCTTGTACTTCAGAAGCCGATTACAACTTGAATATTTGGATGGTTAGTATTCTTCGTTGGTTTTAGTATGATCTACTATATATTTGTTAAATTTCAGTTGAATTTTTATAGTTACATAGACTATATGCCTTATAGAATGCGAAATAAGCCATATGAAAATGTTTGTTCCTATATGCTATAAATTATTTGGTTCAGAAATTTGCTTTGTGTGTTAGAAATATTGGCATGATAGTTAAATTTGGTAGGGCCTATATCTGTTGTTATAGGTATCATGATTGCTAAATGGTCACTTAGAAGTATTAAGAAATTTTTTTTAGCAGTTTTTATTTAGGAGTGTCTCTGATATGATTATGTTTTGTTAGATTAGGCATACATGAATTATATGTAGCAGTAAATAACAATGTTTCAATGGTATCTGTTAATAAAAAAAGAAACATAATTTATTACAGAAGTGCTTTGAAACAGAAAAAATGATTGTCAAGGTGTCTTAGTTATCATGTAAAACCTCGCGATACACCACGTTTGATGTGTAAACTCCGTCCACATTAAACTTCTTTGTAGGATTTACTAATACTTTTGTTGTGTGACGTGAAATTCCTCTTGAAAGGGCAACGTAAAGTTGTCCATGTGAGAAAACCGGTTCCGGAAGATAAACGCCAACGTTTGGAATTGTCTGTCCTTGAGCTTTGTTGATTGTCATAGCAAAGCTTAGCCGGACCGGAAACTTTTTTCTTTTTAACTTGAAAGGAAACATATCATCTTCAGACGGAGATAGAGGGATTCTTGGCAAGAATACTCGTTTGCCGGCATGCTGTCCAACAACTATTTCTGCATCAATTACGGTTGGCTCAAAGTTTCTGCATATAAGTCTTGTGCCATTACATAATCCATTCGATGGATCGAGATTCCTTAAAAGTATTATCGGGCACCCAATTTTGAGTCGGAGTACATGAGGGGGCAGACCACTGACATTAAGGGAGTTTAAAAATTCAATAGGATAGAAGTTGTTTCTGTCGTCTTGTGCTTCATCAAAACTGTAATAGATTTTCTCGTTTCCCCAAAATCTATTGATCAACTTTTCGTTAAGCTCATCCACATGCTCATTTTTTGTTGATAAGATAGCCCTAGAAATGATATAATCTGATGAATTTCCGTTGACATGCAAAGAAGGAAAGATTGCATTGATCAACTCTTCCTGAGATCGAGCCATATCATTGTATGTAATGGTCATGTCATCGGGTATGCGAATGTAATTTTCTTCAATCACTTGTTCATCTCCATTTCCGACTCGTAAAAGAAAATCAGAAAACCATGGATCTGTTCGCGCTCTCATATTCAAAGTCAACCGAATTTTTTTCATCACAGACCATAGCGATGACATTCGTAGGCTGGAGTCTACGGTTTGTGCTCGCGTTCCACGCCTCACGACCGGTAAAACCTGTCTAAAATCACCTCCTAAGACCATTATTTTCCCACCAAAAGGTAGTCTGATCCCCGTGATGTCTTGCATTGATCGATCTAGTGCCTCCACAGCTTGCCTCTTAGCCATTGAAGCCTCGTCCCATATGATTAGTTTGGCAGCTTTAAGCAGTTTTGCTGTCCTGCTTTGTTTTTTAATGTTACAGACCGAGTTATTTTCAAGGTTTATTGGAATCTTGAAGCGAGAGTGAGCTGTTCTACCACCTGTCATGTTATTGGCTGCAGCACCTGATGAAGCTGTCGCGAGTGCAATAAGACCACGAGACCGGACCTTTGCAAGCAAAGCTTTATACAAAAACGTCTTTCCTGTTCCACCCTGCCCATCTATAAAGAACACTCCTGGAATATCGTTATCCACATGACTCAAAATCTCATCATATGCGTCTCTCTGGTCAGAATTAAGAGAGTTAGAAGCAAACAAGTGTTCCTCTTCCACAACTATGGAGTATTCCTCTTGTAATTCTCGAACAACCCCAGATTCTAAACTGACATCAACATTTAGTTTAGGAAGATCAAAATCATCAATATCTTTGCCCATAGACTGGAGAGAAACTTTGATGTCGTTTAGCACCATATTTCGTGCTACCTCCACATTTTCATACACTCTTCTGTAATCTTCCGAAAAGGATTCATAGTGGTCATCCCATAGTTTCCGAACGTCTCCCGGCTCACAAAATATTAGAATAGTTACGAATAACCTCCTAAGAGCGGGTGGAAACTGAAAAAGAGACCCCTCGCTAAGACATGTCGATAAAGCATCGTCATTTTCTATTAACCCTCTCTCGAGAGCCGCTCTTCGGAAAGTCTGATACAACACTTCGTTGACTGTGTATAGATCTTTCCAGTATGTAGGCCCACAAACATGTGACAGGAGTAAGCGCAGGTAGAATCGTTCTCCTTCAGCGGGATTAGCAGATACCAGTCTTCCCCTCATTGATCCTTTTCTTCTAGGATTCCAACATCGTGTTGTCTTATTCCATTTGAAGTGCTTCGGAAAGTCCTTGTACAAGTATTGTCTCGCATTAACATTGAATTTATTCATCTCAAAAAAAGCAGTCAACATCGATCTCTTGTCTCTCTCCCTATCAACAAATGTCAGTCAATATATCATCTTCTCTAAACCTGACCATTTGTTTATTTGGGAGATGAATTTGCAATGCCATCACATATGGATAGATTTGTGAAAGAGAGAAGCCAAAAATCCTCCAAATTGCCTCAGGGGGAGACACATAACGGGCATCTTGGAATCTTTTTATCTCGTTAATAACTACATTTTCACTCTCTGGATCGACATGCATAACCTGTTTATCGTGACCCTTGTAAACATACTTAAATATGTACTTCACTGAACTAATAGTCGAACAAATCTCGACATTTATGTGACAGTTGAACATCATCAGCAACTTTGGGTTGTAAGGGACCACCCATCTGTTGTCAAGGGTATTTCCACGTACGTCCACTTTCATCCCATTGTCTCTCCTTCGATATAATGGATATGTGTCCCTTCCTTGTGTTGTTTGCTCATTGAATTGCCTGGGGTATTTGAAACGACACTGTTTTGGCTCACCCTGCATACAAGGGCAGTTGGTTCGTAAGCTTCCACATGGACCGTGCATCATGTGTTTTTTGACCAGCTCGTGTATTACCGGATGCCTTGTCGGGTCTGGAATTTCACTACACACGATTTTATCATACTGATCTGGATTCGACATTTTATGATCTGCTCTCATAATCAGGAGGAAATGAGCATGAGGTAGGCCACGCTTTTGAAACTCAATGACGTATACATGTGAACCGACAACACCGAGTATATGCCTTTTAAAGAGTTGCTCCTTTAGATCCTCTAATTTAGCCCGGAACACTCTTGAAACAAGGTCTGGTCGATCTGGTGCATCCTGACCGGGAAATAGCTCACTCTGGATTTCTGGCCAATGTGGATTGCATGTCATAGTAAGGAATATATCAGGCTTCCCGTCATCTTGAACTAAGGTCATGGCATCCAAAAATCGACGTCGCATGTCACGAGGTCCTCCAATAAACGACATAGGCAGCACAATTATTTGCCCAAGTCTATTTGGTTGAACTTCACCGGCATTGACACAATCCACAATACCTTGGTACAAATCTATTATTTATGCAAGAAGCTAGAAGCGTTAGCATCGGGTTTTAATGGGAGAATGAAAAGAAGAGTAACAAGAAGTAGAACCAACGAGGAGGTATCATAACCTTTGTGCATTGTCAATTTGTGAAAAAAATAGAAGAAAATATACAAGTCTAAGAATAAAACATTGATAACTTCCAACCATAAACTTTTTAGCAATTGTTATAAGTTTTTCCTGAATGTTAGATGCTTTATAACAAAGTAATTCTTCTACAGCCCAAAATTTAATCCAATTTTCGCCCAGTTTTCTTAGAATTTCAGTTAATAATGCTGGCTTGTTTTTATGGCGTTTGAACCAGATGGTGGTTAACCATTGGATACACATGGTAAGGGTGTTTCTCATTTCTGGATTAAGTTTTCAACGAAAAGCATCTACTGTTTTTTTCTCATTTTAGCTTCATTAGAAAAAGCTAATACCTATTTTTGTTTTTAATTGCGTTTGCAGGGAAGTGTTTTAAACCAGCTGAAGTCTGATATAGAGAGATTGCAGGATGAAATTAATGCTCAGCTGGTTAGCATCAACTCTCCGAGCTACATGCTTTTAGTATAGTGACACATGTTTGTGCTAGTTCTTTCAATAAGTTTATGATTCTCTTGTTTATTTGATGTCAATAGGTGGAAGTTGAGGCTGTGAGGACCGAATATGGAAATGCTCGGTTAGAATGTATTGAAGCTGATGAGCGTGCTAAGTTATTAGCTTCTGAGGTTATTGGCCTGGAAGAGAAGGTACTAAACACCAGTAGTATCGAATCACATACTTGTGCAACTTTTTGCTGGTAGTCTATTCCCCAACTCGAATTGACCCATGTGTAAGTAAAATGGGTCGAAATAGGCACTTATAATACTTTTTCATTCTGTATCAAGTTGGATAGGACTTGTACTCTTGTAGTTATTTATACAGGTGTCTTTTGTAGGCACTCAGGCTGAGGTCTAATGAGCTAAAATGGAGAGACAAATAGAAAACTTGGAAGCTGAAATATCCTCACAGAAGTACGGTTTGCACTTATGACTTTAAAGTACTCTGTTATTATTAACACAGTACTACGTATTACGTATCTCAGATTTGACTGAAATCTGATATAGTTCTGTTCATCATGCAGCCATCTTGAATTCTTGATGATTTGAGTTATAGCGATATCTTATTTTATACTATACGATACTCTTTTTATTACGCTTCTAGAACCATAGGATTGTATTCATTCTTATAGAACTGTTCTACTGTCTTATGTCTTGACTTTGTAACTATACGTTGTGTTTTGTCTTATCAAGGTTCTTGATTTGTCACACAAGGTTTCACAAGCTGCCGCCAAGTATACAATGGTGGCTGGTGGAGACAGAGCAGAGTTACAGTTGTATGAATCTAGAAGGTCGCCATGGAATTTGCAATTTTTTATATTGTAGTTTTTCCTATCTGTACATCTATGATAACTTTATATATGAAACTAAGTTCACTTCAAGTCAGAACATTTTTGTGACTGTGTAGTGCTGACGTGTCACACTTTCTTGTCATCTTTTTAGTTTATAAATAAAGTTATATTTTCTTGATGTGATTAATTTACATCTTTAATTTTTTTAACAACTTGTATTACACTTTTGTAAATGTAACGATTTAAGAAGGCCAATGAACGACAAATAAAAGTGATTGCGATCCACCACAACGTCATTATACATTCATTTTATATTTAATCGATCGTCCAGGTTACATTTTCAAAACGCTGGTTAACATATAAGATGTGAATTTCACTAAACATATTTATTTTATGTTGTTTTAGTAATAAAAAAATTCACTACTACACCAAAATACTCATATAATGTTAATTTCATGATGGGCTTCACAAAAAGAAATGGAAGTAATTATATTGGGCTATAGGCTTAAAATGAAAGGTTGGTAAAAAAGTAGGTTATATAAAGCAAGCCAGCCACTATCATCTTATCTCTTTCCTATCCTCACCCACACCACAACAAAGAAATGAGAAGAAATACAGTAACATTTATAACATTCATAACATTCAAATTAAATTAAATTGAAATCGATTTGCAAGCAGTAACTAACCATATCCGGAATAAAAACCGGTGATTGTGAGCCGATGAGCCGATGGTGGTTTCTGGCGGATTCTCGTTGTATATGTGGTGGTGGGTGGTAGTGAAGACGACGAACGTCGTGACGGAGATGGTGGTGAGGGTGGTTAGGACGGCTGTGGTGAAAGCAACTGTGTGAAAGCAACGGTGTAAGTTGTAACCGTTTGAATTGAAATTCGTGGTATATATAATCTATCTGAGTACTGCATTAACACATTGCTTTATTTAGCAAGTAAATGTGTCTGAAAAATTCAGCCTTGCTTAAAATAGAATGTCCCAAATGCTTTATAAAGTAGTTAAGATATAAAGGCACATTTAAAACATGTGGGTGAGGGGCAGGCTTGGCACTTTAATTTTTATTTCTCTACTGGATTGCCTTGAAGGCCCCACCAACAATGCTACCACCATTTTGCTCCAGCTTCCAAACCTTTCCAAACGATGCTTTCATACTGAGTTTTGATGGATCGCCAGCATAAACACCTGAACATCCCAAATTCAAGCTGGTCAACTTTACTGGGTACAAAAATTGAGGTCTCTGGTTGAATCAAGTGTTCAATTACTTACCTGAGATAAATTGTTCGATCAAGAGTTCAAAAACTTCATCTTACCGAAAGAGAACGCAACAAGTCACACGTAGGATGGAACAGTTATGACAATAGTTTTTGTCTGTACACTTTCAACTCATTTGGTGTTCCATAATTCAAACTATAACCTCTATTCTCCAATTTTGAAATACCTATGAGCTTCCAGGTTAACTTTATTCTGCTACCCAACCTACAACTATGAAATAATTCATTACAATCATTATACATTTGTCGACGATATAGTTAGAAATCCATGTCACAAGGAACTTAAAATATAGATTTGTATAAGATTACTTTCCTTGTAAGCAACATTGCGTGTCCATCCCAAAAGATCCAACAGTTTAGCCCTCTGGTGTTTGTGATCTCTTGCCAGGTCTAACGAGATATCAACGATATTAGTTAAAGTTTATTCTTAAAAAAAGAAATTATAATTATAATGTCATATAAAGGCGCATTATAAAACATACGGGTCAGGGGCAGGCTTGGAACTTTGAATTTTATTTTTTTAGTGGATTGCCTTGTAGGCCCCACCAACAAGGCTACCACCATTTTGCTCCAACTTCCAAACCTTTCCAAATGCTGCTTTCATACTGAGTTTTGATGGATCGCCAGCATAAACACCTGAAAATCCCAACTTCAAGCTGGTCAACTTAACCGGATACAAAAACTGAGGTGCCTGGTTGAATCAAGTGTTAAATTCTTACCTGAGACAAATTGTTCGATCAAGAATTCAAAAACTTCATCACCAAGGTTACACCGAAAGAATTCTTCAACCGATTCCTCAAGATCCTGTAACCTTTGTCAGAATGTAGATAACATGGTGATAAACAATGAAAAGAGAAATGAATGGATTACAAACTAGAGGTGGAAGGTGGAGTCCGAGAGCGCCAAAACGGCTCAAAATTTTCTAAAAAAGCTCAACTGGTCAAAGAAAGGTATATCAGAAGGACTGGAAGGAACCCGCTTCATACCACCACAACATAACACAAATCGAGGTGCCGTAGGATCACTCAATAACAAATCATCTTTCAACCCACTATAATCAATTGGTTGTCAAATTTTGGCTTATTCAAATTTTTACATGTAAAATGAGCCATAAATAATCATAAAAATTAATGTGACCACTAAATAATCAACTAACAAGAAAGTATAATGACTGGGGTGTTTGGGATTGCATATAATAACAGCTTATCCACTTGTTTCTTTTTAACATAACAAACCAGAATTTATAATTTTTAAATAACAGCAAAAGTTCTTACAATAATCTGCTAATTTCATCATGAAATACACAAATGCGAATAGATAGTCTCGGAATTACTTATTCACACTGCTTAGATTATTCCAACTATTTAACCTCTCGAATCCTATAGCAAATTTGCAAAATGCTTCCTTATCTAGTTTATATTCATACATTATCTCCTAAATTACGTTTTTCTAGATCTTAATAATCTACTTACAATAAGACTAACAACTTATTTTCAAATTTGTACCAAGGTGAAATGTTTTCTTTTTTTATTACCATTATGAATAACCAACTTAAAAATTATGTCCTAAATGATATATTTTGCTGATGTGTAAGCACCTTAAAAAACACTTGTTAGCTTATTTTAAATTAGCAGTTTTGTAGTTACATATGAAAAGTTTGATGTATTGCTTTACTAGTTATTGAATTTTGATAAGAGAGTGTTAAGTAGTTTTTAGATAGAACCAAACCACTTACGACATCACACAAATAGTAATCTAATAGCTTGACTAAACATAACAAACTTGTCTTTATGACCTTATCTATAGTATGAATAAAACCAATCAAGTAGAGTTTATACAGGAAAATTGTTGTAAAACAGTTGGCATGAACAAATTACATAACCACGTAACATAAATGATCATTGTAAACAACCAAAAACTTAACCTACAAGTAGATAATATTACCTAAAATCATATAAGATAGATGTAGTATACATATATACGTATATACAAAAGGATTTCCTAATTCAACGAAGACCACAAAGACAAAAACAAAACACAATCCAAACACTCTTATATGGTTTGGAATATGATAGACCCAATATTATTCCTAAAGCCGAACACCCCTTCACATATATACTTCATTTCTTCTTTTTTACTCTACCAAAAATATGTAACAATACTTATGCTTAGTCATGATTAATTTAATAACATGACTTAGGTTATTCTAATTATTAATAATCATGAAATTAATTAACCTAAGTATTTTTTATATTTTAGACTTATGATTAATTAATTATTTAAAAACCATGATTATAATTAATTAATTAACATGACTTAGGTTATATTATTAATAAATAATAATACATGTTTTAACCTAAGTATTTAACTTTATTTAATTAAAAACATGCTATACTTTAATTAAATATTTTAACCTATAGTTTAAGTTAATTACATGAAATAATTATTAAACTATACATTATATCATATGACTTAGAAAATAATCATGAAAACACTTAGGCTTATATACTTAGCTTATTTAACCAGCTTATTTCTAATTATGGAAACCTTCTATTTTTTAGAAACTTAATTAAATAAGGCAGCTAATCTATTTATGAAAACCTTCTATTTTAGAAACTTATTTATTTCAGGCAGCTAATCTAATTATGGAAACTTATTTAATTAAGGCAGCTGATCTATTTATAGAAACTTTCTATTTTTAGAAACTTATCTATTTTAAGCAGTAATTCTATTTTTGGAAACTTTCTATTTTTAACTTTCTATTTTTGGTAACTTTCTATTTTTGGAAACTTTCTATTTTTGGAAACTTTCTATTTTTGGAAACTTTCTATTTTAGGAAACCTGCTATTTTTGGAAAGTTACTTATTATTACACAGTAATTATAATAATACATGAAATACCATAAATACTTAATCAGATTAAGCAGAATATAAGATAAACACGGTTTAAGGCTTTAAAACAGTAGAACATAGTAAGAACACATAAAATAAGTTAAGACATGACATAAAACCAGATACGTATTTAGTAAGCAGATACTTATTCATGTATGTATTTATGTAGCACTAGTGATTCGGAAGTAGGATTCCTCTCAGTTCATCTTCTTCGTTCACTGGACATAAGGTACGGATTCCCGTCCTTTCAGTAAGGACATTCTTTCCTTATTAGGATTCCCCGTATGCAGCCAACTGTTTTCCCGTAGTATAAGTTATGTGTTTGATTGCTTATGTTTAATTAAGAATACCTATAGCCATATACATGCATGACCAGTTTCACCTAGTTATGGAGGTACCATAACCATAACATTAGAGGCACTGATGTTATGACTTCACCACGGCGGAGTGATTGCTCGTGGCGTCCCTTCAGCTTTTGGCCACTTATTTATATTTATCATGTGGGGCGTATGGGTGCATCCTAGTTACATGTTTTCAGTCAGGATTTCATGGTGAATGTGGTGTGTGCCTTGCATCCTTCACAAGGAGTTGATCCCTCCTACCCAAAAACCAGTATATTAAATTAGAGGCAGCCCCTCTAATTTGCATGATGAGGTCACCCCTCCAAGTATTCATGCATGGTGGATTTTCATGATCTATATTGGCTAATGGTAAAATATGACAAACAGTTTTTCAAGATAAACATAAGACATTTCAAACTATAAAACCAGTTTTATAAAGACTTAACCAGGTTACTCAGGACTTAGTTTTCTTCCGCTGTTATGTGTTATATGCTTATCCTATTCATGCTTTATTGTACATCCGTGCACTGAGCGTATTTGCTCAGCCGTTTTCTTTTTCTATGTTCCCAAAACGGCAGGTACTCAGGGACGCTCGTAGACACTAAGAGTACGTGCATATGGACTGGAAGTTGTTTAGCCTTCTTTACTTTATGCATTTCCTTTCTTATGATACATTTGCTATGGACATTGTTTAGTCCTTTCCTTTACTATACTTATGTTTATGTGTGATGAGCTTTACTTTTGGACTACCGATGTTTGATTCCGGTATTTCCCTTTTATGGTCAAGTAATGTTTAGACATTTTCCCTTGTATGCTTTGATGACACGCCATAATTGCATGTGACATTTCCATTATCAAAATGGGGTGTTACAATTATGGTATCAGAGCCAAGGCTTCGACTGTAGGCTCTCAAATATGACCTGTGATTAGTGGGTAGTCACTATGGTCTTCCTAGAACTGACATTTGTTTTCATGCATTCATCCTTTTTAAGCATACATATACATGTCATTGTCGCAAATTTTTGACTAAGTAATGGTTGGTACAGGACTGGCCCTATTTAGTCGCATGTGTTTTATCGAAACTTTTAGATTTGGGATGGACCCATAGGCGTCCCTTCGCTATGTCTTTTGTTTTGGGTGAACTGACCAGAGGCGTTCACTCTCGAGCATACAAAATTTTTCATAAAACTGCATCATGCATTCATACACAAAATTTTCTTGCATAAAATTTTTCTCGTGAAATTTTGGTATAAATTTTTTTTTATGTATATATATATATATTTTATGTTTTGATCTGTTTAATCATATGTTTTATGTTTTATATATATTTTATGTTTGGATCCATAAGACTTGACCACAACAACTAGCAGCCGCAACGTATTCAGCTTCTGTTGAAGAAGTAGCTACGATTGTCTGTTTCTTACATTGCCATGAAATAAGCCGACGACCCAAAAATTGACAACCACCAGTAGTAGACTTCCTATCATTATTAGCACCAGCATAATCACTATCACTATAGGCTTCAAGAACAAAGGGATATTCTCTAGGATACCATAGACCCAATTTAGGTTGAGCCTTGATATACTTGAAAATCTTCTTCACTGCATTTAAGTTCGAAACCGTTGGAGTCACCTGGTGTCTAGAACAAGCACTTACTGCAAACATAATATCCGGACGTGATGCAGTCAAATACATGAGAGAGCCAATCATAGACCTGTACATATGAACATTTACCGGGGGATCTGGCTCATTCTTAAGTTTGATTTTAGCAACTTAATAAGGAGTTGCTGCTGGTCTAAGAGGATCCATGTCAAACTTCTGAAGAATCTCATGAACATACTTATCTTGACTGATGAAAATCCCATCCGATTGTTGCTTGACCTGAAGACCAAGGAAAAATGACAGTTCTCCCATGGCACTCATCTGAAATTCGCCTTTCATCAAGTGTTCAAACTCATCACACCACTCCTTCCTAGTAGAACCAAAGATAATGTCGTCCACATAAACCTGAACAAGGATAATATCCTTGGAATTCCGCCGAAGAAATAGTGTTTTGTCAATAGTACCTCTTCTATAGCCATTCTTTAACAAGAAAGTGGAGAGACGCTCATACCAAGCTCTAGGAGCCTGATGTAACCCATAAAGAGCCTTGACCACCTTGTAGACTTTCTTGGGATGAAGTGGATCAACAAACCCCTTAGGTTGAGTAACATACACTTCCTCGTCAATTTTTCCATAGAGAAATGCACTCTTGACATCCATCTGGAACACCGTAAAGCCAACATACGAAGCAAAGGCCAAAAACAGACGAATGGCCTCAATCCTGGCAACAGGCGCAAAGACATCAGTGTAGTCAATGCCCTCAATTTGAGTGTGTCCTTGTGCGACAAGCCTAGCTTTATTCCTAACAACAATTCCCCGTGCATCCTTCTTGTTTTTGAGAATCCATTTGGTATTGATAGCGGTCTTCCCATCTGGTAAGTCAACCAGAACCCAAACATTTTGAAACAAGAATTGCTGCATTTCCTCCTGCATAGCCTCCACCCAACTTTGATCCTCAAGTGCATGAGAAACAGACCGAGGTTCCACCTGTGAAAGAAAACAAGCAAACAAACAGTGTTGAAAGTCCGTATGATTATTACGCTGTTGATCCTCAATATAGCCCACAAGAGCATGATGATCAGACGAGGCCTTCTGCTGCATTCTGCGTGTCTTGACAGTAGAACCAGGATCGCCAATAATTTGAGTGGTAGGATGATCTTTATGTGATTGCAAGACTGGATTGGAAGAAACCTCCACTTCTGGTGCCATGTAATTGAGATCACCAACGAAATCAGCATCATATGAAGCATTTTGGAAAATCCCGTCTACCGGTTGTTTATGTATATCATCCAGCTTGGTAGAAGACTTCTTCTCATGGTTCCCCAAATCAGAAGGACTAGAGAAACGTGTATTGGAAGCAGACTCACTAGCCGGAGTACCAGAAGTTGTGAGGCTAGCACTAGGAGCAGAAGCTGGAGTACCAGGAGCAACTTTATCAGTAGGCTCAACCAAGGGAAACTCAAAACTACCTTGAGCAGCTGCTTTAGTAGCTTCTTGTTGTTGCTTGAGAAGAGTGTCAAGTGCTGCCTGGGAATCCTGTACATCCAATAGAGTTGCATCACTAGGAGGAGTGGGAGAGACCGTGGTGGGATAGGATGGAACCATAAAAATGTCATCCTCATCTTCTGAATCAGAAAGACTAGAAGGAACACCAGTACTAGAAGTTGCAAACACTTGTGGTCCTGCATCATGGTTAGTTTTGAACCGAAAATATCCTAACGAATCACTAAGATAATCAAGATCAAAATACCATTCTGGACCTGTTCCTTGTATGTTTGTCTTCTCCTCAAAATACCTGAGATTAATAGTTTCAACTATCCGTTTGGCTTGAAGATTGTAGACACGATACGCCCGAGAATGAGCTGAATATCCCACAATATATCCTTCATCAGCCTTGCCATCAAACTTCCCCAAATAGTCACTAGTATTCAGAATGGTGACTGGACACCCAAAAGGCTTCAAATGAGAAATATTTGGAACTTTGCACGTGAGCAGCTCATAAGGTGTTTTCTTGTGTGGATTGGTAATAGACACCCTATTCAAAACATAACTTGCAGTATTAACAGCTTCTGTCCAGAACATGGTCGGAAGCTTGGAATCGGCAAGCATAGTTCTTGCTGCTTCTATTAGTGTTCGGTTCTTTCTTTCTGCCACACCATTCTGTTGAGGAGTCCTAGCAGCACTATAATCTCTTTTGATGCCCTTAGAATTGCAAAGTGCGATGAGGTCTCTATTTTTAAATTCGGTTCCATTGTCGCATCGAATACCTTTAACTTTCTTGGACAACTGATTCTCTATCAAGGTAAGAAAATCTCGAAGAATTGAGTAGGTCTCACTCTTGGCAGCCATGAAGAACACCCACGCAAACCTGCTATACCCATCAGTCACCACCAAACAAAATTGCTTGTGGTCAATGCTTCTGATGGAAGTAGGACCAAATAAGTCCATGTGTAGAAGCTGCAATGGTTCAGTAATAAGACTTAAAGCAGTAATGGCCTTGAAGGATGCTTTGTGTTGTTTGCCTTTGCTGCAGGCAATACAATTTATATCATTTCGAAACGTCTTGGGAGGTAAACCAGAGACCAGATTCATATTGGCAAGTTTGTGAATGGTCTTGAAGTTCACATGTCCCATCCTTCGGTGCCATTTAGTGGCTTCATCTTCTGAGGCTTTTGCAACCAGACATGCTAGTTGACCAGTAGGGTTGACTTCATTCAACTTGATACTATATAGATTGTGTCTTCTAGGAATTCTGAGTAGAACTTGTGAGTCATCCGGAAGTTGAAAATCTTTGGAAAGCACAAGTGCATCAGTATCAGTGAAGAGTACAAACTGCTTCTTGTCACAAATCTGAGAGACCGATATCAAGTTGAAGTGTTGAAGTGCTTCCACATAGTAGACCTGCTCAAAATTTAGATTTGGAGTCTTTATCGTTCCTTTGCCAGTGATTCTGCCTTCACCTCCTCCAAAATAGACCTTGCCTCCATGAAATGGTACAAAGTTAGAAAGGAGACTTTTATTGCCAGTCATGCTCCTGGAGCAACCACTATCAACAATGCCTAGACTAGGATCCTGGTATGGAGTAACCTACAACAACAATATAAAAGAATGCAAAAGTTAGTGTCTTAAGGGGACCCAAACCTTTTCAGGTTTGAGCCTGCCTTGTGGATCATTAGAAGAATGCCAAGAAGATTGATGAGATCCACTATTGTTCCTTGGTTGCCTATGCATCATATGGATATTATTATTTGACCAGGAACAACCTGCTGAGGGCTTAACAGTAGTTCCCAAATTTCCCAAACCAAAATACGTGTGGTCAAAATGATGCTGATAGTTTGTATTAAAATAAGGAAAATAATTACTGGGTGTTTGGAATCCACTATCTCTCCAATAATCAGACGTGAAAGGAGAGGATACTCTAGAAGTATTAAACATTGGAGCACTAGGATTAAGTCTTCTAGAAGCATATGAAGCAGCTCCTGGTGAACCAGGAGCAGGAGAAGCATGATTAACAGATGCATGTGTGTCATAATAATCACAATCTTTAATTAAATGAAAGGGACTGCCACAAACAAAACATGTTTTGAAAGACCTTTTATTAGAATGAGATTGTTTCATACTGCCTACTTTATTACACACATATCTAGGAAAAACATTCTTCCTAGGACTCAATAAACAAAGACCAGACACACTCGACTTGACAGCAACTTTTTCTTCACATTTCCTAGCACCAGTAGCAGCATGATCATTCGACTTGGAACTTGTAGGTCTCGACTCTTCACTTGAACCATTAGATGCAGAGTCACCGGCTTTGTCACTGAAAGTACATGAGACAAAGTCATTAGAATTAGTAGAACTTGTTGGGGACTCTAGCATCTGTGATCCATCCGAGTCATTATGCCATGAGGTGGGCATAAAAGTTCCAGTAAGAGGAGGAGGAACAGCATGCATTTCTGCTGCTGGTTTAAACCTATTGTAACTAGGTTTGCCCTCATCCTCTTTGTCGGCATCAAAGACACTCGAGAAAGATAAATCAAATACATCTTCTGAATCAATATATTTTTCAAATCCTAAGCCTCTTTTAGTTCTGCCAGACATGCTACTATCAATTAATTTGGAAAGATTTTTTGGTTCCTTTTGCCATTTGTCAAATCTTAACATTGTAGCATCTAATTTAGCTTGCATCTCCTCTTTTTCTTTGATACTAGCATCTCTTTCAGTTTCTGTATATTTAAGCATATTTGAAGTGTTTTCTAAATCAATGCTTAGTATCCTGATTTTATCCTCATACGCACGTTGTGTATCTTGTAACCACTTCTTTTGTTGTTCCAATGTGTTTAATGAAGCCTTATATGCTTGTACCTCTAAAAAATACTTATCATTTTGATCATTTACTTCATTAAATTGGGACAACAATTCTGTGTATTTATCATGACAACCAAGAGGACAATGTTGTACCTGAGGTGAGATGCCCATAAGAGCAAACTCTTCTGCTTCTTCTGCATCA
The DNA here is from genome assembly GCA_025667525.1 of Glebionis coronaria. Taxonomy (NCBI): domain Eukaryota; kingdom Viridiplantae; phylum Streptophyta; class Magnoliopsida; order Asterales; family Asteraceae; genus Glebionis; species Glebionis coronaria. Next base: position 201,281,487 of record CM046880.1, read on the forward strand.
GAGAGATTCCTAGCAATCATTGCCAACACATCAGTCGAGGATTCAGCTGATTCCAGAGTAGAAGCCTGATGATCATTCCAGTTGACCATAGAGTCAACAGATACCAATGCCTTCCTGTCATCTTTAACCTCCTGAACCTTGAAAGCGGAGTACCTGTTCTTCTCCTGACCATTCTTGCTAGGGCACTCCCTTGCAAAGTGACCCTGTTGCTGGCAGTTATAGCACCGTACCTTGCTTCTATCGAATCTTGCTGGCTCCCGAGGGTTGTAATTAAACTTCCTCCCCGCTTTCTTCTCAAACTTGTGAACCCTAAGAGTAAGCATGGCCATCTGCCATTTAAGATCTATTTCATCCAGATCAAGTTTATCGATCTGTTTGAAGTCATCAAAAGCAAGTTGTTGTTCAGCAGTAACATCAGCCACAAAAGAATGAAGAACAGCTTCTACCATACTACCAGACTTGGCAGCAGGATCAGGAGCAGAAGACATGGGACTAGATGCATATGACATGGGACCAGTATGCTGAATAGTATGCTGGGGAGAGACAGTATTGCTCGGGCTACTTGCATATGACATGGGACTAGATGCCATAGAACTCACAAAGGCTGAATTAGCAGTGGTGGGAAAAGAGTCACTCGGATATCCTCTCACATGAGGTTCGAATGTTCTGAGCCTATGAAACAAATCATCAAAGGTGAGATAGTCAAGTCCACCTTTGGCTTTGAGAGAGATTACCACCTGGTTCCATGAGTAGGGTAAGGCTTTAAGAAACCTTGCATTAATGTCACCATCATCAGGTTTTGACCGTAGTTGATTCAATTGGCTCAAGATCTTCTGGAACCTATCATACCCTTGATTTAGACCTTCAGTTTCTGAGATCTTGAATTCGGTAAATTCATCTCTCAGCATGGACCTTCGCATTTTCTTTGACTCCTCATTCCCGCTGAACCTTGCTTTTATGCCATTCCAGATTTCTCTGGCATCATCCAAATGGTAGAAGTCACCCATGTGATCTTCAGGAAGAGATTGAAGCAAAATTGTTTTTGCTTTTACCTCCTTCTGAATAGCGATGATATCCTCATGAGATTTAGGTTCAAGAAGAGTAATATTACCGTTCTTGTCTCGTCCAGTAAGCTTCCTGCCGTTTCCATTCAGAATGATCTTCCAAAGATCTTGATCAGTGTTGGTGATCCACCATTCCATCTTCATTGCCCAGTTATCATATTCTCCTTTCTTCAGAAGAGGGAATTTTCCATTCGTGTTGGAGACCGTAGCCAGGATCTGCTGTGGTTGCACAATTTTAGGAGTGCTTTCTTCTCCTGTTTGAGTAGAAGTTGAGGCAGACATGATAAACAGATTGTTAGTGATAAAAGAACTTGATTCTGCTTGTATAGAGACCCTCCCAGGCTCTGATACCACTTGTTGGGTCTACTAGATGTAGATCTTGCAGCCTGTCAGGACAGGTGAATGACTTCTGTAATCACAAGTCAAATCACAAAGAGACTCTATACACAATATGAATGTAGAATATAAATATAAACAAGAGAAACAGAATAACTATAAAGACTTGATCCTTTCTAAGGATTTCTAATATTGATAAAGACTAGAACTACGTTTTGTGAAGGTATCTAACCCTTCTGCCTAAGGTTCCTTTTATACTACAAGGAAACCCTAATACATCATTAATGAAAACGTGTAAAACTGATATGCATATCCTTTCCTAACATATCTCATGCATATCCTAACAGAATATTAAGTAAATAATAAAGTTTGACTTCGACTAGGACCAGGAGCAGGACTTGCTCCTACTACGACTAGGACCAGGAGGAACTACATACCTCCTAGTCTACCTATTACATATAACTATTACAATGGTCCTAACAAGATGGTTCTCACACGCGAACAGGAGCAGCTCAATGCTGCAATTCAGGCTGCTATGCAAGCTTTGCTTCCTCAACTGAGGAATGACATCAGGGCTGAAGTTCAAGCTGCCAACAATCAGCAGCACAATCAGGCACCTCCTCCTCCTCCTCCAGTGACATTAGCAGTATGGCTGGAGAGATTCAACAAGCTCCGCCCTCGAGCTTTTGAGAAGACAGATAGCCCCAGCGATGCTGAAAGCTGGTTGGCTCACATCGAGAAGATTTTCAATGCTATGGGTTGTGACCCCGCATACAAGGCGAGGTTGGCATGCTATCGGTTCGAAGGCGATGTACTCAATTGGTGGTTAGCATTGATGCAGTCTGAAGGTGGTGACGAGTGGGTTGCTGGTTTGACTTGGGCTCAGTTCAAGGACAGGTTGATGGAGCATTTCTTTCCCAAGGCTGAGCAGGACAAGCTCAAGAGAGAGTACCATGGGATCCGACAGAGAGCTGGGGAGAATAGCAACGAGTTTATGCAGCGCTTTCTTCGCTTAGCTGGTTACTTCGGTGCGGCAGCAGGTACTCCTGAAGAGCAGGCACGTCACTTTAGATGGGCTCTTCGCACATCGGTCGCAAACAATCTGGTGTGTGCTACGTTCAACACTGTAGCACAAGTGGCCGATGCAACACGTAAACTGGAGATGCTGCAGGAGAGGGATGAGTTCAGGGAAGTTGAAAGACCCGACAAGAGGTAAACATTCGTATTCAAGCAGTGATCAATCCGTATACTTTCCATATATGTCAATTATTCATCTCTTTAAATGTATCTTCCAGGCAGAAAACTGGGGACCGGTCTCAGCCGGCTACTCAGCAGCAGCCTCATCAGCCCAAGGGAAACGGTCAGACTAACGACCATTCTGCTACGGATAGGCGTGGCGGTTATGATAATTACCGTAACAACGTTGGGCACTCCAACAGCAGCAGGTCCTAATACTTAAGCATTTCCATATGATTTCAGGTTATAACTCATATTCTGACACTTTAGCAAAACTTCTACCAAGAACCATGGAAACAGTAGGGACCAGAACCATAGAGGTTCGTAGCCTAGCCGTCCAGCTATCACTGGTATTCAACCTTACGATTATCCGATTTGTCCTTTGTACCCAATTATCATGTCTTATGTAAAATGTTTTATCAGGTTCCTAGCCAGCCAGAGCACCTGCTGGAGGATTCACTCATCCTCTTTGCTCTACTTGCCACCGTAGACACCCAGGACCATGTCGCCGTAATACTGACGCGTGCTTCAAGTGTGGTCATCCTGGCCATATTATGGAGGATTGCCGTAAGGGCGAGATGGAGGGTACATCGGGACATGCTGATACCAAGCCGCCTCCTACTACCGGGCGTGTCTACACGACATCACGAGACCAGGCCAACAAGTCTACAGGTACCATCACTGGAATCTTGTATATGTATGGTCAAGCTGCATGTGTTCTTTTCGATACGGGTACTACTCACTCGGTTATTTCTACTGTTTATGCTAAGAACATTAGGATGCCTCCCTTGCCACTAGAAAATAGGCTTACTATTTACACGCCTTTGAGGGACTCTGTATTAATCACCCATGTATACAAGAGTCTCCCCTAGAATTTGACGATAAGGTTCGACCTGTTGACGCGCTTCTGCTGGACATGAATGACTTCGACATGATCTTGGGCATGGATTGGCTATCCAAGCATCATGCTACCATAGACTGCCATTCATATCGAGTTATCTTCGGTGATGTTAATGCACCAGAGTACATTCATAATGGGTTCATACCCGGACGGTCTGTACAAATCATATCTACCCTGCAAGCGCGTGCACTACTGTCACATGGCTGCGAGGGTTATCTAGCTACGGTTCACGACATGGATGTTGAATCACCATCAATTCAGAATCAACCTATAGTGTCAGAATTCCAAGATGTTTTTCCAGCAGAACTTCCAGGCATACCACCTGCACGAGAAGTGGAATTCAGTATCGAGCTTATTCCAGGAGCTGAACCAATCTCCAAGGCTCCTTATCGCATGGCTCCCATAGAGCTAAAGGAGCTGAAGGATCAACTGCAAGAACTTCTTGAACGAGGTTTCATTCGACCGAGCGCATCGCCATGGGGCGCACCGGTCTTGTTTGTTAAGAAGAAGGACGGCAGTATGCGTCTTTGTATAGACTATCGCGAGCTCAACAAGATTACCATTCGGAATAGATATCCACTACCACGTATTGACGATCTGTTTGACCAACTCCAAGGGGCCAAACACTTCTCCAAGATCGATCTTAGGTCAGGCTATCATCAGCTACGGGTCAAGGAGCAGGACATCGCTAAGACTGCTTTTCGTACCCACTATGGTCACTACGAGTTTGTAGTTATGCCATTTGGCCTGACAAATGCTCCAGCAGTGTTCATGGATTTGATGAACAGAATCTTCCATGAATTTCTGGACAAGTTCGTCATTGTCTTCATCGATGACATCCTGATTTTCTCAAAGTCCAAGGAGGAACACGAAGACCATCTTCGTACAGTACTACAGATTCTTCGCCAGAAGCAGCTGTATGCTAAATTCTCCAAGTGTGAGTTCTGGTTAGACAAGGTGGCATTCTTAGGTCACATTGTATCAGCAGAAGGAATCACTATGGATCCAGCGAAGGTTGAGGCCATTACTAAGTGGCCAAGGCCGACATCAGCGACGGAAGTCCGTAGTTTCTTAGGCTTAGCTGGCTATTACCGTAGGTTCGCGGAGAACTTTTCCCGCCTTGCACTACCATTGACCAAACTGATGCGGAAAGGGGATAAATTCGTCTGGACTAAAGATCGAGAGAAGAGCTTTGAAGACCTGAAGCAGAAGCTAGTATATGCACCTATTCTTACTCTACCATCTGGTACGGGTGGATTTCAAATCTACAGCGATGCATCGGGGAAGGGACTTGGCTGTGTTCTCATGCAACATGGGAAAGTGATCGCGTACGCTTCACGGCAGCTTAAGCCTTATGAAGAAAATTACCCCACGCGTGACCTGGAACTTGCTGCAGTCTTGTTTGCATTGAAGATATGGAGGCACTACTTATATGGAGAATCATGTGACATTTTTACGGACCACAAGAGCTTGAAGTATATCTTCACTCAGCGTGAATTGAACATGAGGCAGAGGAGATGGTTAGAGCTGTTGAAGGATTATGACATTAATCTACAGTATCATCCCGGAAAGGCAAATGTAGTAGCAGATGCTCTTAGCAGGAAGTCCGGAATGATCAACGGCATTAAAATCGAAGAGGAAATCATCAGATACTTGGAGCGACTAGACATCGAGATCATGATATGTGGACAGCACGGTTACTGGGCTAATCTTAGAGTAGAACCCGAGTTACTCTCTAAGATCAAGGAAGCTCAGAAGGATGACGGAGAAATCTGGGCGATAGTACAGAATTTGGAGAAGCAGACGGAATTCAGAGCAGATGCAGATGGTATCGTATGGCAGGGCACGAGACTTGGTGTTCCTGATGACTAAGAACTCCGGGAAGCTTTGCTAGCTGAAGCTCATAGCTCCCCATTCTCTATACATCCTGGTTCGACTAAGATGTACCATGACATCAAGCAGTACTTTTGGTGGAGTGGTATGAAACAAGATGTGGCCACTTACGTCTCCAAATGTCTTACCTGCCAGCAGGTTAAGATCGAGCATCAGCTATCTGGCAGTCTCCTTCAACCGTTAGATATTCCAGAGTGAAAGTGAGACAAAATCACCATGGATTTTGTTACTGGTCTTCCGCCTACCAAGAGGAAGCACGATGCAATTTGGGTTATCGTTGATCGACTTACCAAATCAGCTCATTTCTTACCGATCCGCAAGGAAGATCCGGTAAGTAAACTCGCAGATACGTACAGAAGAGAGATCATGAGACTCCACGGTGCACCATCCAGCATCGTCTCAGACAGAGATCCTCGATTCACTTCGCGCTTTTGGAAAAGTCTGCAGAAAGCTTGGGGTACACAACTTAAGCTTAGCACGGCTTTTCATCCTCAAACGGACGGACAGTCGGAGCGAACCATTCAGACATTGGAAGATATGTTGAGGTCATGTGCGTTGGAATGGACGGGTGATTGGGACGATTACATCTGTTTGGTGGAGTTTGCATACAACAACAGTTGGCACGCAAGTATCAAGTGTGCTCCATTTGAGATGTTGTATGGTAGAAAGTGTCGCGCTCCAATCTGCTGGGATCAGGTTGGCGAGCGAACACTTGAAGGACCGGAAATCATAGAGATGACCAATGAGAAGATCGCATTAGCTAAGCAGAAAATTCAGGAAGCATGGTCACGTCAGAAGAGTTACGCCGATAAGCATCGTAGGGACATACATTTTAACGTAGGAGATCACGTCTTCCTTAAGGTTTCGCCGACACGTGGTGTTAGACGCTTCGGGATTAAAGGGAAACTCATTCCTCGTTTCATCGGACCGTTTGATATCATTGAACGAGTCGGTGAAGTATCTTACCGATTGGCGTTACCTTCGCAGCTTTCGCATGTGCAAAATGTGTTTCATGTGTCCTTACTCAGAGGGTACCAGTATCATCCCCTTCACATGGTTCAGTATCCACTAGAACAGATACGTGAAGGTCTCACTTTCATAGAAGAACCTGAACGAGTTCTTGACAGACAAGAACGAGTCATGAGGAAGAAGACGATTCCATTCGTCAAAATTCTATGGAGGGATCATACCGAGCGGGAAGCCACTTGGGAAACAGAGGAGTCTATCCGGGCTTCTTACCCTCATTTCATATTTTGAATTCGGGTATGTTCTTCTTTTCCAGTTTACTTTATCTATAATTCGGGGATGAATTATTCTTTTTAGGGGGGAAGAGTTGTAAAACCCACATGCTTTTACCATGAATAGTACCCTTAAGATCGTACGTACTAGATTTAAACTTTCCTAATATAGCATGATTACGATTACGTGTTAGGATTTTACGCATTACGTACGTGTTAGAACACGATAAGTATTTACTACGCACGGGCACGTAATAATTATTTGACAATAATTAATCACGAGCATGCGATCATGAAATCATGAACGTAATTAAAACACGAACTATTATTAATTACGTATATATATTTATTACGAGCGTAATTGAATATATTAGATCACGATAATTACGTAACGAGAACAAATAAAACGCGAACACAAATAATCACCAACGAATAACTTAACATCGAGACACGGAAAAAGGTACGGGTACCCCATGTGGGGCCCCCTACCAGCGGCTATAAGGGACAAATGGGCCAAGCCATTTGTAATTTTTACTAAAGGGGTTAAATGATTTTTACACTACTCATTTTTACATTTACAGAAGATTTTAGCAAAAACCTAAAACCCTCCTCTCTTCTTTCTTTTTGGCCGCCACCCTAAAAACACCACAAGGAGGTGTTTGTTGATCTTGGATCTTGGAATATTGGTTGGTGATCGTGTTTGTTCTTCGTTCTTTTGATCCACGAATTCGGTAAATCCTTTTTAAACCTTTTTCTTTTGATTTGATCTTTTATAAATCAAGAACATGTTATGTTTTTATAAAATCTAATTAAAATCATGGATCTAACATGAATTGGGGTTTAATAAAATCAAAAGTATGATTTTAAGGGGTGTTTGTTTTAGCCGCAGCCTACACTGAACCCAAGGGGGGTTTCGGTTTGGCCATCCGACCACCACCGAGACCATATGGTCCCGGTTGGTTGGTGTGGGTCCCACGGCAGCTTCAAGACACGGGGTACCCCGATTTGGTTCGGGGTACGGTGTCGATTTTATGTCCGGTTCATGGTTTTTTTTAGTTTAGATCCGGTTCATGGTGTATGTTTAGTTTTATTTTTTTTATGATCTTATGTTAAAATTAAATTAATAAAATGACATGATTAATTTAATAACATGACTTAGGTTATTCTAATTATTAATAATCATGAAATTAATTAACCTAAGTATTTTTTATATTTTAGACTTATGATTAATTAATTATCTAAAAATCATGATTATAATTAATTAATTAACATGACTTAGGTTATATTATTAATAAATAATAATACATGTTTTAACCTAAGTATTTAACTTTATTTAATTAAAAACATGTTATACTTTAATTAAATATTTTAACCTATAGTTTAAGTTAATTACATGAAATAATTATTAAACTATACATTATATCATATGACTTAGAAAATAATCATGAAAACACTTAGGCTTATATACTTAGCTTATTTAACCAGCTTATTTCTAATTATGGAAACCTTCTATTTTTAGAAACTTAATTAAATAAGGCAGCTAATCTATTTATGGAAACCTTCTATTTTTAGAAACTTATTTATTTCAGGCAGCTAATCTAATTATGAAAACTTATTTAATTAAGGCAGCTGATCTATTTATGAAAACTTTCTATTTTTAGAAACTTATCTATTTTAAGCAGTAATTCTATTTTTGGAAACTTTCTATTTTTGGAAACTTTCTATTTTTGGTAACTTTCTATTTTTGGAAACTTTCTATTTTTGGAAACTTTCTATTTTTGGAAACTTTCTGTTTTTGGAAACTTTCTATTTTAGGAAACCTGCTATTTTTGGAAAGTTACTTATTATTACACAGTAATTATAATAATACATGAAATACCAGAAATACTTAATCAGATTAAGCAGAATATAAGATAAACACGGTTTAAGGCTTTAAAACAGTAGAACATAGTAAGAACACATAAAATAAGTTAAGACATGACATAAAACCAGATACGTATTTAGTAAGCATATACTTATTCATGTATGTATTTATGTAGCACTAGTGATTCGGAAGTAGGATTCCTCTCAGTTCATCTTCTTCGTTCACTGGACATAAGGTACGGATTCCCGTCCTTTCAGTATGAACATTCTTTCCTTATTAGGATTCCCCGTATGCAGCCAACTGTTTTCCCGTAGTATAAGTTATGTGTTTGATTGCTTATGTTTAATTAAGAATACCTATAGCCATATACATGCATGACCAGTTTCACCTAGTTATGGAGGTACCATAACCATAACATTAAAGGCACTGATGTTATGACTTCACCACGGCGGAGTGATTGCTCGTGGCGTCCATTCAGCTTTTGGCCACTTATTTATATTTATCATGTGGGGCGTATGGGTGCATCCTAGTTACATGTTTTTCAGTCAGGATTTCATGGTGAATGTGGTGTGTGCCTTGCATCCTTCACAAGGAGCTGATCCCTCCTACCCAAAAACCAGTATATTAAATTAGAGGCAGCCCCTCTAATTTTCATGATGAGGTCACCCCTCCAAGTATTCATGCACGGTGGATTTTCATGACCTATATTGGCTAATGGTAAAATATGATAAACAGTTTTTCAAGATAAACATAAGGCTTTTCAAACTATAAAACCAGTTTTATAAAGACTTAACCAGGTTACTCGGGACTTAGTTTTCTTCCGCTGTTATGTGTTATATGCTTATCCTATTCATGCTTTATTTTACATCCGTGCACTGAGCGTATTTGCTCAGCCGTTTTCCTTTTCTATTTTCCCAAAACGGCAGGTACTCAGGGACGCTCGTAGACACTAAGAGTACGTGCATATGGACTGGAAGCTGTCTAGCCTTCTTTACTTTATGCATTTCCTTTCTTATGATACATTGGCTATGGACATTGTTTAGTCCTTTACTTTACTATACTTATGTTTGTGTGTGATGAGCTTTACTTTTGGACTACCGATATTTGATTCCGGTATTTCCCTTTTATGGTCAAGTAATGTTTAGACATTTTCCCTTGTATGCTTTGATGACACGCCATAATTGCATGTGACATTTCCATTATCAAAATGGGGTGTTACAATTAAATTGGTTGATACATAGATGGCGTTACTGGCACCTTATAAAGCTATAAAGAAAAAAAATATCTTTATACTCACATGGTTCTTTGATCATCATCTATTGGGGTTTCAAGAATATATGTGATGTTTTGTAAGAGGCATATATGGATCTGATAGAGATTTAGCATATAAATGGTATTTCGTTCGTCACACCCTCTAAAGTAGAGTTCCAACCAAAGTGACTAGTGAAACAAGCCACAGAAGAATGAGCTAGAACATTCTGTTGTGGGTCCCGGCTGACGATTCTTAGTCGTACGTGTCGCACCACCCACAAGAATGGTCTGTTGCTAAGTTCAAGACCAAGTGACAGTTCTTGAAATTGAGTTGGTTTAAACTAGTGAAGCTGCAAATGCAAAATAAATGACTGAAGTCGGTGGTAGCTGATCTAGCCATGCTAAGCAGGCGGAGTCCTCTTTTCTCTGCAGGTGAAACCAAGCTGCCCAAAAATAAGTATACCAAGTCAACCCAAAAATTGGTGTTTGGCAATAAAATTTACTAATTTGCAGGACATAGATTGTAATCCTGGAACGAGAATAATTTTTTTTTGTACAATCAAGATGCTTTTAGCTTGAGCAGTGCCTTCTTCTGGGTGGGTGCAGAATAGTAATCATGGCGGGGAGATGGTGATCTGGAATAGCGATGAGGTGGGGACCGATCATAACGAGGTGAGTAAAAGTAACGAGGGGGAGGTGATCGCCTACGATCATTGCTAAATCTGCTGCCATTCCTGCAATAACATATGCATGACCAATTAAGAAATCAGCAGCAATTAAATCTACTCTTGAATAGATAACTAGCAATGAGTAAATGTAATTTCGCTCTCTCTCATATCACAAGGTTTCTTGCGATGCTCCTCAGCAAAAATAAACGTCATTTGTCGGCCTATAAGAATCTTAGCATCCATCTTGATACTTTGCTTTTTCAGCCCGTATGCTCCATAAACTGAACAAAACCAAATCCACGTGGTTCCCTGCATAAAACAAAGTAAATAGACGAGTTTTGAAAAACTTGCATTAACCTAGGGCTATTTGCAGTACTTACTAATCTTTGTTCTTCTAAAATACAAAAAAAAATAGAGAAAAAAACACGAGTTTCCAAAGAGCCCCTTTATTAGTTCAAACTTAAATACTATCAATTTCCAGTAATATGTATGCCATCATCATAAGCAGATTAAGGCATAAAGCAAGCGTATGGCTGTTGACCTTACAATTGTCAGTATAAATACGACTTGAATATTTTCAATACTTCAAATATTGAAATCTTCTAAACGTAACAATAACTCATTTTTCTTCCCATCTTCACTATCAATACCTTCAGAATAACTCTAATATGTGACTCTTACTACTAAAATATATAAAAAAGAACCCTTAATACTGATTTATATCTTCAAACTTTTACTTCTTTCACTGTTAAATCTCAACAACTTTTATTTAAAAATCCCAATATATATCATTAGATAGTATAACTAATAGTAACTGAACCCTAGGATACCCGGTATCACAGTAGGAAAAAAGAAACGAGTATTCAAGCAAATTAAAAAAGGAAATCACAATAAATAAGAGGCATTGACTCCAAATAAATGACATGATAAATTAAAAGGTACTCTAGTAACCTACGTGCCAACTGGCAACAAAGTTATAACAAAACACCAGCTCACCCGCTATAGTAATCCCTTGGAAAATAAACGTCCTTTAGAGGACCAAAGTATCCAAATGGGCTTTGAAGATCTTATGGCCTACATGATAAAAAAGAGGTTAATTTAGGTAACAGAATTTGAAAATATGGGAAAAAAAGAAACTCCTACTTCAAATGTAGAAAATATACAAACTTATATAAAAAGTATGTGGGGTAAGTAATTAACATGAACAGTCGCGCATCATTGCGAACACGTACTATGCTTCAATCCAGTAACTATAAGATAATGAGAAAAAGTAACCGCCCTTTCCTGTTTGACCTCAAACGAGATGGGGGCAAAGGGGAATACTCGACTGGTAACGAAGGTACTTATCTACTTCTACTAAAAAAAATCCGCTAGTAACACCAAAGGTTCACTCTTTCACATGCGAGTATATACTTACTAAACTTAATACTAATTGTTTATTAAACATCCATACCTATGTACTTATAGTATAAAAAATTCACTGGTAACATCAATATTTCATTTTTTGCTAATAATCTTCAACCGTAAAAATATTATTGCTAAACTTGCTAATAATCTTCACCCGTAGAGATATTATTGCTAACCTTGCTAATAATTTTCACTTGCAATTCCGCAAAAATATTGTTAGTAAGCTTAAATAATCTACTTGAGACACTTATTTTCAAACACCTAATGTGCATCGAGAAACAACGATTAACCTAATCATCCAAATAAATTATCATCACGATTAAAGCTAAAATATTACATTAAAAACTTTATTCGCACTTACTAGATATAAATGGCAGAAGGTATTGAACGGGGAGGATGGTGGATAATGGTAAGGAACGGTGGTTAATGGTGGTGGGAGGCGTGAATGAGGTGATTGGAGGAGGTGGCAGGTGGTTGTAGTAGGTGGTGGGAGGCGTGAAGCAGGTAATCAGAGGTGATCGGAGGTGGTGGCAGTTGGTGATCAGAGGTGGTAGCTGGTGATCGGATGTGGTAGCTGGTGATCGGAGCAGATGGTGGTGGGAGGTGGTTGTAGTTGGTGGGTAACGGGTGATGAGAGAGTTTTTGTGATTTTACACCTATAAAAATGAAATATGTGTGTTTTTTTATTTTATACTTCAATCATAATAAAATAATAAATAATAAAATTGGTGTATATTTTGGATAAATGTCACACGTTAGATTTAAAATTTGAAGAGAGATTAGATGGATGATTAAGATCTCATCTCACCATTTCATAAAAAAAAACCCTTCTCATATGAACGTTTGTCTATATTATATATATATATATATATATATATATATATATATATATATATATATATATATATATATATATATATATATATATATATATATATATATATATATACTAGCGTTGTAACCCGCCCAACGGGCGGGGTCGTTTCTTTTTCTTGTTTCAGAAGGTTTATTGTATGTGCGTTTTTAGTTTATTGTATTTCTAATTTTATCTCAGTATGTTTTTGTTATAGTTTATGCTTAAGTAATGTTTATTTGTGGTCGACGTGTGCGGTTTCTTTTCTTTTTTTCTTAATGTGAATGAACCTTTAATGATAAACCCGTGAACCAATGACTTGATCGGGTTGACCCAATGATTGATCCAGTTACCCACCGATGATTTTACCAGGTTGACCCACTGGTCAAACCGTAACTCGATATATTACTATAATATGATTCTAAGTTTATGTTAAAAATATGTATTTTATAAAAAAATCAATCAAAATTTAAAGAAAAAAAATTCGAAAATTTTCAAAGTCCAAATAATATATTTAAAAAATCCGGATTTTTTAGAAAGAAGACTCTCATTCATTTTCAAAGTGCTGACCTAAGAAGTGCTGCATTTCAAAACAGTCGTAGAGCCTCCTTTTCTATATTTTTAAATGGAAGGTAAGGGACACTTTACATTAGAGGATGAGCATTTCGATCCAAATTTTGAATTCAAATCCGAATCATTTTGAAACCGTATCGATTCTCAATACTCGAATCCCGTTCAGTACGGGACTAGGACTACGAAATAAGGTGGAAAAAAATCGGGACCACTAATTCGGTATGACACTAGTACCAACTCGGGAAATTCGCGTAAAAAAGGGAAAATCCTGATTTAAAAAACGGAAATTCCTGATTACCCGGAACCGGTCCCGATACCCGTACCGTTACCAATGCCCGAATCCCGTTCGGTATGAGATCGATACATAACTTTTTAGATCGGGAAAAAATCGAGAGCACTAAATCGGGACGGGTCCGAGACGAGATTGGTCCGAGCTCATCCCTGCTCCACATGGTTCTCCAGTGATGTTCCACAAATATCTTGGAATTGTAACGTCCTAGTTTTGAAATATTGTTTTTGACTCACGCTCTCATTGTTCCATTAAATTGGAGGATAATGGTTTAATGGTTATTGATGTATTTTGATATGCTTAGTAGTAGATAGATAGCATTTGATTCTAAGATTTTTAAAAATTAGTACACACGTGAAATTACCAAGTATTTTAACTTTTAAGTGTATAAAGCAACCAAATAGTCCTCTAAAACCATATTATGATTCCTTGTCCAAATCTTTCCATGACGTCAAACGCAGACAATACATTATCAAAGAAATATAATTCATTCTTTGAGAAGCCTCCTTGGCCAAAACCTTCTCTTTTGCCTTTGTTTTTGCCTGAGATTTGGAGCCCATGATTCCACCTCCCCACTTCTTGTTGTATTCTTCATAGTTGTCACTGAAGTTGGCCTAAAAATACACAATCATGCATACAAATTGAATAAACAATAAAAGAACAAATGTTTCATAAAGAATTATATTGGCCAAACTTCATTGCAGAGTTCATATGTCATTAGCAAGCAAGGCTGGAGTAGATAAAAAGTGATTATCTGATATCGAATAATCAGGTGTAATAATTAGATAACTTGACGTTGGGCAAAGTTTGATTATGATTTTAAGATTTATAAATAAAAATATCAAGACCATAAGTTTTTTGAAAATAAGTGAATAGAATAGGTTCAAGAAAGGGCACAGATAAGTAGGTCTATTTTACCCTTAGATACATTTGTTGCGGCTGCTACTATAGGCTAATGCCTAAGTATTAAAGAAGCTGAAGATTAAACCACAGAAGCTAATAAGTGAACTTGAAGTTGCCATTTCCCCAAGTATGTGCATTCCATAGGTTTCACATTTCATTGATAGCAAAACCTGTAGATGGAGATTGAACAAAAAGAGAACATTTTACTTTTAAGGTTGAAAACACATATAAGTAGTAACAGAAACATAAGATCAAACACAAGGATGTAAATCATATATCTCAATTACCACAAGTAACATGTAGTTTGCAAAAGAGCATGAAAACGCACCAGATTAGTTTTTTTCGTTTTACCAATAAATGATACACTTGGTGAAAGTGCCCTGTGTGAAGTCGGAAATATCATCGATGATTGTCTTTCCAACTGATGATTTATCCCGAACATGCCACGTAAGCAATATAGTTCTAGCTGTCACAATAAATAGCAGATTATGGAAAGATAGAGGAAGTAAAGGGTTGAAGCAGTAGGTCAATTTCGTTACGGGTAAGCCAAAGATATTTTTGTCAAAACTTCATAAATTATTATTTATCTTTAAGTAATTATATTATACTTGAACAGTAGATAGTCACATATATACACATAGACAAACACCCCTTATATGTCCTGAGCTAATATCAAGCTTGTAGTTGATCTGTCATATCTCAGACCTATCTGTGCAAGATGATTCAAAGTTCTCAGCTACTTAGTAGAGTGTTTGTCTGGTTTTGAGTAATGAGTTCAACATGTGTTACATGTCTCGCTTGAATGTGTCACGAAGTTCAGCAAGAGTTCAGCAAGTGTTTGTCTGGTTTTGAATGTGTAGCTGACATGTTAAGTAGTTGTTGAAAAGAAAAAAGGTAACAATGGCAATACTTGATATGAGAAGAAAGTATCACTATTATCAAAAAAATTAAGCAAAGGTACATTTTAGGACATAAAACTAAGCAATCCAAAACACACCCTAATATCTAGTGGTTAGTATGTCTCGAGGTCTATGTAAAAGAGCGCTTCTACAAAAATATACAGATCCCTCAGATAAGCACAACGTAACTGCACTTTATGGTATCTCAATAGTATATGTAGTAACTAATAATTTGAGGGATTTGGATACCTGAAATAAATAGGTATCTCAATGATGAGATATCTATTAAGTCCTGCACTATAAGAACAAAGAACAGGTTGAGACATCAATGTATTAAATAGTTTTATTTCAATGATGACATGGCTCATAGGCAACAAATAATCAGGAAACCACCCTTGGACGGGCCTACTGTCTGCACATCAGCCTTGTGCAGGCCATAGACAATCCCACAGTGTGCATTTTAGTCCAAAAAAACATGAAGTAGAGGGCTGATGGTTGTGTACCTTAAGTGTGGTAGATATTTTTTTCCATTATGCTCGTTCTTCATCTATAATTTGTTTGAGGGTTGCAAGAATCTTTATCTTAGTGTCACGGACCTGATCAACCACAAACACAAAAGTTTTATTATAAAAGAAATACATATATTACAGAAGGGTTAGACTAATAAACTAAAACATGTCTTGTTACCTCTTCCTCTAAACGTTCCAATATGCTTTTCTTGTATGTCTTATAAGTAGAACTCTTTCCCTTATCCTCTTCAACATGTCAAGCAGATAAAATAACTAACTATAATTTACAGTAAAATAACCAATCCATACACAGTTAACTATTATAGTTCTAATTACTCCTATAACTGGCCGAACTGCCGAAGTTATGGACCTAGGTTTTCAGAAAAAGGAAAAAGTCACCTTTGGTAAACCTGGCGTTGAGCTCAGTGAAGGGTAGGCTATCATTCTTCTTCCTTCAGTAAGCTATACGGAGTTACAAATTTAGATTAGACAAACTATTCTGTTCGAATAGAGCAATCATTAAAAACTTGGTTAAAAAAGAAACTTCTAACTGAACAAGAAACCTAGGATCAGCAAGGATTCCCACAATATAGTGGCATTAATAGTATCCTGGTTATCCGTCCTAGAAGCCTTGGCAGCGTACTTGCTCCTCATCAAAGCCTTTCACAAACACCTAAATCACATTATTATCAACTTAAAGTTTGTTAAGGGTAAGTGTTCTTGTCTTATCACTTCAGAGTATCTCCATTCCAGTCATTTATTCAATGGCGGTAATTCTCTTACTAATAGCAAAAAATTAATGCAAATGTTTGTGTTCTTTTTGTTCGATATACGTGAAGCTATAAACTATAACTTGTTCACTTCAAATACCTTGTGGATGATACCTGCAATGCGACAAAGGATGCAACCACTTGAGCATTTTCATCTGAGAAGTCAATTCCTTCATAGACCAGTACAACTACATATCAGCTTCAGAAACCAAAACAAAAAAAAAAACAGAAGAAAAATTAAAAAAATAGCACATTTAACAAACCTTCAAAATCCATACTTATTCACCTGATAATGGTCATCAAATATTTGAGAATGTATAATGAAACTAATGGTGTCGTTAGTTTCAAAATAACGTTAAGAAAAATGACGTTAAGTAACACTTAAACCGGATGTCTGTATCAAGTGCATATGACAACTGCAATCATACATGGGCCAGACAAAAATATAAGCATTTGACCTAGCAAGTTTGATAAATAGTTCAGAGATGACAGCCAGAGCATGCTCATTTGGAATTCCTCGTCTGAGGACTTTGAGGTGTGCATCACATATTTATTTCAACATACCTTGGACTCAAGAATAAAAACAAAAATCAATTGACCATCACAAGAAATGATTCCATCACAATCACTTTAAGGTATATGCGTAACAGCTTTTCACCATCAATATATCAAGAATTATTTTTTATTAAGATTCTTTGAACACTTTAAAAGAGCTAAATAGCCTTTTCTGAAAACATATAAAGTTTCGTTCATCCAGTAATCTGTTACACAATAAGGTATAAAAGAAATTTCTCAAAATCAAACTATGTATCAATGAAGGCTATTAATATATATTAACATGTAGTTTGGGAGTAGGAAAATACTGTTGAAATATGTCTAAGCGAGAACAACTTTTGCTGTTCTCAACAAAATTTATAAGATTATGCTACACTAAAATATTCTAGTTGTGTTGGGACTTGAATTTATAATATTAGCCACGTGAAGAACACGATTCGTTCCCATGACTATATAGCAAATAATTAAATATATTATCACTCTAGATTAGATGACCGCCTAGCTGGTCTATTCAATTGAAATCCACGACAATAACAACTTATGAATGTCTTATATATCTATATGCTAGCATCTAACATCTCCTTAACAGTTGATACAACTTATAATTTCAAAATTAACTACTTAATTTAGCCTTGTGCCACATATGTTTATCACCACCAGCTGCAAATATTAGCCAAAAAGTTTTAATAAAATGAATCCAGTAAATGCTGTCCTGATGGTGAAAATGGGATAAAAAATGTATCCAAGATGATCATGTAAAAATAAAACACAATTAACACATACATATCATAACACATTACAAATTTGAGTACAGATACGACATTTTTGGCATGTAGGTTGAAGAGATGGGGCAAAATCATAATCCATATTTGAAAACTAGTAAAGCTTACTCTGCCATTTATTTTTACAGTTGTGTCTCTACAGGTTGGTCACTTATAGCCTTTATTTACAGCTGTCACTTATACATCAGAATATATCCTACCTTCACGATTTCTAATGTTGTTGCAGGAATTCAACTTGGTCACGCACCCCTGATATAGTTCCAGTCTTATTGTCCCCGGGTTTTGGAAGAAGCCACTGTGGTGAAAAGCGCAATGAAAGTCTCAGATCTTGCGCATCTAGACAATTAAACAACCAAAGGCCGATTAGATAATACATAATAAGAGCTTAAAATAAAGCCAAATTCCATGCACTCCAAGTTCTAAAAGAGGGGCGAATACCCTCTGAATAAGTCGTTCGTAAACCACAAAAATACAATCATCGAAGGATATGATAATTAAGTGAACATTTAACCCTACCAAACAGTGGTTCATATCAAGTTCTCAAAGTGTACATATTATAGATCTGCAATAAGTCTTCTGCTCAAAGTTTAAAAATGTCTCTACATGCCAAAACGAGTTCTAGGAGATGCAGACACCAATTGTATGTAATGAAAAATATGGTTGTAACTATTAAGTAAAGCATAAGCAATAACTTATCATTAACGACTTAAAATTAGCCTAAGGATTACAAGTAATGCAATCAAGATGGGCATGGTGGGACGGGTCATTAGTACGGGTTGAAACGGGTCAGGTCTGGTTGACCCAGATGACCACATTTCTCAATTCGGAACATTTTGAAAACACGGCTTCCCGCTAGGAAATAGTGTTTGAAGCACCTAGTATTAGCTTGATATTGATATTTAGATATTAAAACCTTACCATGAACATTTTAGTTGTCTATATATATAATTTGTTTTGCCATTGTGTTCCTTAAAAAGGGGGCAGCGTTCTTTGTTTTTTTGCTAGAACGCCAGTCTTTTGCAACAAAAACAAAAGTTCAATATCCAAAAAAGTGAAAAGGGAATTTGATATATCACCTCTCAATCTTGAATTATCTGAATTAAAAGCTTCCCATGGCCGTTTAAGAGGTATCTCTCTTCCATATAAGTGTACCTTCAAAGTATATATAGAAGAATGGGGAAATAATGTAAGTATGTCTAACTTTATGCCATTATCAAGGCTAAAAAAGACACTTGAAAAGGCTTATGTACGTGATCTTATTCTATCAGTAGATTATGAGATCGAGTGTCAGAAAAATATAGCACACTTATTAGAGATTCCGTTCCAAGTATCGAAAGATTTCATGAAACATACCGTGTGGACTGCCTTGCTGCAATTAACCGTCTAGTTATCTCAGGCATGCCCTGCCACAGTGGAACACAGGGGGCTGCAGCTGCCTCTGGGTTAACATCAGCTGCAACTGTGGCAAAATATGTGCAGCATTTTATTACTACAATGGACACATTGAAGCTCAACATGACTGCTGTCGATCAAGTTTTCCCCTTGCTGTCTGATTTGTTGATGTACAATACAAAAGAATAGGTGGCATCAAGAAGAAAATAAAAATAGTGAAGCCGATATATGTTTTCAAGGTCACTAACCTCGGACCAGAGGCAATAGGTTCAGAAAAAACGCCACATGCATACCTGGAAACATGTCTACTTTTTCATAAACATGGAGATTTCCACAATGCCCATCCTATAGATAGTCATAAATAATTAAGTCAGTTGCATTTTGATATAAGGAAACATAGTATAAGTTAATCATGTTACAAATATAAGAAGAAAATATTAACCTGACATATCTTTATCTTAACTTTGCTCTGTCTTAATGTATGAGCAAACTTCATCCCCTGCACAGTCGTGAAATAAGCATTTATTAAGACAAAAGTGGAGACACTTCATAGAGATTAGAAGTTCAGGGTATTAATAATTAACCTTTATGTTAGATGGCCGGAGAGAGAACACCTTCCATTTTTGCAAGGTCACGTGAATACATTATCTCTTGGTCTCATCGGAAGGTTTTTGAAAAGGTTCAAGCTAAAAATCCAAGCATCATTTTCTTGAGGTTAAATGACATTCTCAAATAAAATAATAATTTCTTATATGTTGTATGCTCGAATTATAATATGCCTACATTCTCGAAGATAACCTTTAATTTGGTATGAGATCCATGTCACAGTTAACAGTTTATTTAAAAAGGAAGCACCTATTTATGGTAATATTAATGGCTCTTCTATCAGCCTCTAATGTTAGAAGATCGTAAATTATTAGTGCTTCGTCTTTGCTAGGTGAAATGCAGCAAGAGGCATCTTTGTTTCAGAAGCCTACTTAACGTCATCGCCTATAACATTTGACCTGATGCAAACTAACAACCCAAAGTAAGTTTAAAAAGAAACTGGAGCCCAGCAACTCAAAAGGATTTTATATTAATTATCTTGACCAATTAGCGAATACGTTGAATGAATGGTTGGTGACCTTCACAGCCATAGAAAAAAAAGTTCGAAATTAGGCTCTCTCAAAATAAGCCCAACATAAACAGTGGATTTTTTTTACACCGAATAGTGTGTCCAAATGGCCTATGCGTGACAGCACGACAACCAACTTTTTCCTTTAGAAAGACACATAAATTCAGCGCTAAATATTTATCTGATTGGTGTGAAAAGTGTACCTTTTTTTGGTGCCTGAATCAGGTTGATATCGATTCTCCTGCTTTGTTGAATGGAATGCGACCTACCAATTTCTTTTGTTTCACAGAAGGGCTGTTTTTTTTTAAAGTGGTCAAAGAATGGAATATTCTGCCTTTGGAATATTTGATAGATGTGATGAACGAATTCAACTTAAGATGGAATGTAGCTGCAAAGGTTCACTTATACTTGTCCATGAAGAACCTGCAATTAAGTGGTTTAGTGTCAAAGGGAACAAAATATGTTATGTCTGTGGTGGTGCAGCCTCAGATTTACCTGTGACTTTGCTTCGTACAACACTGTATCATCACTGAATAACTGATTATTGATGGTGTCTGCAACCTTCTTATAAATGGAGCAATTTCTACTTCAAGAAAGTATAATGGCATCTGGAAAACTTGAGGTCCTTGCTTTAGAGAATCTCCAAACTGACTTGAAAACTGTCAATGTATACTTCTTAGAAGTTTACATTCCTTTGGCCATTTAATAGAGTAGCTTCGAGCAGGAACATTCGAATAGTTGCAGCACCTGTTTATAGTGATATTAACAGCCCTCCTGTGTTCCATATACCTTAGAGGTAAGCATATATTATTTAGGAAACCATGAATATTAAAGACGGAACAGAACTTAACCTCAAATTAATCATAAGTGGGAAATAACAAAACCACATTAACTAACACAGAAAAATAACACAAACAAAAGACTTGGCACGTCAATCTGGACCACAACCTCTGCCGATCAGTGGAGGGGCTTCCAGCCATAAACGTTCAAGCTGATTTTAATACCAACAAATCTAGTAAAGTGATCTAGGTTCGAATTCATTGGGCTGCCTACTGGTTTCCCTAACATAACATATATGTGATGTGCGAACAATCTTTCCATATGACTGACCAGAGAAGAAACCCATAAATATCAAATTAAAGTATATAATAGATAATAGGGCAGCAGCAGCAGTAGACTCACCTCAGGAAGTGCCAATTCTGCCATCAAGCAATAAAAGTTTACCAAACAAATACCTCATCCTAATTACATAGAATAAAGCAATTCGTTATAAATTGTAGATAACGATACAAAAGATCGTTATAAGTAGGAGTGAGATATTCCGATCCTTTCTGTCTAAAGAAGACAAAACGCATATTTGAAGGAGTATATTTGGTGGTTGATTGAGATTAAGAAGACCGACCCCAGGTGGTTGTCAAACCTCGATGGCCCGATCCTTTCTTTTTAAAGATAATTTATTTTGAATAAACCCTAATGTTGATAATCAATTAAGCATAAAGCAATTGAAAAAACACTCAATCGTATTAGGGTTTCATGGGTGTTGGATCGGAACAAATTCAAACAGTTGTTTGATTGAAGGTTTAAAGGGTTATGATTTAAAGGGTTTCATGGCTGTTAGATCGTGAAAAATGGAGGTGAAGACGATGGTGTGTGTATTTTTCCCGTCGGTGGGTTGTTGAGAGAATAAAGTAAAAATGGGGAAAAAAATGGATTTAAGCTATTATATATAGTTGCGGTATGAAAACGCAGCTTGTGCAAAAGTGCGTCCTGGTTTTTTCAGAATACGTTGTCAAATGATAATTTTGGAAGGTTTTAGAGATTTTTTAGAAAATAAACAAATTCTATTGGTTAAAAAGTGCCATGTCACATATGACTGGGATTAGAGGTGTGGTATCAAATCATAATTATACTTATATATAATATATATATATATATATATATATATAAATATATATATATATATATATATATATATATATATATATATATATATATATATATATATATATATATATATATATATATAAATATATATATATATATATATATATATATATATATATATATATATATATATATATATATATATATATATATATATATATATATATATATATATATATATATATATATATATATATATATATATATATATATATATATATATATATATATATATATATATATATATATATATATATATATATATATATATATATATATATATAGTGTAGTGCTATTTGCAGAACCAGCTTTTTGGTACAGAACTTACAGAACCTTTTAAAATGAATCATAACCTTTAGATAATCTTGATCAATGGCTAGAATGATGTGTGGCAGAATTGTAATAAAATGAAACTTTAAAAGTACCTTTTTCTGCCCGAAGGGTAATATTGGAATATCATTTTTTATTTATTTGGGCAACCGTCTTTAATTTAAGTCAAAGAATAAAAAAAATCCATCAACATAATCTCTCTCCCACATCCTCTAAATCAGATCTGATTAAAAAATTCAATTCATACCATGAACAATTCGAGCTTTAAAAAGGTCAATGGAATGAAACTACCATATTAGTGCTCTATGTATAAAACCTGAATGTTTATTGGTAACCGTCCCAGTCCTGATCTAAGAAAGATCATAATCATCTCTCACTATATTCCAATCTAGATCTGACCAAATCAAAAAGTATATATCTCGCAAATACAAGAATTACCATGATCACATATCGTGATGGGTAAACAGGTATTCTTAATTATGAACTCTTCTTTTTTAGTCGTCACAAAAAATAATCGAGCGCCATGTTACAGTATTTTGACGGGCTAATATTATTACTGATGATTTGATTTTGGAGTTCATTTTCTAGGTTTATTATCGGATCAGAACTGATTCGATTGGTGCTTTACGTCTGAGTCAAGGTTTAGTCGGTTTATATTTCATTCAGAGGTTAGTAAAATTTGACATACTTCACTCTCTAGAATCACTTCAGTTAAAGGGTTTGTAAAGTTTGACAAAACCAATTTTAATGTTTTCTCTTATTTAAATTGGAGTAAGTAATGAATTCAACTAAAGAAATCAATACTATAACTATAATCTAAAATGTCGATGAAAACAAGGAAATAAAGAGTTGGTCCATCACGTATGTATATAGTGGTTCAATTTCACTGTCATTGTTTGAATATAGAACTTTTTTTATTGTAATCCATTATTTGTTACACAACAAGTAAATTAATTTTTTGGTTCTTGTCTTATGCTATATATAAAAGACTTGTACCGTTAATATATGTTCAAAGAAAATGAATCAACATTATTTTATTTAATTCCAAAAAATTATATCTTTTAAGACAAATGACATCATTATACTGCTACTATTTTAGTCTCCCTTTAATTCTTTGACACGATGCATCCTTCATACTTGATTTGGTGTTGAGCGAATGCACACTTTTTTCTATTAGTATATAACGGTTGTTGCAATCTTTCCAATACAATTTGTATGCCTTTTGGGCTTGTAAATCAAAACGTGTAAAAGGTAAACATTCGTGTATATTTTCTTTCTGATATCACATTCGTGTATATTTTATTTGCAATTTAGTTAAAATACATGTTTCGCCGCGAAAGGAAACATGTATGTTTCGCCGCGAAACATGTATGTTTCGCCGCGAAACATGTATGTTTCGCCGCGAAACATGTATGTTTCGCCGCGAAACATGTATGTTTCGCCGCGAAACATGTATGTTTCGCCGCGAAACATGTATGTTTCGCCGCGAAACATATATAATTTTTCAAAAAATAATATTCGAGAAAAAAGTTTGTCAAAAGTTTATATATTAGCCCATCTATGAAAAGATAATTTAATTCTCGGCGTGATGATTTAATTTTTATCGCTTTACAATTTATAGTTTACAATATTTCTAATTTTTAAAAGAGATGAAAAGTAGATTTTTTTATTTTGATTGAAAAATAACTGGCTAAAATTTTCTTAGAGTGTACGTATGATCAAGATTGTGCATATCTGTTATACACTATAGAGTCCTTTGGTTTTCATGTAAACTATATAATGTCATATTTATGTTTTTATTTAACTAATTTTTACCCATAAATTTAATATGTCCTAGTTTGATATAACGTTTTTTTTTTGTTCTTACATGTTTGTTTCAGTTCGGATCGCTCACTCGTAAGAAAGAGAGTAAGAAAGACGTTGTGTGATAAAGATTATCAAATAATGCACCCCTCGGTGTGTTTTTAGAAATCACGCATATGTGTTCTAGAATGGCATGCATACATGTTCGAGAAAGGCGTACATACATGTTTTTTGAAGACGCGTGTTATAATGATTTGATAATAACTTTGTTTCTTTTCAATTATATTTTATTTAATGTCAACATTATATATGATATTTATGTTTTTGATTTTCTATAAATGTAGAGATTACATGTATGTATTTTTTTATATAAATCTTGAAAATTACGATAGAACCATACTTGCAATTACCAAATTAAAAAAAGATATCCATACAATTCTGCTAGAAAAACATGTGTATATTTACAATATTAAAAAAACATACATACACCTTTCCATTATAAAACCATTTATACTGGAAAAAATAAACAATTTCAAAAGTCTAAGAAAATAATAAAACGTTTTTAATTAAAAATATTCAAAAAGAAACTGAAAATATGTTTAGACTAATCTACCCTTTTGAATAAATAAAAAACATTTAATAATACTTAATTCTTATTGGTCTAAAATGGTTCTGTAAGTTCTGTACCAAAAAAGAGGTTCTATAAATAGCGCACCCCTATATATATATATATATATATATATATATATATATATATATATATATATATATATATATATATATATATATATATATATATATATATATATATATATATATATATATATATATATAAATATATATATATATATATATATATATACTAGAACGGTACCCGCGCAATGCGGCGGCGAGTACCTAATAACGAATTTTGAGAGTAACAAATATTAGTCTCTTACTCATTGTAAAGTTCTAAAAATTGAATTAAAAAACCCACTAAAATTGAAAAAAATAAAAGTTAATAAAAATATATATCAAAATGGATATCGAATTAAAAAACACAAAATTTTAAAAAATATAGTGAAATTAGATTATAAAAATAATAAATAAATAAAAAGATTTTTCAATTTAAAAGAAAAATTATTGTTACAAAAGGTTGTTACAAAAGTTTGTTACAAAAGGTTGTTAGAAAATGATATAGTATATAATGTTAATGAAGATAATCAACAACTTGTTTTATTTAGTAGGTAAAAAAGTCTGAATTTTCAGCCTTGCTATTTTTAGAAGGTCCTAAATGCTTTATATAGTAGTATAGATATTTGCGTTCATGTGGTAAACACTTTTAAAATAGGTTACAATAGGCACCAATTAGAATACAACATGTGGCATTTAGACATGCTAAATAAAAATTAAAGAATTAAAACTATTAATTAAATCAGAAGGGCATTTTAGATATTTTACTTGTATGTATCTTAACCTAAATTACTCCATTTTCTTTTCTCTGTCGTCACATATGATCCACCCTCATTTCTTATTATCTTTAAGAAAACCATACAACTCATATGTCTTATATGAGATCAAAATGCTCCGACTGATCACTTCATAAGTAACCGCTGCCACCACCGTTACAACCACCAAAACACGGGTCATCGTTCTATTCTTTTGGTTTCTCGTTTTTTATATCCGACTATTAAGTCGTAACGCCGGTAGTTACGAACAAAAATAGTTAATCTCGAGACATTGGATTTCCATCATCCTCGGTCTTCGTTGTCCTTCTGAGGTTGTTCGATTTACACGACGTACAACCGTTTTTTGACGAGCAATAAGATGATACAGGTTAGTTCTTTTAGTGATATATCAGTTTTTCATATGTCGGAGAACATGTATCATTTATAAAGTTTTGTATCAGTTTTAATGATGTATCAACGAAGTCATATCCGTTCTTAAGTTTTGTATTCAAGTACTGATGAGCTTGATTAATAAAAATTAGTACAATATCGACATATACTTGTTTCTAGATCGGGTTTTTTGATTGATTTTTCTCATATGGACGGATTTTTATCCGGTTTGTGTATGAACGGATCCGAAGATACTTGATACCATGTGGTTTATTTAGTATCATACTATCATGCATGATCAAGTTTGAAACAGATTTGAAGTGACACATGATCTAGAGTTTTTGTATCACTGGCTCGATGTGGTATATGGTGGATTTTTAGACAAAGCTGATACCGCGATGATGGAAAGTGGAAGCGAGTTTACGTGTGGCTGCGATTGTACTAGCAGCATAGTAAGTCTTCATATGTAAATGTGGTAATATTTTGCTTATTGTTGGTTTTTTAGCTATCCTTCTTCGCTTGGTTTAGGAAAAGAAAAGAAAATGATACGTATGAAGGTGAGCAGGAAAAAGAAAGATGATTGGGTGACGGCTATACAACAGTCGCTACACGTACGAAATGGCCAGAATAAGTGTCGAGTACTTTGTACCAGTTCATCGATCTCATTTTTTGGCGAATATTTATGATTCGGTTTTACGGTCGGAAAATCATTTTGGCGAATATTTATGATTCGGTTTACGGTCGGAAAATCATTTTGGCGACCACCGAATGAGTTCGTTGTTCAATCGTCACAGACCTACCATTTGGTTATCTTTAAAGGGCTAGGAACCATCACTCCAAGTGATGAGTTTTTTGGGTGCCACGTCAGCGAAACCCACACTCACATTCACTTGGAAAAACAGGGGAGTCATCACTTGGGGGTCACTTAGAAAAACAACCAACTCACACTCACAAAATCACCACCACGCCCCGTGAGTTGACTCACTTCCACCACCCACGTCGTGGGTTTTGGGCTTCGTCGGACTCATCACGTGGCCAACGCCGTGGGTTTGGCACCTCACGGCGCCACCACTCCGGGTGCTCTTAGTATGTATTTATATAAATAGTACTAGTAATATTGGTGATTATATATCAAATGTAATATTGATACAAATACAATGATGTATCGGTTTATGGTTATGTTTCAAGACCTGATGCGAGTGTGATTGTATCTTTATAGTATATGTACCAATAATTATTAGTAGTTGTATTAGGTGGATGGTGAATTTGTATGACCAAAATTTTGTATCTTAGTTCTTGATTATTTAAGTTTACTGATATGTATCAATTAATTCTTAATTTTTAACATTATGTTCAGTTTGTATCATACGTGCAAAACCTATATAATTGTATACCTTATAAAGAGGGGAATCACGTTCCCCTAGAAACAGTGATCCCCTCTATTCCCTCTCACAAACATATTAGTTTATTTCTTTCTTAAACGTTGATCTCTTTGTTAAACGTCCCTTCCACACACAAAAACGACCTTGACACACACAAATCCATATTTTAATCTGTCTTCTTCCTGTAGCATCAACTGTAGATCAATAAAAAAAATTGTTATTAACCCACGTTGCTAATTGCTTTTAATCCCATCCGTTGATTTTGTAGTTTGAGGGGTTACGGGTTCAGAAAATGACCATGACCGTTGATTGGGTATTGGGGGTTCAGTTATGTGTAATTCAAGATATGATCTTGCGGTTGAGATTGGCCCAAATTTTTTTTGGTGGGAGTAGTGTTCATCTAAGACGCCTCGTGGCAGCTACTGTAGCATGCATATATATCCCACGTCCCTCGAGGTTTTTGATCGTCATTTGCATTATTATTGTTGTGGGTGTCCTTCTGCGTGAAAGTATTCATCTTCCTGTGG
Organism: Glebionis coronaria; assembly: GCA_025667525.1. Lineage (NCBI taxonomy): Eukaryota > Viridiplantae > Streptophyta > Magnoliopsida > Asterales > Asteraceae > Glebionis > Glebionis coronaria. The sequence goes on from CM046880.1 coordinate 201,309,787, forward strand.
TTCATTTTGGTTGCGCCTTCTCAGTCCTGTTTGGTGCGTAAGGTATACAATTCTTTCTTTTTTTACTTACGAGCTAAGTTTATGCTTTTCTGTTGTGTTTTTTTTGGTTAATATAAAGATACAAATTTTTTTTTACTTATAAAGTCATGTCATAGGTCTCTGTTGTGTTGTTGGGGTTTTAATGTGAAAATCAGTTTTTTTTTTGTTTAATGTTATGTTTGTCTGTTAAAGAATGTGCAACCTTATTTTTTTTGCTGAATGTCGTCTTTACAATCTGTTAAAGGGATGTTTTTAGTTTATAGATTTGCTAGCCTGCACTTATTGTTGGTTCTGAATGGATGGTTTGCTTTTGTTAATGTAAACATACATTTTTGGGTTTTTGGTTACGATTTTTTTAATGTTATGTTTGGCTGTTACAAAATGTGCAGGCTCATCTTTTTTTGCTGAATGTGATGTTTGCAATCTGTTAAAGGGGTGTTTTTGGTTTATAGATTTACTAGGGTACGCTTATTATTAGTCCCCAATGAATGATTTGTTATGCTAAACTAGAGATGTTAGTTAGTTTTTTCCCGTTGTTGGTGGTATTTGAGCCCGTTGTTGGAGTGTTTTTGGTTACTTTGGTTATGGTTGGGTACCCTCTTGCGTGTATATGGCCGGTGTAGGTTCGTATGGTTACATACTTACCGGCTTTTCTGTACATTATGGTATGTGTATGTATATGTGTGTCTCACGTACTTTGTCGAATTTTTTTTGCCTTTGTTACTTATAATAGAACCGTTTTTTCATGTTTTGGGAACGTTGGTAGCGTCATGTCTGTTCCTTCTGGGTCACTTGCGTGTGTTACTGATTCTTGCGCTCTATGTGCTCGGCCAGCAGTCGTTATGGTTTGTTCCGAGTGTTCTGCGTGTGCCAGGACTCATACCAGTTTAAACCCCGCTATAGTAGGTGAGTGGTTGACGGACACCCGGTTCTGCCAAACCAATATGTTGCTCCGTATATCTGTTTCCTCACAAAAAAAAAATGGTCCCGTCGTGTTACAGCGGCGTCACGTAGGTATGTTGCCGAGCGTGGTATAAGGCTCCTGCCACAGCCAGCGTTGTGGGCTGATATTATGCGTATCGGGAACCCTTTTGCCTCAGCCTCCAATTCAGAGCAGCGGGAACTGCCTTCGATAGGTAATTAGTTCCCATGCTCAGTATTTGGTTTCCAACCCGTTTCTTTTCTGCTCACGTCTGTTTTTTTCCCAGCAACACCTCCTACGCATGAGGTTCAACGTGACAGTCAAGGCAGTACGCCTGCAACACCAGGCGCACGGCCTCATGTAAACCACCTGGGTGTTCAGCGTCCAGCCCCGCGCCTGAGTGCGCGCTGACGTTTGCTTTTCCCTTCGAGTACAGCAACCTACGCTGGCCAGTAAACGTTTTCCCCACTTTGCTTGGCTTACCCTGTTATCCCTCCTTTTGTGTGCCTTCGTGTTGTTTCTTATGGTTGTCCCTATGTTTCTCTCAGAACCGTTCCCCGAACTTGCTGCAAACACCCACCCACAAGCCCGGCGTCACGAACGTCCTGTCCATCACCAACGCCTGCACACTTCGCCACCTACACACAGTGGGGCATCTACTAGGACTGCCCGGCATCCTCCCCAAGCCAATATACCGACTGTTCGTTCAAACACATCTGCTTCAGGTATCCTTAACACAGGTATAAACTTGCTTCCCGTTCTTGGGTTCGGTTATGTGGTTTCCTACGTGCAACTACGTTGCTTAATAACCAGTTCTCTCCCAGATCATGTTGTCTACCGTGACCTTGGCGACTGTACATACGAGTGCCGGTTCTGTCGTGCTCTGTTTTGGTATGGAGAGCGGTCGAAATCAACCCGGTACAATGGCCGTCCTGAGTATCATGCCTGCTGTAGTGGTGGGAAAATGTATATCCCTCCAACACGATCGCCTCCACAGTCTATACAGCAACTTTTCAGCCAGCGCCATTTCATGGAAAACCTCCGCGCCTACAATCAAATGTTTGGTATGACTTCGTTAGGCGCAACAATTGACGAATCTGTCAACCGTTCGGCGGGCCCATATGTCTTCAAAATATCAGGCCAGATTTACCATCGGTTAGGATCACTCTGTCCTGAACCAGGAAAGCAACCACAATTCTTACAGCCATACTTATACGATACCCAGAATGAAGTGGCTAACCGGATGGCTCCTTTTGGAGGCGTTTCGGATGGTTCTTTGAACGCCTCGATTGTCCAACACCTTATAGAAATTCTGAACAGCACAAACGCTTTGGTTCAATTGTTTCGAACCGCACGGGATAAATGCGTTGATAGACAGATTCCAGACTTCAAGATACGGTTATACAATGCGGGAGGAGCTCGCTGTTATGAGCTTCCAACATCACGAGACATTGGGGGCATTGTGTTTAATACTGGTCCAGATACAAGGACTGACTATGACGTGATTATTGATCCTAGGGGTGGTCCGATAACACGTATCAACAAGCTACATAAGTCTTATGTGTCTCTTCAGTACCCGTTACTTTTCATATATGGCCAGCCTGGTTACCATAAGCATTTGGTTGTCATGCCACGTGACGGCAGTGGTCAAGGGTCGACGATATCCATGAACCGCTATTGTAAATACCAGCTTCATCAACGCGTTTGTGACTACGGTTTGCTCTTTAGAGGGGGCAGGTTATTTCAACAATATGTTGTTGGTGTCTATTGTGCTCTAGAAATGGCTAGGCTTGATTTCATCCGTACTCATCAAAACGATATTCGGTTCGACTATCTTGGCAGCCTATACAATTCTTTGAACAGAGGTGATCGTGAAGGCATCCAGTGTGGCAAACATATAATATTGCCAATGTCTTTTACAGGAGGTCCTAGATACATGTACAACCATTACCTTGACGCGTTGGCTCTATGCAGGGCGTTAGGGAATCCTCAGTTTTTCATAACCTTCACGTGCAACGCAAAATGCCCTGAAATCGACCGATTCATGGCTGATTACCCTTTGTTGAGCACGTCGGATAGGCCGGATGCCATATGCATAGTTTTCCAACAGAAAGTCACAGACTTTGTCAAGTTTTTGAAGGAGGTTCAACCTTTTGGAGCAATAACAGGAGGTGCGTCCAACGTTGTTTATTCTACATTTTCCATTCGCCCTACCTATGTTTACTGAAATTCTTCCTCATCTTACAGTATTGTACACGATTGAATTCCAGAAAAGAGGCCTGCCACACTGCCACACGTTGGTTTGACTACGTGAGAAGGATAGAATCCTTGATCCAGCACAACTAGACCAATTTATTAGTGTTGAATTACCTGATCCTGATTCCGACCCCGAAACTTTTGCAATTGTTTCTGAACTGATGCTCCATGGCCCGTGTGGCGCGCCAAACATGAACTCACTCTGCATGAAGGACGGTTCTTGCAGTAAACTATTCCCCAAAAAATACAACGACCGAACCTTCTTTGATGATGCAGGTTACGTCCACTATCGAAGACGAGACACTGGCATACATGTGACAAAAAAGGTGTCCATCTAGACAACACATATGTCGTCCCATTTAACAGGACACTCTCACTGGCCTTCAATGCACATATTAATGTTGAATATTGCGGTTGGAGTATGCTTATAAAATACCTTTTCAAGTACATTTCAAAAGGACCGGATCAGATTTTTGGTAAAGTGTCTCATCCTATAGGTGAGGCATCAACTTCCATTGCTCCTCCACCAGCACCAAGGGACGAGATACAGGATTTTGTGGATGGGCGCTTCATATGTCCGCATGAGGCGTGTTGGCGCATATTTGATTTCCCAATACACAACAGAGAGCCTGCTGTACAGATATTAGCTGTTCACCTGGAAAACATGCAGCAAATTAATTTCAGAGAGAAAGACGATATCGCGGATGTTGTAAATCGTCCAGACAAAAAAAGACAACTTTGACTGAATGGTACGTGTACAACGCAACACATCATGACGGGAGACACCTGACGTACCAAAAGTTTCCTACATAATTTGTGTGGTACTCAGATGCCAAAAGCTGGCGCCGTAGGATTGTCCGCACCAAACATTCATTTGGAAGGCTCGCATTTGTTCACCCAAGTGCCGGTGAGTTGTTCTATTTACGGATGCTGTTATCACACAGGAAAGGCTGTGTATCACTTGTCGATGTTCGCACCATTAACAACGAAATCTACCCAACATACCGTGCCGCCTGTCATGCGTTAGGCTTGCTTGGTGATGATCGCGAGTGGGACATCGTTCTAGAAGAGGCCGCTGGCAGCGCGTCTGCATCCGAAACCCGAGTCCTATTTGCGCAGATGCTTCTCTTTTGCGAGATTGCTGACCTTCGAAAACTATGGGAAAAACACTGGATTTCCATGTCCGACGATATATGTAACCGTGTGTCGGCACAAATAGGCATACCACGTTATTTTGTAAATGATAGCGAGAAAAAAGGCTACATATTATACGACATAATTTGTATTCTAAGTGACTATGGGAGGACATTACGTGAGTTTGGTCTTCCAGACCCTCCACAATCACTGCTCGACGATCTTAAAAACAAACTCTTGATGGAAGAAAAAGGATACAATCGGCAATTATTGATGGAAGAAACTGCACAAGACTTGCCAAAGCTGAACAACGCTCAACGACAGATTTTTGACTCCATTCTTACTGCTTCCACATAAAACAGACAAGAATTGATCTTTGTGTATGGCCACGGAGGAACCGGTAAAACATTCCTTTGGAAAACAATCACTGGCGCCTTGCGATCCCAAGGTAAGATTATACTAACTGTTGCCTCCTCAGGCATTGCATCCCTGTTGCTCCCAGCCGGCAGAAAAGCCCACCCAAGGTTTAAAATCCCTCTTGAGTTAACTGGTGAGTCCACCTGTCACATAAAAAAACACACAGCTTGGTAGACTGTTAACTGACACATGTGCCATCATTTGGGACGAGGCCCCAATGAATAATCGCCGGTGTTTTGAAGCGTTGGACAAGTCTCTACGGGATTTGGTCGCTAAACTTGGCTGTGTTTTTGGGGGGAAGACAGTCATTTTGGGTGGAGACTTTCGCCAGACCTTACCGTCAAGAAGGGTGCGTCAAGAATAGAGCTTATAACCTTATCCATTTCCTAGTCAGACCTTTGGTCTCACTTCAAAGTTCACACACTCACAGTCAATATGCGCCTTATGCGAGGAGATCTAAGTCTGCTAGAAAGGGAAAAAGCAACAGAGTTTGCAACGTGGCTACTCGCGGTTGGGAATGGTGAAATTAGAGAACCTGATGAGGAGGAACCAGAGAACGCAAGCTGGATAACCATCCCACCACAGTATTGCGTGTCTGATGATACTGGAATGGGTCTTGAAAATCTAATCAAGTTCATTTATGATGACGAAAGCCTAAAAAAAACCAATGGCCAGCAGTTTCCAGGAAAAGGCGATTGTTTGTCCCAAAAATGAAACAGCTGATGTTATAAACGAAAAAATCCTCTCGCAAATCCCTGGAGAAGTGACCACATACCCAAGTGTGGACCAAGCGTACCCAACCGGGGGTGACACATCCGAAACAGACATGTTATACCCACCTGAATTCTTAAATACGTTACAATTCCTAGGATTTCCACCTCATGAGTTACAATTAAAGGTAGGGTGTCCTATCATGTTGCTTAGGAACACGAACTTGGTAGGCGGGCTGTGCAACGGCACCCGGATGATTGTGAGATCTCTGGGTCCCACGTTGATACAAGCTCAAATCATAACCGGGACATGGGTGGGGGAAAATGTTTATATCCATCGAATCCCGTTGAACCACTAAGATCCAAACCTCTCTTTCACCTTTAAACGCAGACAGTTTCCAGTTAAGTTATGTTACGCTATGACTATAAACAAAATCCAAGGTCATTCCTTATCTAAAATAGGAGTATACTTGCCCGAGCCCGTATTTAGCCATGGTCAACTGTACGTTGCTCTCTCAAGAGCAACTTCGCCAAACGGGTTAAAAATACTTATTCAGAATACTGACACCAAACCGAATAACTGCACCAAAAATATTGTCTACAAAGATTTTTTTAGACAACTATAAACATACGCTTCACCAATACGTCTTTATACTTGCTGCCATGCTATTTTACTTACATATTTTCCTTTTGATTATTATACGACATCCCATAATCTGTTACATTATTATGCTTTAACAATAGATGCACAGCCATACAAAATTAAACTTATAGTAATCCGCATAGTATCGTTGCATGTTACTTTATTAACTGCTGCTCTCAGGTCTTGCTTTTTATATAAAAACTTACCGCCTATAATTTTACACGCAGATACCACCTGTTGAGTTTTCATTCCTGCTATCTAACGTGTGTTTTACTTCGCATGCAGCTACATATTCTTTATGGCCGGTGCAAGCAGCACTGCTTTAGTTGTCGCCCCAACACCCATTTCAGAACTCACTGTTGGGAAAAGAGGCTGTGTACTGGAAGCAAAAATCTATCAAAAATGGATGCACAAAAGCCTCCCAACCAAAACCGGCCCAATTCCAAAGGAGCTTAATTTCTGTTGTATGCTAATTGACAAACGGGTAACTACTTTTTTGTTTCGCTGTTTATGATCAATGGACTGTTACAAAGTTAAGCCCATGATGATCTTTTTTCAGGGTGATGCGATAAATGCGATTATGGATGCAGGAAATGCTACATACTTTGATTCCTTGCTCACATACGAGAAAGTCTACCGAATCAGCGGTTTCTTTTGCGAAAGAACAAACACGTACCAGCAGACACTTACACGAGAAACTACTCTGCGCTTTGGAAAAATCACAAAGTTCGAACAACTACCAGGCGAAGAACAGCTTTACCCAACCCATTATTTTGAATTCCTTCCGTAAAAACAACTCAACACAAGGTTGCCAAGAAAAAATGAACAGAACAAGATGTTTTACCCGCCTTTGGCAGGTACAACCACCTGACTTTTCTGACTTTTTTTTCACACTCTAACAGACTTTTCTTGCCTTTTGTAAGATTACTTTGGTTGCATCCGGTCGATCGGAGACTTGCCTACTCAGGGGAACATACGACTTAAGATTGACATAGAGAACACCGAGTGAGCAACCTCTAACTATTTCTATTTACCATAATGTTAGTTTTTATGTTTGCCCCGCGTCCATTCTTTGTTCTTACACTTGAAAAATCACGCAGTGGGGTAGTTATTGAGTTGACTCTGTGGGACACACTTGCCTTACGATTTGACAAAGACACATACGAGAAAATCGAGCCCCCTGTTATGCTTGCAATAACATCATGCCGGGTCGGAGAATACAGAGGTTCGCTATACCATACATAGTTATTGCAATAATATTTTAAAAAAATACTTTAACAAATGTTCACCTAATGCAGGTGCACTTGAACTATCTTCGTCCCCTGCTTCATTCTATTACATCAATCCTAGAACACCCTAGGTTGATGAGGCCCGTGCCAAGTAAGCATCTGAAACGTTACCCCGTAACACTATTCTTACACACAGTTACTTGCTTAGAATGACAGATATAACCATTGTTACAACAACAGGTTTATGGAGCATTTCAAAACAGCCCCCATGTTAAAAGTTTCCAAATACCATTTCAAGGGATCTAAGACCAACAGAAACCGAACCTCCACCCATTGTCTTCTTTGCTGCTCCAAAACCCCTCTGGCTACAAGGTATATACGCGTACGGATTCGTTGTTTATATAATTGATGAGACTGCTTTTATACATAGTCTCATCTTCCAAATAGGGCTTAAAATGCATTAAATATCATCAAAATACCCATATATATGCTTGTGTTTGTTACTTGTGTATTTTAGGTACGGATATTGAGAAAATGACAAAAGACCACAAGAATCATTCAAAAACGAACACGGGAAACGAAGCCGCACAATGAACCAAGCCCTAATGAAGACTTTCCCAAGATCAACCCTTGAAGATTTGAAGAATTATGAAGAAGGGTCCTCCAATATGGAAGAATTGACACCTTATACCCTTGTATCCTCATAATTACAAGTTTGGTCCCTAAAGTTTGTCAAAATTACAAAAAAGGCCCTCCACTTTGAAGAATTGGTAAGTTTAGCCCCTCAACAAAGCTAAATTGTCAACCATTATCCTCCACAAAGTCAAATACATCATGAAGTCCTTCAAAGTACAAGAAATTACAAGTTTGGTCCTTTTAAAATCCCAAAATTACAAAAAGGACCCTCAACTTTGAAGGTTTGGCAAAAATGGTCCCTCAATCATTATGACTTGGCAATTTCAGTCCTCCAAAATACCAATCAAACAAGTCAAGACCATTACCATTGAAGAAATTACCAAATTAGCCCTTCAAGAATCATCAAATGGCAAGAAATACCCCTGAAAATACTTTGGAAAAGTACATGGGGCAAAAGTGTGAAAAAAGAAACTTTTATAACAAAGGGAATACGTTTTTGGCTGTTTAATTTGCAAGTGAAAGGAGTATAAAAGATTGAGGGGTAAACTTGGTAGACAATGAAAGAAACCTAGACCAACCACCATCCTACACGTGTCCCACTAACCCCCCTCATCCAATCAGAACTCCCCATTCCTCCACCTCACATCCCACTCAGTTATATTAAACTAATCTTAACTGATTAGTTTAATTTGGCGCCTAACACAAACATTTAAACCCAAAACAGATCAAACTTAACCACTATTCACCTATGAACACGAATTAGGTTTTTTCTAATGGCATGAAATTAAACCACCAAATTATCCAGAATCACAATTAGGGTGGTCCTAATCATAACCCAACTCCCAATACCCATGCCACATCATCACCATGGTCACATGTTAAACCCTTGTACACGGTTTTGGGAGAAAAAGCCAAAACCTGCCAGCCATCCCACGTCTAATATCCTAGCTTCAAACTTAAGCTTATTTTGAGCCATTGATCAAATTCCTTCACACTTTACAGCTTCATAAACTGCCAAGAAGTTCACATGATCAAGCATAAATTCAAAATCCTCAAGGGCATTTCTGGAAGTTCCATGCTTAGGGTTTTTACATTTTCATCTTTATAGGACCATGTACACCCTCTATATAAAGGGTCTAGCATTTTACATTTTTCTCGGCTTTTGATTTCTCCTTGTTCAAACTTCTGTAAATCCCATTTCAGTTTAATGAAATTGTTTTTGAAGCATTGAAGAAAAGTCATTGGCCAATCTTTATTACTGCTTATTATTGTTATATGATTGTTAGTTTAGAAGTTAAAAACCTGATTTCAATTGGAGGTTGCAAAAGTTTGCAATTTTCCTCATTCTTGATATTTTGCTAAGTCATTGATCAAATCTTGGAATTTCTAGGCTAAGAGTGGTCTATACATCCTGATATTGTTAATATCAAGGTGTTGTGAGCTTAAAGTTTGGGGATAATCAAGTGTGGGATCAATTGGTTGCATTAAGCAAGCAAGTTTCATTTTATGCAATTTTTTTGAATTTATTGTGCTTTAATCTTGTTCAATCTTAGCAGGCTTTGTTGTGGAAGCTTGTGCTTGTTCTTGCTTGCACATAAGCTCAAAATCCGTGGGTGTGGATGTACATCCATGAGGTACACACCCTTAATCCCAAAATCTGAAAATATTTTGGATATTTGTGATATTTGAGTGTTGCCTTTGTTCTTGTGTATTTTGTGGCTTGATCTTGCTTGAATCTGTTAATCTTACTTGTTTTTGTGCTAATTGATGCTTGGGTGGTCTTAAATCTCACTTTTTCTTGTTTAAAATTGGTTTTGAAAAGATAAAGGGGTGTTTGGGTCTACCTGTTTGTGTTGATTTTGTGTTATTGTGTTAAGGGAAGTTTGTGTTTGTGCTTGTTATCTGCTGTATGCTCATAATAGACCACAAACCTACAAATATTTGGACTTGAAACCTTGAATTATTCAATATGCTATATCTTGTTGAGTTTTACTGATTGTTGCCTAAGATTTTGGGAAAACCTAGAGTTTATGCATGCTTAGGTGTAAAAGTTGTTTAAACCTCATTAATATAACATACTTGAAAGATTTGAGTGTTTGAATCTGAGATTTGTGTCAAGTATATCAGCAAGAACACCATTTGGCTAAAACTTGTACATCAGCAACTTTAAACTGCTTAGATCTTGTTCAAATCTTGTAAGTTTTGCATGAAACTTGTTTAGACTTGCTCATCTAAGTTTATTTTAGCCTGTGTATGCTTTTGGTGCAATTTGGTTAGCTTATTCTTGCTAAAACAGCTTATTGGTCAAATCTCCTATACTTGTTCTTATTTTGCCCAGATCTGGTACTTGTTTGAATTAACTGTATCATTTGGCTGTTTCTTGTTGTGATTTGTTGATTGTTATTGACTCCTTATGATCCAAGTATCATTTGGGTGCCTTTGTGTAATCTGAATCTCCAAAACAGCCACTAAAGACAAAAAGTCAAACAAGTCAAGCAGTGGGAAAAGTTCCCACTACTCAACACCCAAAACTAGCCCCTTCTAGTGTAATTTTGAACTCAGCTTATCAATAAGCTATTCTAGGTTATCTAGACTTGCAACAACTTTTTTTTTGTGATAGGTCTTCATTATTTGACCCATTTGAGTAGACTGGAGCTTATTGGACTTTGACTTTGACTTTTTGCTAGAAAACCAACTTATTTGACTTTTACATAAGTGCTTATTTGCTTTTTCCAGCTTATTGAGTCAGCTTATTTGAAAACTCTTTGTTGATTTTGCTTAATTAAGTCATTTAGAAGCTATAGAAACTTGAATCAGCACTTGGGGTGGCCTAGAACTCAAAAACGACTATTTTGTCGTTTTCTGTAGATTGCTTATTGTATTTTCAGGCTTATTCCTTAGGCTTATTTCAAATTTCTTTTTGCAGAAGTCTTATTTAGGTCAAAAGAAGCTTGTGTGTCAAATTTTAGCTTATGGCATTGGCTTATAGCTTAATGGGCCAAAAAGCCCATTAAGAATAAGCTGCTTGTTATAAGCTAGCTTATTTCACACTTTTAGCTTTTGGGCCTTTGGAAAAAGTTGTTTAAAATCAAATTTTGAGTCAACCTATGCTTTTTGGGCTTATTTTGAACACTTTTTGTTATTGGGCCCAAATTTGGCCCAATAAGGGTCTGTTTTGGGTTTAGCCTATTTTCTAGGCCCATTAAGGGTATTTAGGTAATTTCACTTTCATTTCTGAGTTATTTAGGTTAAATTAAGCTAGTTTGCAAGTTTTTAGAATTTTTTATGATTTTTGGATTTTTAATATTATTTTAATATTATTTTATTGTTAAAAATTAAAAGTCTGATTTTCTAAGTTTTTATATTTTTCCTAGGTTCTAAACACTTATTTAGGATTTTTGCAACTTTCCAAATATTTTTAGAGTCTTTTAATTATTTTCTAGAATTAATTTAAGTTTTAATTGATTTTAGTAGTTTTTAAGTGTTTAAAAATAGTTTTTAGTGTTTTTAAAATTTTAAAAAATACTTTTTAGCTTAATTAGGGTATTTTTGAGGTTTACAAACTTTAAAATCTTGTTTGGGACTTTTTAATAATTAATTTTGATTTTTAGGGCTTTAATTAGCAGTAAAAAGTCATTATCTAATTACTTAAAAGGTTTTGGCAAGTTTGGATTTTTTGTAAACTCTTAGAATATTATTAGGGATTTTTGGTAATTTTTAGAAATTTTTAGGGTAAATTTTTAATTTTAGCACTTTTACGGTTTTACGTGTACACCTTTTTCGACTTAGATTAATCCATCTTCGTAACCGTCATTCTCTTCTAATCTCATTTCTATTTTTCTTTCTCCAAAATATAATCACAAATCTAATCCAAATCATTTCACACATAACACACTAGCCTCCTTGAGAACGAACTCATTTTAAGGTCATTTACACACGGTTTTCCTAAATCGTTGTATTCATTACTTGCCCTATTTGCTCTCTTTTCCTAAAGAGTAGTAAAACTCAACTATCATTTTGGCGCCGCTGCCGGGGAGGCGTGTTGTGTTTTGATTGGAATTGTTGTTTTTATATACTAACCATAATTAGTATTTGTATTAGTAGCACTCTACTAATACGTATTATCGGTTTTTGGTTTTTGTGTGAATACTATTACTATAGTGTATACGTAGAACAATAAATTCACAAGTACTCCAAATACGTGAGAAATCACAACCTTGACTTGGGAGGTCATTACCCAATCATTGTATTCGAATCTCAAACCAAAGAAAAAGTCAAAAATAGATAAATACTTTCGTGAAGCTCAATCTTGAAAAATACAAACTATAAGGTGGGTATAAGGCGGATATTATAAAATATATCCTAAGGAAAAAGGCTCTTAAGTGCTTCGCGCCGCCTCGTTTCCCCGCTTGCTTGTGAGTATTTGATTTTAAGAGCTAATCGAGGGTTTTGCCGCCCAAAGTATTACTAAGTATCATATATATTTTCTTGGTTTCCATTGATTAAACCCTCTTGAACGTTTTGGTGTTCCACCAACGTTCTAAAGTCATCGAAGGCGTTCACTTCACGTGATCGTTTTCATTCCTTGAGGCTTCTTTAATCGAGAGATTTGATTAAGGAGGAGATTTGTAGATTTGTGTCTACTTAATACATTCACCAAAATCCAAAAAGGTTAATACAATCAAAAACCACAAAAAAATTGAAAAATACAAAACACCAAAAAGAATCTTCTTTGCTCGTCCCCTCGTTGTACGTGACGTTTATGCTAACTCGTAATCAAGCAAGACGCGCATGTAAACGAAAGAACAAAACTCCCACTCCCAATCTTTCTAGTGAGGAGTCTCATATTGACGAACCCATTGTAAGAGAAGCACCAACCATGGCGAATCGAACTATGATGGAGTTACTTCAAGCACCCATCGAGGGTTATGGAGAGGCTATTGTGATTCTCGCTATCCTTGCGGAGAATTTTGAGGTGAAAATGGGTTTGTTGTCGATGATCCAAAACAACAAATTCCGTGGTGATGAGAAGGACAATCCACACAACCATATCCGCCAATTCAATCGTCTTACCGCCACTTGCAAGTTTAAGGATGTCTCGAATGACTCGATTAAGATGATGCTTTTTCCGTATTCCTTAGCGGGGCCCGCTAAAATTTGGTTAGAGAAAGAGCCACCCAATTCTATATTGACGTGGAAGGATCTCGTGTCTAAGTTTGTGAACCAATTTTTTCCGCCCTCTAAGACTACGCACTTGAAAAACGAGATTTCAAAGTTTTCACAAGAGTTTAATGAAAGTTTTTCAACGGCTTGAAATAGGTTTAAGGAAATGTTACATGAATGTCCTCATCACGGTTTTTCTGACTTGCATCAAATTGACACGTTTTACAATGGACTTAATGATCATGAAAGGGATTATTTGAATGTCGCCGCGGGTGGTAATTTTTTGTGTAAAACGGTTGAGGAAGCTTTGGTGATAATTGAGAATAGATCTAAGGTGTATAGTCCTCGTAGCACGTCTAGTGTTCGTAAGGCTTCGTCTTCGGCTTCACCTTCTTTGTCTACTACCATCGATGCTTGCCAAATTGAGGCGAATTTGGAAAACAAGATTTTTGATAAGCTAAAAGGACTTTTGATTGAGTTTAAAGTTGGTGAACAAAGTGCTCCCGCTACGGCTAAAGCGGTTGAGGTTTCTTGCATGTATTGTGGTGGAGGTCATGATTTCTCCGAGTGCATTACCAACGGTGGTAACACTTCGAGTGCCTTCGCGGCCACGGGAAATTACAACCAAAACGGTCAAGTTTCCCGCTCTAATCAATTGACTCCACCGGGTTTTGGTTCAAATCAAAATGCTAACAACAACTATCGCAACAATCAAGTTGGTTTCAAAAACAATTACAACAAGGGAAACTATGGGAATCAATGGGCTAATAATCAAGTTTCAAACAAGAATCAAAATGATTTTCAAAACAACAACAAGGGTTTGCAAACATTGAAAGAACTTCCAAGTGAGTTTGTTGAACACGCTAGTGGGAATGATGCTAGGTTTGACAATATTCAAAGAGAAATCATTAGCCTAAGATCCGAGTTTAAGAACGACTTGAAGAAAGAGTTGAAAAATGAGTTAGCTAATGAACTTAAAATCCACACCAACAAGATGGAAGGAAATGTCACTAGGTTGCAACAAAACCAACAAAAAATGGAACAAGGGCAACACGAGATTAAACAAGAAATGATTAAAGCCGAGAAGAGGCAATCCGTGTTTGAAGATAAAATCTCGTCTATGTTTGAGGCAATAATGTGTAAACCGTCTTTGAGTAGTCTTCCTAGCAACACCGTATCCAACCCTAAGGGTGAGATGAAAGTGATTACCACACGTAGTGGTAAGACACTTAAGGAACCGACTCCTCAACCAATTGCTCCTACGGAGGAAGCAATTGAGGAAGAACCCGAGGTGGTGGTCCAAAAGGAGCATGTCCCAATCCCACGAAGTACCGCTCATGCCACACCTACGGTTGACCCATTACCATCATTGGAACCCGAGATTCCAAAGGCTATGCCTACTATGCCTCAACCCACACCACCTTTTCCCTATCCATCAAGACTTAGGAAGGAGAAACGTCAAGAGCGCGACAATTATCAATTTGAGCTTTTTATGAAAATGTTTCGTGATTTGCACCTTAATGTGAGTTTCGCCGATGCTCTGGTCATGATGCCTCGATTTGCCGCTAACTTTAAGAGTATGTTGAATAACAAGGAGAAATTGCACCAATTGTCTAGTTGTTCATCGGTTTATCTTAATCGCATACCTCAAAAAGTCGGTGATCCCGGTAAATTTTTGATCCCTTGTGCAATCCAAGATATGGAGGAATGCTTCGCCTTGGCCGATCTTGATGCTAGCATTAACTTGATGCCACTTGCAATCTTCAAGTCGCTCAATCTTCCTAATCTTACTCCTTCACTAATGTCTATCGAGTAGGCCGACCATTCCACGATTCCCGCATGTGGTTTGGCGGAAGATGTTTTTGTGAAAGTGGGGAAGTTCTACTATCCCGTAGACTTTATCGTTGTTGATATCCCCACGGATCCTCAAGTTCCTCTCATTTTAGGTTGTTCGTTTTTAGATACGTCTATGGCTTTGATCGATGTTCATGCTAGAAAGATCACCTTACGTTTCAACGACGAGGAACTTGTTATAAACGCAACTCAAAACTCTCAAATTTCTCATGTTTATTCCGTTGCAACCATAAACCTCGTTGATATGATTGACGTGGTTTGCGAGGAATTTTCACAAGAAGTTCTAGGTTTTGGTGATGAAGAAACTAGTGGCAAACCCACTATGTTGGATCCAATTCTTGATAATTCGACACCAACCTTCACTCCATTTGAAGGTGGTGGTTTTACGTTGGAAGAATTCGATGTTCCACGTACTTGTAACGAAGACCTCGATAATGATGAGGACTTCTCGATTATCAAGGATTTTCTTTACGATTTCCCATTTCCTCCACCCGAGGAGGTTATGAGTATCGAGCCCAAATCTTCACTTGAGGAACCACCTATCCTTGAGTTAAAAGATTTACCTCCTCATCTCGAATATGTCTATTTGGAGGAGGACTACAAGTTTCCGGTTATTATTGCGAAGGAACTTTCAAATGATGAAAAAACCGTACTTGTCGATGTTCTAAAGGATCACAAAGGGGCAATTGCGTGGAAGTTATCCGACATTAAGGGAATCGATCCCAAGTTTTGTACCCACAAAATCTTAATGGAGGAGGATTACGAGCCCGCAATCCAAAGTCAAAGGAGGGTGAACCCTAAAATTCACGACGTCATCAAAAAGGAGGTCCTTAAACTCCTTGACGCGGGAATGATTTACCCTATTTCCGATAGCCCTTGGGTGAGTCCTATTTATTGTGTCCCTAAAAAGGGAGGGATGACCGTTGTGCCAAACGAAGCCAACGAGTTGATTCCCACTAGACTCGTGGCCGGATGGAGAGTGTGCATTGACTATCGTAAGTTGAATGAAGCCACTCGAAAAGACCATTTTCCCTTGCCCTTCATGGACCAAATGTTGGAGCGTCTTGCGGGAAATGATTTCTATTGCTTTTTAGATGGTTTTTCCGGTTACTTCCAAGTTCCCATCGATCCTCGTGATCAAGAAAAAACTACGTTTACGTGTCCATATGGAACGTTTGCCTATCGTATAATGCCATTCGGACTTTGTAATGCACCGAGAACCTTTCAAAGGTGCATGATGGCTATTTTTCATGACATGATCGAGAAGACGATGGAAGTCTTCATGGATGACTTTTCCGTGTTTGATAATTCGTTCACTTCGTGTTTGTCGAACCTTGAGAGAATGTTGAAACGTTGTGAGGAAACCAACCTTGTGCTCAATTGGGAAAAGTGTCATTTTATGGTTAAGAGTGGAATCGTCTTAGGGCACAAGGTATCAAAAGCGGGGATTGAGGTAGATCAAGCTAAGGTAGACGTCATCGCCAAATTACCTCATCCCAAAACCGTCAAGGGAGTTAGGAGTTTCCTAGGCCACGCGGGCTTTTATCGTCGATTCATCAAGGATTTTTCAAAGATCTCTCGACCCATTACACATCTTCTTGAAAAAGAGGCACGTTTTGTCTTTGACGAAGATTGTATATGAGCCTTTGAAATCCTTAAGAGGAAACTTACTGAAGCTCCCATTCTTGTTGCTCCCAATTGGAACCTCCCCTTTGAGCTTATGTGTGATGCTAGGGATTACGCTATTGGGGCCGTTTTGGGGCAACGTCATGAAAAGCACTTCTTGCCTATTCACTATGCTAGCAAGACAATGACCGAGGCTCAACTTAAATACACTACAACGGAGAAGGAGTTCCTTGCTGTGGTGTATGCATTTGAGAAGTTCCGACCTTACCTCGTCTTAGCTAAATGCATAGTATAAACGGACCATTCGGCAATCAAGAATCTCATGGCAAAGCAATATGCTAAGCCTAGATTACTTCGTTGGATTCTCCTCCTTCAAGAATTTGATCACACCATTGTTGACAAAAAAGGAGCCGAGAATCTAGCGGCCGATCATCTTTCTCGTTTGGAAGATCCTCACCAAAGTGTTTACGAGCCCAAGGAAATCACCGAAACATTTCCGCTCGAGACACTTGGTGTAGTGAATTCTAAGCTTGATTCATCCACCCCATGGTTTGCGGATTTTGTAAATTACCATGCGGGTAACTTCATCATCAAGGGTATGACGACTCAAGAAAAACGAAAATTCTTTCGTGACGTCAAGTTCTACTTTTGGAACGACCCTTACTTGTTTCGAACTTGTGCGGATCAAATCATCCGACGTTGTGTATGTGGCACCGAAGCTTCTAACATCCTTAGAGCTTGCCATGAGGGACCCACGGGTGGTCACCATGGTGCTAATCTCACGGCTAAGAAGGTGTTTGATGCCGGCTTCTTTTGGCCTACTATTTACCGAGATGCACAAGATCTTGTGAAGTCTTGTGATTCATGCCAACGACAAGGAAAAGCCTCACAAAAAGATGAAATGCCACAAAATATCATCCAAGTGTGTGAGATCTTTGACGTTTGGGGTATAGAATTTATGGGGCCGTTCCCATCATCTCGTGGTAATAAGTACATTCTCGTTGCGGTTGACTACCTATCTAAGTGGGTGGAGGCCAAAGCCTTTCCCACCAATGATGCTCGTGTGGTAGTCAAGTTCTTGAAAACTTGTTTTCTCGGTTTGGAACCCCTCGTGCTATCATAAGCGATCGTGGAACCCATTTTTGTAACGACCAATTCGAAAGGGTCTTAAGGAAATATGGGGTTACACATCGGCTTTCGACGGATTATCACCCACAAACGAGTGGGCAAGTCGAGGTTTCAAACCGAGCTTTGAAGAGGATCTTGGAGAGATCCGTTGGGGAAAACCGACAATTGTGGTCAGATAAGTTGGACGATGCTTTATGGGCCTTTAGGACCGCTTATAAGACGCCCATTGGGTGCACTCCCTATAAGCTTGTGTATGGAAAGAATTGTCATTTGCCTATCGAGTTAGAACACAAGGCTTATTGGGCCCTAAAGTATTGCAATGACGATATGGAGACCGCGGGAAAACACCGAAAAATGCAATTGAATGAATTAGATGAATTGAGGGACATTGCTTATGAAAATTCATTGATTTACAAAGAAAAAACTAAAAAGTTGCATGATTCTAAAATTAAAAACCGGGTTTTTAACATTGGGGATCAAGTTTTGCTTTTTAATTCTCGCTTGAAATTTTTTTCCGGTAAGTTGAAATCCCGTTGGTCCGGTCCATTCACCGTGACTCAAGTGTTTCCGTATGGGACCATCGAGCTAGCTCAAGATGATGGTCCTAACTTCAAGGTGAATGGACATAGGTTGAAGCACTACTTTGGCGGGGAAGTTCCATCCTTGAACTACCTCGACCAACTCACCTTCCCCAATGATAATTAGTATTGAGGGGATCGAGTCGAGCTCATGACTCGGTAATCAAAAACGAGGAGCCTCGTGGGGGATTCCCATGCTTATCCTATGTATATATTATCGCTTTCTAATGTAGTTAACGTGTGGGGATTTGTGCCCTTCCAACCTTTGTTCCGTGGTTGTTTGTGAATTGTGGACTTTAGATGATCATGATCTTCACGATTGGAGCCTCTCGTGTTCGTTTATGGGAGCACTCGATCGTTTGCTTTGAAGACTTTCTCAATATCCATGATATATCCTTTTGATGTTCTAACCTTAGGTTATTAGCACACTTCATAAACGGCTATTAATTTATTGGTTACACCCTTTTCATGCTAGATTAGGCATTCGACTACGTCTCTAGTATGGGGGTGTTTTCACCCCTAGACTCGAAACATTGAGGACAATGTTTAACTTTAGTATGGGGGGTGAATAGATACTTGCCTTGCCAAACCTTCACGCTTTCCAATGTTTATCTTTTTGTTTATTTTTGTTGCAAAATAAGGCTAAAAATGGCCAAATTTTAAAAATTTTCTCATGTTTTATAAGTGTTTGAAGACACGAATGTAGGTTTTCCGATGTCGAGAATAAGAGTAATTTTTGACTCGACCGTGAGTGTTGAGCACTTAGCTTCAATTCCTTAACTTCACATTAGGCTAAGTCTCTTAAATGAGGACGAGAAATGATAGGGTTAATTATAAGTTACTATGCTAAACGTAGAGTACTCATATTCTTTCAAAAACTCATGTGTTCTCGTTGTTTGCTTATTCTCCCTTCGCATGTAAATATTTTTTGCTTAATAAATATTGACTTAGCGGTTTAGTTGGGATTGTTGGGTTTCTAGTCTTTTCTAGTCTTTTCTAGTAGCTTCCGTGTAATTAAATTGGGAAGACATTAAGGTATCGCCAGCGTCACGGTTTTGAAGTATTGGCACCCTAATAATCAAAAGCTTCACCCAATAATAAGATTTCAAGTGCTCACCTAAATCAAGCAAACAATTTGAAGCCCCACAAGGCCGAAAAATCTATGCAAAATTGTAAGTGAATCAAGCCTTAATCTTCGAAGCTTTAAAGATCTAAAATTCGTCTTAGCGTGAGGATATACGTCTTTGGCTAATAAAACTACCGATGAGGTGGATAATAAAAGGGAAGTCAAGACCGAAGTCATAATAAAAGCTTCATGGCGAAGTTGAATAAAAGATGGAGGTAAACCAAAGATAATAAGGCCCTTCCGTTAGGGGGCGTATAAAAGTCTTGGTAATAAATCTCATGTTCAAAACCGTTATAAAACCGTGTTTATCGATTCTTCTTGTCAACTTAATTTTTTGACATCGTTGTCTATTAGGAGGGGTTATTGATTTGATGGTCTTAGTTACACCATTAGGACTCTATTTTTAGACCTAAATCTCTATTATCGCATAAGTCAAACAATGTATCCTCGTGAAACATTCAAGACAATATAAAATATAAGAGATACAACTTAGGAATAATGGGAGGATAAGTACGTGATTAGGGCATATGAGTAGTGTTAGCATTACTAACTTATAATGACAATGATCTCGTTACACGCTTGGCATGGAATTGGGGTGAAAATCGAGGACGATGAAATTATTCCTAAAGAAGCATTCACGTGTTCTTATTCTATGAACCTAACGTCCCATTTTGCGATGAAAATCATACATTATGTCTAAAACACAAGTAGTAGTAGAAATAGTAGTAGTGTAGCTAGTTTATCGTTCAATAAAGTGAATAAAAATAAATTTTTGAGATGCTACGATACTTTATTCTAGCATTGCGTGAGGGCACGGCAATGGTTTAGTATGGGGGAGTGATGAGACTGCTTTTATACATAGTCTCATCTTCCAAATATGGCTTAAAATGCATTAAATATCATCAAAATACCCATATATATGCTTGTGTTTGTTACTTGTGTATTTTAGGTACAGATATTGAGAAAATGACAAAAGACCACAAGAATCATTCAAAAACGAACACGGGAAACGAAGTCGCACAATGAACCAAGCCCTAATGAAGACTTTCCCAAGATCAACCCTTGAAGATTTGAAGAATTATGAAGAAGGGTCCTCCAATATGGAAGAATTGACACTTTATACCCTTGTATCCTCATAAAAACAAGTTTGGTCCCTAAAGTTTGTCAAAATTACAAAAAGGGCCCTCCACTTTGAAGAATTGGCAAGTTTAGCCCCTCAACAAAGCTAAATTGTCAACCATTATCCTCCACAAAGTCAAATACATCATGAAGTCCTTCAAAGTACAAGAAATTACAAGTTTGGTCCTTTTAAAATCCCAAAATTACAAAAAGGACCCTCAACTTTGAAGGTTTGGCAAAAATGGTCCCTAAATCATTATGACTTGGCAATTTCAGTCCTCAAAAATACCAATCAAACAAGTCAAGACCATTACCATTGAAGAAATTACCAAATCAGCCCTTCAAGAATCATCAAATGGCAAGAAATACCCTTGAAAATACTTTGGAAAAGTATTTGGAGCAAAAGTGTGAAAAAAGAAACTTTTATAACAAAGGGAATACGTTTTTGGCTGTTTAATTTGCAAGTGAAAGGAGTATAAAAGATTGAGGGATAAACTTGGTAGACAATGAAAGAAACCTAGACCAACCACCATCCTACACGTGTCCCACTAACCCCCCTCATCCAATCAGAACTCCCCATTCCTCCACCTCACATCCCACTCAGTTATATTAAACTAATCTTAACTGATTAGTTTAATTTGGCGCCTAACACAAACATTTAAACCCAAAACAGATCAAACTTAACCACTATTCACCTATGAACACGAATTGGGTTTTTTCTAATGGCATGAAATTTAAACCACCAAATTATCCAGAATCACAATTAGGGTGGTCCTAATCATAACCCAACTCCCAATACCCATGCTACATCATCACCATGGTCACATGTTAAACCCTTGTACACGGTTTTGGGAGAAAAAGCCAAAACCTGCCAGCCATCCAACGTCTAATATCCTAGCTTTAAACTTAAGCTTATTTTGAGTCATTGATCAAGTTCCTTCACACTTTACAGCTTCACAAACTGCCAAGAAGTTCACATGATCAAGCATAAATTCAAAATTCTCAAGGGCATTTCTGGAAGTTCCATGCTTAGGGTTTTTACATTTTCAGCTTTATAGGACCATGTACACCCTCTATATAAAGGGTCTAGCATTTTACATTTGTCTCGGCTTTTGATTTTTCCTTGTTCAAACTTCTGTAAATCCCATTTCAGTTTAATGAAATTGTGTTTGAAGCATTGAAGAAAAGTCATTGGCCAATCTTTACTACTGCTTATTATTGTTATATGATTGTTAGTTTAGAAGTTAAAAACCTGATTTCAATTGGAGGTTGCAAAAGTTTGCACTTTTCCTCATTCTTGATATTTTGCTAAGTCATTGATCAAATCTTGGAATTTCTGGGCTAAGAGTGGTCTATACATCCTGATATTGTTAATATCAAGGTGTTGTGAGCTCAAAGTTTGGGGATAATCAAGTGTGGGATCAATTGGTTGCATTAATCAAGCAATTTCATTTTCTGCAATTTTTTTGAATTTATTGTGCTTTAATCTTGTTCAATCTTAGCAGGCTTTGTTGTGGAAGCTTGTGCTTGTTCTTGCTAGCACATAAGCTCAAAATCCGTGGGTGTGGATGTACATCCATGAGGTACACACCCTTAATCCCAAAATCTGAAAATATTTTGGATATTTGTGATATTTGAGTGTTGCCTTTGTTCTTGTGTATTTTGTGGCTTGATCTTGCTTGAATCTGTTAATCTTACTTGTTTTTGTGCTAATTGATGCTTGGGTGGTCTTAAATCTCACTTTTTCTTGTTTAAAATTGGTTTTGAAAAGATAAAGGGGTGTTTGGGTCTACCTGTTTGTGTTGATTTTGTGTTATTGTGTTAAGGGAAGTTTGTGTTTGTGCTTGTTATCTGTTGTATGCTCATAATAGACCACAAACCTGCAAATATTTGGACTTGAAACCTTGAATTGTTCAATCTGCTATATCTTGTTGAGTTTTACTAATTTTTGCCTAAGATTTTGGGAAAACCTAGAATTTATGCATGCTTAGGTGTAAAAATTGTTTAAACCTCATTAATATAACATACTTGAAAGATTTGAGTGTTTGAATCTGAGATTTGTGTCAAGTATATCAGCAAGAACACCATTTGGCTAAAACTTGTACATCAGCAACTTTAAACTGCATAGATCTTGTTCAAATCTTGTAAGTTTTGCATGAAACTTGTTTAGACTAGCTCATCTAAGTTTATTTTAGCCTGTGTATGCTTTTGGTGCAATTTGGTTAGCTTATTCTTGCTAAAACAGCTTATTGGTCAAATTTGCTATACTTGTTCTTATTTTGCCCAGATCGTACTTGTTTGAATTAACTGTATCATTTGGCTGTTTCTTGTTGTGATTTGTTGATTGTTATTGACTCCTTATGATCCAAAGATCATTTGGGTGCCTTTGTGTAATCTGAATCTCCAAAACAGCCACTAAAGACAAAAAAGTCAAACAAGTCAAGCAGTGGGAAAAGTTCCCACTACTCAACACCCAAAACTAGCCCCTGCTAGTGTAATTTTTAATTCAGCTTATCAATAAGCTATTCTAGCTTATCTAGACTTGCAACAACTTATTTTTTGTGATAGGTCTTCATTATTTGACCCATTTGAGTAGACTGGAGCTTATTGGACTTTGACTTTGACTTTTTGCTAGAAAACCAACTTATTTGACTTTTAGATAAGTGCTTATTTGCTTTTTCCAGCTTATTGAGTTAGCTTATTTGAAAACTCTTTGTTGATTTTGCTTAATTAAGTCATTTAGAAGCTATAGAAACTTGAATCAGCATTTGGGGTGGCCTAGAACTCAAAAACGACTATTTTGTCATTTTCTGTAGATTGCTTATTGCATTTTCAAGCTTATTCCTTGGGCTTATTTCAAATTTCTTTTTGCAGAAGTCTTATTTAGGTCAAAAGAAGCTTGTGTGTCAAATTTTAGCTTATGGCATTGGCTTATAGCTTAATGGGCCAAAAAGCCCATTAAGAATAAGCTGCTTGTTATAAGCTAGCTTATTTCACACTTTCAGCTTTTGGGCCTTTGGAAAAAGTTGTTTAAAATCAAATTTTGAGTCAACCTGTGCTTTTTGGGCTTATTTTGAACACTTTTTGTTATTGGGCCCAAATTTGGCCCAATAAGGGTCTGTTTTGGGTTTAGCCCATTTTCTAGGCCCATTAAGAGTATTTAGGTAATTTCACTTTCATTTCTGAGTTATTTAGGTTAAATTAAGCTAGTTTGCAAGTTTTTAGAATTTTTTATGATTTTTGGATTTTTAATATTATTTTATTGTTAAAAAAACAAAGTCTGATTTTCTAAGTTTTTATATTTTCCTAGGTTCTAAACACTTAATTAGGATTTTTGCAACTTTCCAAATATTTTTAGAGTCTTTTAACTATTTTCTAGAATTAATTTAAGTTGTAATTGATTTTAGTAGTTTTTAATTGTTTAAAAATAGTTTTTAGTGTTTTTAAAATTTTGAAAAATACTTTTTAGCTTAATTAGGGTATTTTTGAGGTTTACAAACTTTAAAATTTTGTTTGGGACTTTTTAATAATTAATTTGATTTTTAGGGCTTTAATTAGCAGTAAAAAGTCATTATCTAATTAATTAAAAGGTTTTGGCAAGTTTGGATTTTTTGTAAACTCTTAGAATATTATTAAGGATTTTTGGTAATTTTTAGAAATTTTTAGGGTAAAATTTTAATTTTAGCACTTTTTACGGTTTTACGTGTACACCTTTTTCGACTTAGATTAATCCATCTTCGTAACCGTCATTCTCTTCTAATGTCATTTCTATTTTTCTTTCTCAAAAATATAATCACAAATCTAATCCAAATCATTTCACACATAACACACTAGCCTCCTTGAGAACGAACTCATTTTAGGGTCATTTACACACGGTTTTCCTAAATCGTTGTATTCATTACTTGCCCTATTTGCTCTCTTTTCCTAAAGAGTAGTAAAACTCAACTATCAATAATACAATGTCATTTCAAACCTATCCTAACCACTTGCCTTTTAGGGAATTCAATTCACCGTTGATGCAACTATCACGACAATTGTGCAAAACAGAAACTGGTATTATGTGGTTTGCAACATATGCGGAAAGCGGCCGATGGATTTTGGTGACACATACGTGTGTGAAGACGATGGGGAATTAGACAGCCCTGATTTCAAGTATAAAAACACTAACTCACGCTATCCGTTAAACTACTATCATTTAGCTTTAACTAACATGGAAATAACCGGGAAAACACCCTCGCAGGTACAGCTTCAGAGCACGGGTGGATGATGGAACCGCAAAAGCAAACTTCACGTTCTTTTCCCAGTCTGGGCTTCAAGTAACGGGACACGAATGTTCTGACTTAGCCACCAAATACAAAGGCGTAGATCCCACCACCATTCCACCCGAGATAAGTACCATTGTTGGAAGAACCCAAAAATTCGTGATACGGTTTGCTCACGGTACAAAGAAAGGTTCAGGAGAGTTTACCGTTGACAGTGTTTCTACGAAAGTATCGATGCTTGAAGCTGCTGACCAACCCGCTGTCGGAACCACATCTGCGACTTTATCTCTGTCGTCTGAACAGAAACGCTTGATTGGCCTGGGAACTAACATCGAAACAACAATGGAACACGCCGATCCAATCTGCTCCGGTATGTTTTTATCATTCACTTCCTGCATTCGTTCTTAGCTTTGGTCTTCCTAAACCTCTCATAAAATGACAGGAAGCGAAGACATATCCGAAGAAAACAAACCTTTGACAAGAAGCAAAGACATATCCGAAGAAAAAAAACCTTTGACAAGCACCGGTGCCAAACCAGATGACACACCACGTACCCCTGCACGGTCCGTGAAAAAAACGGAAACATGTATGTCTACGGCAATTACTTCCCTTTAACAGTACCCCCTAACATC
The DNA here is from genome assembly GCA_025667525.1 of Glebionis coronaria. NCBI lineage: Eukaryota > Viridiplantae > Streptophyta > Magnoliopsida > Asterales > Asteraceae > Glebionis > Glebionis coronaria. The sequence goes on from CM046880.1 coordinate 201,335,261, forward strand.
TATCGATTATTTAAGATTGCGTATCCTTACTAGAATAACGTGCAGCTTATTAAAACGTTATGCGCCATATTTTTTTAACTAAACATCATGCCAATAAACAAATTGAAATCCGTGGTCGGTCTTTCATTACAACAACCTTTTAAAAGACACCACATTACAATTAAGAATGCATTGCCCGCTGAACCACCAAAAAGCGGTTGGCATGCTACAGAAACAAAAACAAGGGTAAACACACCGCCCTTGATTATTGTACAGAACACGGTCACACCGACCCTTCATATCACACAACAGTAAAAAAAACACACCAAAAAAACACACCAAACTTAAACGTAGGTGGAACACCAGTGCAGGCAACCCACTTTATTACACTCGCACACAACGAGCCATTTGCACACGTCCAACTAGAGGCATCAACCAGACCCATTACCGGTCAGCTTTGCCAAGTATTCTTCTTTTCGTGTATGCGCTTTGCAGACGCCTCAACCTCTGCCTCCAGTTTGTCACGGAAACGACACTCCGTGCCCATGCTTTTGGTTAAATACGCGACCATCCGGTCAACGACCCGGTCACCTCTCACTGTCTTAAGCTCCTGTAGTAAATTCTCGCGAGCCAGAACCCCCACATTCACATCCTGATACAAGCTTTCAACCTTCGCCTTCCAAGCCGTCTCATCTGCAATGTCATTGGTAACATAGCATACAAACATATCAGTCCAGTCGGCCGACTGGGCTTCGGCCTGTAACGCAGCACACCTACGGAGATAAGACATTTTTGCTTTGCTTCTTTATATCCTAATACAAAAACCATTACAAGCATGAGAAAAACAGCCTGGGTTTCACCCCCTTAAATACATAAACATCCACTTGCCTTTCCAAAAGGGCACAGGCAAAAATAAAGCCTGCATACCACCAAATCCGCATTTGGGGGGGGGGGGGGGGGGGAAAGAAATTTGCTTTATATGCCCAAACAAACAAACAGCAATACACAGTAACACCACTCACCATTTACTTGGCTATCAGCTGGTCTTTCCAAAAGAAGGATAAAAAGCTAAAGCCTGCAAACACCATTATCCACATTTGGTGCAAAAAAACTGTTTCTTTATATAGCCAAACACACATGTTTCAACCAGTATTAACAGTTCCTTACTGTTCCCACTTCCTTTGCTCTTTTTACCCATTACGTTTGTTTGATATTCGCTAAATTTTGTTTATTTGACAACATATATGCACAAAAACATCACAACTTAAACTGAAAACATTCATTCAATTAAAATACAACCACCTACAACTTAAAACACTTAACATTACAAAGACAGATTGGATGAAACGTCCTAAGATACCACAAATACACACAACAGTCAACAAAACACACAAAACAGAAACAGTCGGTAGCATTCTGGATGAGCAACAGGACCCTCAGCCTCCCATCCCTCGCACGACTCACAGCTACCCTTTATTCATATTTACAAAACACATGAGACTCCACTAACCATCCACAACAACACCTCTCACCGATCACAAGCAACGTATGAAGAACTCCAAATCCCGCACACGCGCATCCGACAAGTCCATCAATGCTTGCAAACGCAAAAGCTCTGCCTCATTACGTCCTTGCATGTCCACCAACAGGCACACCATTCGGCTCACAACGCCGTTTGGGGAAGTGCTAGACAGCTCACTTATAAATCTGTCCCTTGCTACAATTGCACGCCTCTTCCACCCATACAAACCCTCAAGGTCTCTCCTCCAAACAGTATCCTCTTCCACACGCTCATGTAGATAGTGAAAGAAACAGCTTCGATAGTCATCCGAACCAGACTTCTGTTGCAAATAGTCTAAAATTTGTCTCCAGGCCATTCTGCTTACAACTTATTTGTTCCTATGTTTTCTAAGTTGTGTTACCAACTGTTACCATACAACATTGGATGCCATACAATTTTTTAATATACATTCCCAACCAAAACTGCTACACCTTTCCTAACAACAGCCTTAAGTGTTATGTCACACCCAACATACACTCCAACCAACCCACCCTCCATGTGCATCCACAGTAAACAAGGTTAATAGATGTTTGACTGGATTTTAGCCACAAACAAAGTCTGTCAACCACAGGTAAAATGTGTGTTCAGTAACCCTTCTTGTGCATCATAATACAATCCATATAGACATGCCATTTATTTAAAAAATAACTAATGCAATAAGAATCAGTACTTGGACCTAACTAATTCTATGTTTGCCAAAGCAGGTACCCCAGCAACCGATGTAGTTTTCCAAGTCGCGGAAACAATTCTCGAGGCCTTCAAGACTTCCGACCAATCAGCAAAAACAGGCTACTCCAAAAGAGTCCTATTCACCAACTTAGAGCAGGCATCAAAGAAAGACAAAAAAAACCTAGACCAGCAGCAACGACAGCTCATTCCTCTTTTGCGAAAAACACTTATTGTGTAGCCTTTTGTGATGTATCTATTGTATGCCTAACTGCTTGACTTAGTCCGCACCCGTAACAAACAACTATAACGGTTTTTTGTGTTTAATATAATAGCTAAATTAGTTTCTGTACGAATATTATTGTCCCCCGACTTCTCGCCAGCCCAACAGACAAACTGAGTCTTACCTTACAATGACAGCCTTGCAAAAAACGGTCTCCCTTGCGCCGCGGCGGAGCGCGGACAAAGGCCCTAGTATGATTCATGTACCGGTCGGTGAAACATGTATAAAGTAAGGACATTAGAAAATAATAACAAATTAAAAAAAGTAAATTGGTAAATGGTGAACTAAAAAAATTAAATTGGTGAATGGTGAACTACAGTAGAAAATTAGTTCGATATCTGAAAATTTTATTAAAAAATTTAAAAGAAAATTATCTCTCAGATAATACATAGCAAAACGTAAATGGTACTAAAAGTGCAATGTATAAAAAGGGCATATGATTTCACTTATATACAAAAATGCAACTCATGGTTAGTATTTAATAAGTATTAAATCATCATCTATAATAGTCAATCTAACGGTTTATAAGTGTACCTATTATAACTTATTTTAAACCATACATCACAATAACACTTATATATATATATATATATATATATATATATATATATATATATATATATATATATATATATATATATATATATATATATATATATATATATATATATATATATATATATATATATATATATATATATATATATATATATATAGAGAGAGAGAGAGAGAGAGAGAGAGAGAGAGAGAGAGTAGTGTTATTGTAGTGATCACTCTTAAGATAAAAACAATAAGAACTATTTTAGACCGTTAGATGTATCATTATAGGTTTGATGTAATTAAAAAGAGTTTAATTGCATTGTTGTAAAAAAAATGAAGCGGTGGCATTTTTGTCAAACTCATTTTAAAGAGTCAATGACCCACGCTTGTAACCGCCAGAGTTGTTTTTTTTTAAGTTTCATCTTTTGATTTTTTTTCTTTTTTTTCTATCATTCATCTTTTCATTTTTATTTCATTCGCTTTTGTTCTTTTCCCAGCTTGCGACACGCACATTTTTTTATTATATTTCATTAGTATTTAATTTTTGTATCAATCAAAACTTGTACCATGCATTTCTTAACTACGAAAGATATAGATACAAATTCTTGTATGAAAGTATTTTGGTACACATATAAAAATGATAACGTATCAAAAAATGCATAATTAACAGAAAAACCCAAGTGACGTGTATCGTAAAAAATATAAAACCAACTAAAAATCTCAAGTAATACGTATAAATAAATACACAACCAACCAAAAAAACACATTCGAAAAAATACACAATTAACTAAAAAAAGTGACAGGTATCCGAAAAACTACAAAAAAAACATAAGTGATACGTATCCCAAAAATACATAATCAACTAAAAAAGACTTAAGTAACACGTATCCGAAAAAATACTCGACAACTAAAAAAACAAATGATATGTATCCGAAAAATACATAACCTACTAAAAACATTCAAGAAAATTTAATTTTTAATTAAAAAAATGTCAAAAAAAATATGCGTCACTACAAAATGCATTAAAAATTAAATGTGTCGAAAAAATATTTGCTAAGAAAGATAATGTGTCACTAAAAATGTTTTATAAAAAGTATGTGTGCCGCTACAAATGTATTATAAATAAAAGTGTCACTACAAATGTGCTTTCAAATATTTATGTGTCACAAAAAAATGTATCAAAAAGTATGTGTTAGTATATACGTGTCAAGAAATGTTGTGATATGTGAACCTAGAAATGTATACAAAAATTAATTGTGCCACAACAAGAGTACAAATTGAGTCGTAAGATATTTTATTTAGAGGCAACTTACTAATATTTCCCGAATCATTTTTTCAAAATCGGAATAATCATTTTAATGCTTTATACGTCAAATTGGTTATATACGTTTTCACATGGTTATAATGAAGTCCTATTAAGAGCATTTAATCCTTTTGCAATGAGGTTAAAGAATAAAATTCCCATAATACCCTTTAAATCAAATTAAATATTTTATATTTATTAAATATATAATTTCCACAACCAGCTGAGCTAGCTCAGTTGGCCACTAAGGGTATCCTTAGGGAGGTATTCTTGGAGAGGTCTCGAGTTCGAGTCTCACCAAGAACTTTCAGGGGCCCGAATTAAGAAGCAGGAGTGGGGTTTATCCCCTAAGGAGAAGGTTCGAGGCTTTCATACTGCCCAATCAGATGTCACTGTAAGCTCGAATCATTAACTACTAACTCGCTGTTCAATATATATATATATATATATATATATATATATATATATATATATATATATATATATATATATATATATATATATATATATATATATATATATATATATAATTTCCACATGTCAACTTTCTATTGGTTCTCATTGTTTTTATTTTAAACTTGGTCACCACATGAACGCAAACCTATATATATATATATATATATATATATATATATATATATATATATATATCTATATATATATATATATATATATATATATATATATATATATATATATATATATATATATATATATATATATATATATATATATATATATATATATATATGTATAGGAGGGCTTTCTTTTCAGAACTATCAGAAGCATTTTAAGTGACAGAACTATCAGAACCATAATCAGCCAATAAAAATTTAGTATTATTAAAGAATTTCATTTAAATCAAAAGGGCATAATAGGAAAACCTATAGTTTACTTTTGTTTGTAATTAGTTTTTTATTTAATTTCTTTATTTCTTTATTTTCCCAAAATTAAAAATAAGTTTTTTTTCTTAATTTTCGAAATTATTTTTTTTTGTTTAGATTTTTTTTAATTTTTTTTCTTTTGATTTTTAAATTCTTTTATTTTTCAAAATTAAAAAACATTAGTGTATTGTGGTGGAGGTCATGATTTCTCCGAGTGCATTACCAACGGTGGTAACACTTCGAGTGCCTTCGCGGCCACGGGAAATTACAACCAAAACGGTCAAGTTTCCCGCTCTAATCAATTGACTCCACCGGGTTTTGGTTCAAATCAAAATGCTAACAACAACTATCGCAACAATCAAGTTGGTTTCAAAAAAAATTACAACAAGGGAAACTATGGGAATCAAGGGGCTAATAATCAAGTTTCAAACAAGAATCAAAATGATTTTCAAAACAACAACAAGGGTTTGCAAACATTGAAAGATCTTCCAAGTGAGTTTGTTGAATACGCTAGTGGGAATGATGCTAGGTTTGACAATATTCAAAGAGAAATCATTAGTCTAAGATCCGAGTTTAAGAACGACTTGAAGAAAGAGTTGAAAAATGAGTTAGCTAATGAACTTAAAATCCACACCAACAAGATGGAAGGAAATGTCACTAGGTTGCAACAAAACCAACAAAAAATGGAACAAGGGCAACACGAGATTAAACAAGAAATGATTAAAGCCGCGAAGAGGCAATCCGTGTTTGAAGATAAAATCTCGTCTATGTTTGAGGCAATAATGTGTAAATCGTCTTTGAGTAGTCTTCCTAGCAACACCGTATCCAACCCTAAGGGTGAGATGAAAGTGATTACCACACGTAGTGGTAAGACACTTAAGGAACCAACTCCTCAACCAATTGCTCCTACGGAGGAAGCAATTGAGGAAGAACCCGAGGTGGTGGTCCAAAAGGAGCATGTCCCAATCCCACGAAGTACCGCTCATGCCACACCTACGGTTGACCCATTACCATCATTGGAACCCGAGATTCCAAAGGCTATGCCTACTATGCCTCAACCCACACCACCTTTTCCCTATCCATCAAGACTTAGGAAGGAGAAACGTCAAGAGCGCGACAATTATCAATTTGAGCTTTTTATGAAAATGTTTCGTGATTTGCACCTTAATGTGAGTTTCACCGATGCTTTGGTCATGATGCCTCGATTTGCCGCTAACTTTAAGAGTATGTTGAACAACAAGGAGAAATTGCACCAATTGTCTAGTTGTTCATCGGTTTATCTTAATCGCATACCTCAAAAAGTCGGTGATCCCGGTAAATTTTTGATCCCTTGTGCAATCCAAGATATGGAGGAATGCTTCGCCTTGGCCGATCTTGATGCTAGCATTAACTTGATGCCACTTGCAATCTTCAAGTCGCTCAATCTTCCTAATCTTACTCCTTCACTAATGTCTATCGAGTAGGCCGACCATTCCACGATTCCCGCATGTGGTTTGGCGGAAGACGTTTTTGTGAAAGTGGGAAGTTCTACTATCCCGTAGACTTTATCGTTGTTGATATCCCCACAGATCCTCAAGTTCCTCTCATTTTAGATCGTTCGTTTTTAGATACGTCTATGGCTTTGATCGATGTTCATGCTAGAAAGATCACCTTACGTTTCAACGACGAGGAACTTGTTATAAACACAACTCAAAACTCTCAAATTTCTCATGTTTATTCCGTTGCAACCATAAACCTCGTTGATATGATTGACGTGGTTTGCGAGGAATTTTCACAAGAAGTTCTAGGTTTTGGTGATGAAGAAACTAGTGGCAATCCCACTATGTTGGATCCAATTCTTGATAATTCGACACCAACCTTCACTCCATTTGAAGGTGGTGGTTTTACGTTGGAAGAATTCGATGTTCCACGTACTTGTAACGAAGACCTCGACAATGATGAGGACTTCTCGATTATCAAGGATTTTCTTAACGATTTCCCATTTCCTCCACCCGAGGAGGTTATGAGTATCGAGCCCAAATCTTCACTTGAGGAACCACCTATCCTTGAGTTAAAAGATTTACCTCCTCATCTCGAATATGTCTATTTGGAGGAGGACTACAAGTTGCCGGTTATTATTGCGAAGGAACTTTTGAATGATGAAAAAACCACACTTGTCGATGTTCTAAAGGATCACAAAGGGGCAATTGCGTGGAAGTTATCCGACATTAAGGGAATCGATCCCAAGTTTTGTACCCACAAAATCTTAATGGAGGAGGATTACAAGCCCGCAATCCAAAGTCAAAGGAGGGTGAACCCTAAAATTCACAACGTCATCAAAAAGGAGGTCCTTAAACTCCTTGACGCGGGAATGATTTACCCTATTTCCGATAGCCCTTGGGTGAGTCCTATTCATTGTGTCCCTAAAAAGGGAGGGATGACCGTTGTGCCAAACGAAGCCAACGAGTTGATTCCCACTAGACTCGTGGCCGGATGGAGAGTGTGCATTGACTATCGTAAGTTGAATGAAGCCACTCGAAAAGACCATTTTCCCTTGCCCTTCATGGACCAAATGTTGGAGCGCCTTGCGGGAAACGATTTCTATTGCTTTTTAGATGGTTTTTCCGGTTACTTCGAAGTTCCCATCGATCCTCGTGATCAAGAAAAAACTACGTTTACGTGTCCATATGGAACGTTTGCCTATCGTAGAATGCCATTCGGACTTTGTAATGCACCAGGAACCTTTCAAAGGTGCATGATGGCTATTTTTCATGACATGATCGAGAAGACGATGGAAGTCTTCATGGATGACTTTTCCGTGTTTGGTAATTCGTTCACTTCGTGTTTGTCGAACCTTGAGAGAATGTTGAAACGTTGTGAGGAAACCAACCTTGTGCTCAATTGGGAAAAGTGTCATTTTATGGTTAAGAGTGGAATCGTCTTAGGGCACAAGGTCTCGAAAGCGGGGATTGAGGTAGATCAAGCTAAGGTAGACGTCATCGCCAAATTACCTCATCCCAAAACCGTCAAGGGAGTTAGGAGTTTCCTAGGCCACACGGGCTTTTATCGTCGATTCATCAAGGATTTTTCAAAGATCTCTCGACCCATTACACATCTTCTTGAAAAAGAGGCACGTTTTGTCTTTGACGAAGATTGTGTACGAGCCTTTGAAATCCTTAAGAGGAAACTTACCGAAGCTCCCATTCTTGTTGCTCCCAATTGGAACCTCCCCTTTGAGCTTATGTGTGATGCTAGGGATTACGCTATTGGGGCCGTTTTGGGGCAACGTCATGAAAAGCACTTCTTGCCTATTCACTATGCTAGCAAGACAATGACCGAGGCTCAACTTAAATACACTACAACGGAGAAGGAGTTCCTTGCCGTGGTGTATGCATTTAAGAAGTTCCGACCTTACCTCGTCTTAGCTAAATGCATAGTGTATACGGACCATTCGGCTATCAAGAATCTCATGGCAAAGCAATATGCTAAGCCTAGATTACTTCGTTGGATTCTCCTCCTTCAAGAATTTGATCACACCATTGTTGACAAAAAAGGAGCCGAGAATCTAGCGGCCGATCATCTTTCTCGTTTGGAAGATCCTCACCAAAGTGTTTACGAGCCCAAGGAAATCACCGAAACATTTCCGCTCGAGACACTTGGTGTAGTGAATTCTAAGCTTGATTCATCCACCCCATGGTTTGCGGATTTTGCAAATTACCATGCGGGTAACTTCATCATCAAGGGTATGACGACTCAAGAAAAACGAAAATTCTTTCGTGACGTCAAGTTCTACTTTTGGAACGACCCTTACTTGTTTCGAACTTGTGCGGATCAAATCATCCGACGTTGTGTATGTGGCATCGAAGCTTCTAACATCCTTAGAGCTTGCCATGAGGGACCCACGGGTGGTCACCATGGTGCTAATCTCACGGCTAAGAAGGTGTTTGATGCCGGCTTCTTTTGGCCTACTATTTACCGAGATGCACAAGATCTTGTGAAGTCTTGTGATTCATGCCAACGACAAGGAAAAGCCTCACAAAAAGATGAAATGCCACAAAATATCATCCAAGTGTGTGAGATCTTTGACGTTTGGGGTATAGAATTTATGGGGCCGTTCCCATCATCTCGTGGTTATAAGTACATTCTCGTTGCGGTTGACTACCTATCTAAGTGGGTGGAGGCCAAAGCCTTTCCCACCAATGATGCTCGTGTGGTAGTCAAGTTCTTGAAAACTTGTTTTCTCGGTTTGGAACCCCTCGTGCTATCATAAGCGATCGTGGAACCCATTTTTGTAACGACCAATTCGAAAGGGTCTTAAGGAAATATGGGGTTACACATCGGCTTTCTACGGATTATCACCCACAAACGAGTGGGCAAGTCGAGGTTTCAAACCGAGCTTTGAAGAGGATCTTGGAGAGATCCGTTGGGGAAAACCGACAATTGTGGTCAGATAAGTTGGACGATGCTTTATGGGCCTTTAGGACCGCTTATAAGACGCCCATTGGGTGCACTCCCTATAAGCTTGTGTATGGAAAGAATTGTCATTTGCCTATCGAGTTAGAACACAAGGCTTATTGGGCCCTAAAGTATTGCAATGACGATATGGAGACCGCGGGAAAACACCGAAAAATGCAATTGAATGAATTAGATGAATTGAGGGACATTGCTTATGAAAATTCATTGATTTACAAAGAAAAAATAAAAAGTTGCATGATTCTAAAATTAAAAACCGGGTTTTTAACATTGGGGATCAAGTTTTGCTTTTTAATTCTCGCTTGAAATTTTTTTTCGGTAAGTTGAAATCCCGTTGGTCCGGTCCATTCACCGTGACTCAAGTGTTTCCGTATGGGACCATCGAGCTAGCTCAAGATGATGGTGCTAACTTCAAGGTGAATGGACATAGGTTGAAGCACTACTTTGGCGGGGAAGTTCCATCCTTGAACTACCTCGACCAACTCACCTTCCCCAATGATAATTAGTATTGAGGGGATCGAGTCGAGCTCATGACTCAGTAATCAAAAACGAGGAGCCTCGTGGGGGATTCCCATGCTTATCCTATGTATATATTATCGCTTTCTAATGTAGTTAACGTGTGGGGATTTTTGCCCTTCCAACCTTTGTTCCGTGGTTGTTTGTGAATTGTGGACTTTAGATGATCATGATCTTCACGATTGGAGCCTCTCGTGTTCGTTTATGGGAGCACTCGATCGTTTGCTTTGAAGACTTTCTCAATATCCATGATATATCCTTTTGATGTTCTAACCTTAGGTTATTAGCACACTTCATAAACGGCTATTAATTTATTGGTTACACCCTTTTCATGCTAGATTAGGCATTCGACTACGTATCTAGTATGGGGGTGTTTGCACCCCTAGACTCGAAACATTGAGGACAATGTTTAACTTTAGTATGGGGGGTGAATAGATACTTGCCTTGCCAAACCTTCACGCTTTCCAATGTTTATCTTTTTGTTTATCGTTTTGTTGCAAAATAAGGCTAAAAATGGCCAAATTTTAAAAATTTTCTCATGTTTTATAAGTGTTTGAAGACACGAATGTAGGTTTTCCGATGGCGAGAATAAGAGTAATTTTTGACTCGACCGTGAGTGTTGAGAACTTAGCTTCAATTCCTTAACTTCACATTAGGCTAAGTCTCTTAAATGAGGACGAGAAATGATAGGGTTAATTATAAGTTACTATGCTAAACGTAGAGTACTCGTATTCTTTCAAAAACTCATGTGTTCTCGTTGTTTGCTTATTCTCCCTTCGCATGTAAATATTTTTTGCTTAATAAATATTGACTTAGCGGTTTAGTTGGGATTGTTGGGTTTCTAGTCTTTTCTAGTAGCTTCCGTGTAATTAAATTGGGAAGACATTAAGGTATCGCCAGCGTCACGGTTTTGAAGTATTGGCACCCTAATAATCAAAAGCTTCACCCAATAATAAGATTTCAAGTGCTCACCTAAATCAAGCAAACAATTTGAAGCCCCACAAGGCCGAAAAATCTATGCAAAATTGTAAGTGAATCAAGCCTTAATCTTCGAAGCTTTAAAGATCCAAAATTCACCTTAGCGTGAGGATATACGTCTTTGGCTAATAAAACTACCGATGAGGTGGATAATAAAAGGCAAGGCAAGACCGAAGTCATAATAAAAGCTTCATGGCGAAGTTAAATAAAAGATGGAGGTAAACCAAAGATAATAAGGCCCTTCCGTTAGGGGGCGTATAAAAGTCTTGGTAATAAGTCTCATGTTCAAAACCGTTATAAAACCGTGTTTATCGATTCTTCTTGTCAACTTAATTTTTTGACATCGTTGTCTATTAGGAGGGGTTATTGATTTGATGGTCTTAGTTACACCATTAGGACTCTATTTTTAGACCTAAATCTCTATTATCACATAAGTCAAACAATGTATCCTCGTGAAACATTCAAGACAATATAAAATATAAGAGATACAACTTAGGAATAATGGGAGGATAAGTACGTGATTAGGGCATATGAGTAGTGTTAGCATTACTAACTTATAATGACAATGATCTCGTTACACGCTTGGCATGGAATTGGGGTGAAAATCGAGGACGATGAAATTATTCCTAAAGAAGCATTCACGTGTTCTTATTCTATGAACCTAAACGTCCCATTTTGCGATGAAAATCATACATTATGTCTAAAACACAAGTAGTAGTAGAAATAGTAGTAGTGTAGCTAGTTTATCGTTCAATAAAGTGAATAAAAATAAATTTTTGAGATGCTACGATACTTTATTCTAGCATTGCGTGAGGGCACGGCAATGCTTTAGTATGGGGGAGCGATGAGACTGCTTTTATACATAGTCTCATCTTCCAAATAGGGCTTAAAATGCATTAAATATCATCAAAATACCCATATATATGCTTGTGTTTATTACTTTTGTATTTTAGGTACAGATATTGAGAAAATGACAAAAGACCACAAGAATCATTCAAAAACGAACACGGGAAACGAAGTCGCACAATGAACCAAGCCCTAATGAAGACTTTCCCAAGATCAACCCTTGAAGATTTGAAGAATTATGAAGAAGGGTCCTCCAATATGGAAGAATTGACACTTTATACCCTTGTATCCTCATAAAAACAAGTTTGGTCCCTAAAGTTTGTCAAAATTACAAAAAGGGCCCTCCACTTTGAAGAATTGGCAAGTTTAGCCCCTCAACAAAGCTAAATTGTCAACCATTATCCTCCACAAAGTCAAATACATCATGAAGTCCTTCAAAGTACAAGAAATTACAAGTTTGGTCCTTTTAAAATCCCAAAATTATAAAAAGGACCCTCAACTTTGAAGGTTTGGCAAAAATGGTCCCTCAATCATTATGACTTGGCAATTTCAGTCCTCCAAAATACCAATCAAACAAGTCAAGACCATTACCATTGAAGAAATTACCAAATCAGCCCTTCAAGAATCATCAAATGGTAAGAAATACCCCTGAAAATACTTTGGAAAAGTATTTGGGGCAAAAGTGTGAAAAAAGAAACTTTTATAACAAAGGGAATACGTTTTTGGCTGTTTAATTTTCAAGTGAAAGGAGTATAAAAGATTGAGGGATAAACTTGGTAGACAATGAAAGAAACCTAGACCAACCACCATCCTACACGTGTCCCACTAACCCCCCTCATCCAATCAGAACTCCCCATTCCTCCACCTCACATCCCACTCAGTTATATTAAACTAATCTTAACTGATTAGTTTAATTTGGTGCCTAACACAAACATTTAAACCCAAAACAGATCAAACTTAACCACTATTCACCTATGAACACGAATTGGGTTTTTTCTAATGGCATGAAATTAAACCACCAAATTATCCAGAATCACAATTAGGGTGGTCCTAATCATAACCCAACTCCCAATACCCATGCTACATCATCACCATGGTCACATGTTAAACCCTTGTACACGGTTTTGGGAGAAAAAGCCAAAACCTGCCAGCCATCCAACGTCTAATATCCTAGCTTTAAACTTAAGCTTATTTTGAGTCATTGATCAAATTCCTTCACACTTTACAGCTTCACAAACTGCCAAGAAGTTCACATGATCAAGCATAAATTCAAAATCCTCAAGGGCATTTCTGGAAGTTCCATGCTTAGGGTTTTTACATTTTCAGCTTTATAGGACCATGTACACCCTCTATATAAAGGGTCTAGCATTTTACATTTGTCTCGGCTTTTGATTTTTCTTGTTCAAACTTCTGTAAATCCCATTTCAGTTTAATGAAATTGTGTTTGAAGCATTGAAGAAAAGTCATTGGCCAATCTTTATTACTGCTTATTATTGTTATATGATTGTTAGTTTAGAAGTTAAAAACCTGATTTCAATTGGAGGTTGCAAAAGTTTGCAATTTTCCTCATTCTTGATATTTTGCTAAGTCATTGATCAAATCTTGGAATTTCTGGGCTAAGAGTGGTCTATACATCCTGATATTGTTAATATCAAGGTGTTGTGAGCTTAAAGTTTGGGGATAATCAAGTGTGGGATCAATTGGTTGCATTAATCAAGCAATTTCATTTTCTGCAATTTTTTTGAATTTATTGTGCTTTAATCTTGTTCAATCTTAGCAGGCTTTGTTGTGGAAGCTTGTGCTTGTTCTTGCTAGCACATAAGCTCAAAATCCGTGGGTGTGGATGTACATCCATGAGGTACACACCCTTAATCCCAAAATCTGAAAATATTTTGGATATTTGTGATATTTGAGTGTTGCCTTTGTTCTTGTGTATTTTGTGGCTTGATCTTGCTTGAATCTGTTAATCTTACTTGTTTTTGTGCTAATTGATGCTTGGGTGGTCTTAAATCTCACTTTTTCTTGTTTAAAATTGGTTTTGAAAAGATAAAGGGGTGTTTGGGTCTACCTGTTTGTGTTGATTTTTTGTTATTGTGTTAAGGGAAGTTTGTGTTTGTGCTTGTTATCTGTTGTATGCTCATAATAGACCACAAACCTGCAAATATTTGGACTTGAAACCTTGAATTGTTCAATCTGCTATATCTTGTTGAGTTTTACTAATTTTTGCCTAAGATTTTGGGAAAACCTAGAATTTATGCATGCTTAGGTGTAAAAATTGTTTAAACCTCATTAATATAACATACTTGAAAGATTTGAGTGTTTGAATCTGAGATTTGTGTCAAGTATATCAGCAAGAACACCATTTGGCTAAAACTTGTACATCAGCAACTTTAAACTGCATAGATCTTGTTCAAATCTTGTAAGTTTTGCATGAAACTTGTTTAGACTAGCTCATCTAAGTTTATTTTAGCCTGTGTATGCTTTTGGTGCAATTTGGTTAGCTTATTCTTGCTAAAACAGCTTATTGGTCAAATCTGCTATACTTGTTCTTATTTTGCCCAGATCGTACTTGTTTGAATTAACTGTATCATTTGGTTGTTTCTTGTTGTGATTTGTTGATTGTTATTGACTCCTTATGATCCAAAGATCTTTTGGGTGCCTTTGTGTAATCTGAATCTCCAAAACAGCCACTAAAGACAAAAAGTCAAACAAGTCAAGAAGTGGGAAAAGTTCCCACTACTCAACACCCAAAACTAGCCCCTGCTAGTGTAATTTTGAATTCAGCTTATCAATAAGCTATTCTAGCTTATCTAGACTTGCAACAACTTATTTTTTGTGATAGGTCTTCATTATTTGACCCATTTGAGTAGACTGGAGCTTATTGGACTTTGACTTTGACTTTTTGCTAGAAAACCAACTTATTTGACTTTTACATAAGTGCTTATTTGCTTTTTCCAGCTTATTGAGTTAGCTTATTTGAAAACTCTTTGTTGATTTTGCTTAATTAAGTCATTTAGAAGCTATAGAAACTTGAATCAGCACTTGGGGTGGCCTAGAACTCAAAAACGACTATTTTGTCGTTTTCTGTAGATTGCTTATTGCATTTTCAAGCTTATTCCTTGGGCTTATTTCAAATTTATTTTTGCAGAAGTCTTATTTAGGTCAAAAGAAGCTTGTGTGTCAAATTTTAGCTTATGGCATTGGCTTATAGCTTAATGGGCCAAAAAGCCCATTAAGAATAAGCTGCTTGTTATAAGCTAGCTTATTTCACACTTTCAGCTTTTGGGCCTTTGGAAAAAGTTGTTTAAAATCAAATTTTGAGTCAACCTGTGCTTTTTGGGCTTATTTTGAACACTTTTTGTTATTGGGCCCAAATTTGGCCCAATAAGGGTCTGTTTTGGGTTTAGCCCATTTTCTAGGCCCATTAAGAGTATTTAGGTAATTTCACTTTCATTTCTGAGTTATTTAGGTTAAATTAAGCTAGTTTGCAAGTTTTTAGAATTTTTTATGATTTTTGGATTTTTAATATTATTTTATTGTTAAAAATTAAAAGTCTGATTTTCTAAGTTTTTATATTTTCCTAGGTTCTAAACACTTAATTAGGATTTTTACAACTTTCCAAATATTTTTAGAGTCTTTTAATTATTTTCTAGAATTAATTTAAGTTTTAATTGATTTTAGTAGTTTTTAATTGTTTAAAAATAGTTTTTAGTGTTTTTAAAATTTTGAAAAATACTTTTTAGCTTAATTAGGGTATTTTTGAGGTTTACAAACTTTAAAATTTTGTTTGGGACTTTTTAATAATTAATTTTTATTTTTAGGGCTTTAATTAGCAGTAAAAAGTCATTATCTAATTAATTAAAAGGTTTTGGCAAGTTTGGATTTTTTGTAAACTCTTAGAATATTATTAAGGATTTTTGGTAATTTTTAGAAATTTTTAGGGTAAAATTTTAATTTTAGCACTTTTTACGGTTTTACGTGTACACCTTTTTCGACTTAGATTAATCCATCTTCGTAACCGTCATTCTCTTCTAATCTCATTTCTATTTTTCTTTCTCAAAATATAATCACAAATCTAATCCAAATCATTTCACACATAACACACTAGCCTCCTTGAGAACGAACTCATTTTAGGGTCATTTACACACGGTTTTCCTAAATCGTTGTATTCATTACTTGCCCTATTTGCTCTCTTTTCCTAAAGAGTAGTAAAACTCAACTATCAATAATACAATGTCATTGCAAACCTATCCTAACCACTTGCCTTTTAGGGAATTCAATTCACCGTTGATGCAACTATCACGACAATTGTGCAAAACAGAAACTGGTATTATGTGGTTTGCAACTGAAAGTCCCAAAATACGACAATTGTTGAAACTAAGACACGAAAACAATAACACACAATAGATATACTTTTCAAACGAGTAATCCTTTATTAACTATTATCAACAAAGTATTACAAAGTGTTATGAATACACCTGTTGAATAACAACAAGAAATGAACCCTAGAACAAGTAAACTTGATTCGAGACTCAAGTTTACAAGTGAACCAACGAGTCGCTGATGGACAGCTGAGGCCTCAGTGGTTCAAGTGGGAGAAAGAACTTAGATAAAGATTCCAAGCACAAGGGTTGAATCTTAACTTCTTTCTCATCCCCTATTTATAGTGGTACGAGGTTGTATCCTTAGTGGGGGTAGTTGATACGTGTCATCTTCTGAATGGAAGAGTACAACGTATTAAATGCATGTCCAAATCGAGACATGCCTTTAACTACTTTAGGTAAACAGTTCTGCCAACTGTTCACCTTTTGTCCCACTAGGTCCTCCTAGGCATTGACTTTGAATCTCTTGTTTTGTCCCGCTCAAAACACTTGAGAGATTCTCCCGCCTAAACTATAAGGGTTTGGATAAGCTTTGCTTGATCCAAGTCTCTAGGGTTCTTAAGTGATCTCTGAGTGTTGTCAACTCAGAGATCCTTGAACACCAGTGCATTCCTTTGACATCCCAGCTATCCATAATCGCTGGTGAGTCTGACTTCAGATTGTCTTCGACTTCTCTGACGTTGTCTTTGACTTGAATGATCCTGGTGTGCCAGCTGAGGCTTTGCCTTCCACTGGTCTAGTCTCTGTCGCTGGTCTTCTCAGCGACCTTTCAACACTTAGTCTAATTTAAACAAATCTAGACAGGGCCATAGTTAAAACTTTCATTGGCCCAACAATCTCCCCCTATTTGTTTATAAATTATACTAAGTCTAAAATTATTGTAAGTGAGTACACAGCTTCTTCTTACACATAATTTAACAAACATACCTCAAAGTTTTATTAATCAGAAAGAACCTAGTCTATTACAATAGCACCCTAAGGTGAAAACATAAGCAAAAATAAATAGGTTCTTCAGCGATCAAGACCTTGATCACAGATTCTCTGTGCTTCGACTTTGTCACTCCTAGAGTTAATGACAAGTTCAATTTCAAAATCGAACTCATCAGCTTCTTTGCAATTTCTAAGGATGCCCTGCTTGAGTCTGATCAGCTGAATGGTTGAAGCCAGAGGTAGCTCATTCAAACGCTGAAAAGCATAATCACAGTTACCATTCATAAATACCATACCTGCCTCTGGCTCAGTGTAAACTTGGCCTTCTATGGGTTTGGTGATTTCCTTGGGAAGGACCAAGTTTCTGAGCATCCCATCGACCACTACATCTTCAGTGACCAACCTTTCTGTCAGAGGCCCCATTGGTGTTTTCCTCTTTCTTTGTGTTTGAGAAGATGATTGAGTGGAAAGCTGTGGAGGTAGGGGTACCTTCAGCTTCTTTGCAGTATCTCTTACCCAATTGAGTTTTGCTTGAATGTTTTTCATCATTTGGGCAGGACCAGGCCCAGTCTTCTTTTGGGCAAGAGATAGTATTTCCAACCACTCAGAGAGGCTCAGATCTCTGAGCTTGAAGTCGCTGGAGACTTTATAATTCTGCATGTCATTCTCCCTATAGATAGTCATTACCACCTTTTTGTCTTTGTTGGTGAAGCATGTGTACTTGGTGATACGACCTGGTTCAGATCTCTGGTTGACCAGCCTTTGATATTCTGTTAAGAGGTTGTTCCTCTTAACCTCCAGTTCCTTGAGTTTAGCCAGTTGAGCTTTCTTAGCAGAGGGAGAGAGCTTGTCCAGAGCTTCTTTGCTCCTTAGTTCAGCAGCCCTGATATTTGCTAACCTTTGATGTTCAAGGATTTGGGCTTTGGCTTGCTCTGGGGTGAGTGGTGGTTCATCAGCGCTTTTGAATTTGTTGAGCTCAGAGTTTTTGGAGGGTTTGGATCCACCTTCAGCTTGAAGGGAGTGTAGGGTAATTTCAGGTTGCTCAACTGCAATCCCTTTACCTTTATCTTTCACAGAATCAGCAGCAGGTTTGAAGGATCTCAGTGGAGTGGGTGTTGGTATTTCAGGTGTAGGCTTTTTCTTCTGCTGCTCCCCCGTAGATACAACATCATCATCAGCTTCTTCTTCAGAAGAGGAGGCAGACTTCTCCCCCTCAGGCATAGCCCCAGCAGGTGCTCTGCCTGAACCTGCCTTATTGAAGCGAAGGAACTCCTGGTGAACAAATATGCAAATTTCCTTGAGTTCACCTTGGAGAAGTTCCTGAAGAAGAAGTCTTGAGGGTTCAGCAGCCTGAGCTATGACTGCAACATTTGCCTTTACCGCTGAGGTTAGAGCAGATGGTATGTACGTCTGAAGACTCTGGTTGATTAGATCAGGTAGTTGTGCCTTCAGAGCGTTGGTCAGCAGTTGCGGAAGCAGTGCGGTCATGGAAGACTCCACTGATGAAGTTAGTGAGGTTTCCAAGTTTGTAGTAAGCTCCTCAGCAGCATGAGTCAGGGTCTGGATCTCAGAGAGAAGAGCTTCGTTTGTGACTTTGGGTTTAGTGATGCTGATATCCCCTCTCTTTTCCCATAAAGCCTCAGCAGCCAGTTCCTGTACATCTTTCATTCGTGGGACTTGTGCTGACTTGCGTGAGAGGAGGTATTCCAGCTGTTGCTTAGCCCCCAGCTCCATGACACTTGGTAAGGTGGGAAATGGAACAGGTGCAGGGGAGCTAAGTCTCTGTTCCCATAGCCTTTTGGCAGCTAGTTCTTGAACATTAGGAAGGGAGGGGACAGAGACCGGTGTCAGCTCAATGGAGGACAAGTTGTAGTCATCAGTGCTCATTTCCTCAAAGTCAGAGGTGAAAGGGCCTTCCTCTATAATAAGAACTTCATCATCAGGCAGAGATTCGAAGTCTGAGAGGGCATCAAGATCAATTGTGGCAACTTCAGCGGAATTGTCATCAGCAATCAAGTAGTCATCACTGTTAAGTTGTTCCTGATGAAGATTGTGAGCCTGTGATAAGAGTTATTAGTAACCAGTTGTGAAAAATAATGTAGTTATAGATCGCCAGTCGCTGCCCCTAGGAAAGCTGGGTGTGATTATCCAGCCCCCCCTAAGGATTTCTCCTTGGGACTCTTTTAATTGTGAAATAGGTATGTTAAGGATCGCCATTCGCTGCCCCTAGGATAGCTGGGTGTGATTATCCAGCTCCCCCTGAAGGATTGCTCCTTGGGACTCTTTTAATGTGAAATAAAAGTGTTGAAGGATCGCCATTCGCTGCCCCTAGGATAGCTGGGTGTGATTATCCAGCTCCCCCTGAAGGATTTCTCCTTGGGACTCTTTTATTGTGAAAATGATATGGGAATGGTCGCCTTTCTCTGCCCCTGGGATAGCTGGGTGTGATTATCCAGCTCCCCCTGAGGGATTACTCCCTGGGACTCTTTTAATTGTGAGTTAATATGAGGGTGAATGGTCGCCGTTTATCGCTGCCCCTAGAAAGACTGAGGGTGATGATTCAGCCTTTCCAAAAGAATAAATTCTTTGGGACTCTTTTATTAATGATGGGGGCCCAGAGTCACTGAGAAGTGCAGAGACTCTGGGTCGGGACTTATATGTGCTCAGGTTGTTGTTTGCCAAGAGCACAGTCCAGAGGTTGAAGGATCATCGGGGTGCGTTAGAAGCACAAGTGAATCATGTCCTAGTGAAGACAAGAGTGTACAGAGAGTCCTAAAGGTCTAGGTGCTGACACAGACACGCTAAGAGTTGAGGCAAACTCTAAAGTACATCACTCTCTCCTACAGATAATGAGAGTGAATGTATGTGGACCTCTGAGAGGAAAAATAAGGGTCAGACTAATACCTGAGTGATATCAGCGTGGAGAGGGATCTTAGTCGTCTTCGCTGACATGGAGACACTAGACTCTGGTTGTTTGTCAGCAATGGGCTCTATTACCACATCCACCAGAGAAGGGGATGGGTTCTTTGTCTTTGTCTTCTTGGAAGGATTAACAGAAGGGGTTTCAGAGGAAAGGGGGATGTCTTTCCTCTTCTTCTTCTTTTCCTTAAGCACCTTGGGCTGAGAAGTAGATTGCACAGAGGTCTTGGACAGAGACTTATCAGCCATACTTTCAGCATTCACCTCAGGTTGAGGGATCAAGGGCTCATCATCCTCAGCAAGTAGTCCAGCAACCTTCATCATATGCCTGGTAAGAGGCACTTCATCTTCAGTTGGAGCTTTTAGTGATGCAGCGGTGATATGATGAGAGGGAAAGGAGTGTAAGGCATCATTGGTGTAGGATTCACCAAGAATATCTTCTAAGACAAGAGAGAGATATCTGGTGTAGCAGATGGTGGCACCACGAGTCTTCTTTCCTTTGTTTTCCAACTTGGCAATGAGATCGGTGTAAAGTATGTGGGCGATTCCAATGTCCAGACCCCAGATTAAGCTGTAGGCAATGGCCAGTTGGGAGCCATTCAGTTGGTCGTGAGAGCCAGTGTTCCCTCCCAGACATTTGACAATGTACAACATCAGCGTTCTCCATGTGGGAGAGAAGTAGTTGACCTTAATGAGGGATTTGCTTTGGAAGCCAGCAGCAGTGAAAGGGTTTTCCTGATCATCATGAGGCTGAAGGGTGGCCAGAGCTTTTCTCACTGTGGCACTGGTGGGTAAAGCTGATATATTGTTGTTGCAAGGGAGTCCAATGGCTGTGGCAAAAGTTGTGAAATCAAAGGTGAGAGGTTGTGGATGGGTGGAAAGGTTGAAGGTGATTTGGGAAGAGGATGAATCGACTTCAGCGCTGTACCAGAACTCTCGAAGGTATTGTGAGTAACAAGTGGAGGGTTCCTTGGTGATAGCTTCGCCAATGGTGGAGTTCTTGAGGAATTGGAACAACGGATGGTAGAGAGAGTTGTTGTGTTCGAGAAGGGCCACACAGTTATTCAAAGCAATCTTGCCATCTGAGATCTCGAAATCGACGTTAGTGGCGGCTTGTACAACGAAGGTTTGGTTTGGTGAAGAAGACGCCATTGTTGTGAGTTTGAAGGTGGTGAGAGAATGGAGAAGATGAGAAGGTATGAGAGAGAAGATTTTCAAAGTGACACAAAAAAATTTTTGGGTCAAGGGTTTTAAAAGGTTTAGCCGTTTTCCAATAAGAGCATTAAATGCAAAGATTAACCTTTTTCAGAAACTTGTGGGTCCCCTTGACCTTTCATGGTATACTTGTCCCCTTGGAAAGCGGGAAAGTTGGTGGCATAAAGAGATAATCATTTGAATTTAATATCTGATTAAAAAACATTCCCATTGAAATGTAACTACCTCGTTACATTCAATTCCCTTAAATGCCCAGAGACAGAGGTCATCATCAGATTTATTTGGCAATATTGAGCATTCCCAGCTCAGCGACAAGCCTAGTAAAACTTGGCTCAGCCAGCGGCTTAGTGAAAATGTCAGCGAGCTGGTACTCAGTGGGTATAAAATGTAGCTCAATATCACCTTTAAGAATATGGTCTCTGATAAAGTGATACCTGATGTCAATATGTTTGGTTCTGGAATGAAGTACCGGATTATTGGAGATGGCTATGGCACTGGTGTTGTCACAGAATATAGGAACTTGCTCATAGTTAATTCCATAGTCAGCCAGCTGACTCTTCATCCAGAGAACTTGTGCACAGCAACCAGCGGCCGCAACATATTCAGCCTCAGCTGATGACATAGCCACAGAGTTTTGCTTCTTAGCACTCCAGCATACCAACTTTCCTCCAAGGATTTGACAGCTACCAGAGGTGCTCTTTCTGTCAAGGCAGCACCCAGCGTAATCTGAGTCGGAGTAAGCTTTAAGGTCGAAGCCTGAACCATTTGGGTACCAGAGACCCAATGAGGGAGATCCTTTCAAGTACCTGAAAATTCTTTTGACAGCTACAAGGTGGGATTCCTTGGGGTTAGCTTGGTACCTAGCACAGAGACAGGTGGAGAATTGTATGTCTGGTCTGCTTGCTGTGAGATACATCAGTGACCCAATCATGCCTCTATATAAGGTCTCATTGACAGAGACCCCTGAGTCATCAGCTCCCAAGTTGTTGGGAGGAAGCATGGGGCATTTCACTGATGCACAATCAGACAGATCATACTTCTTGAGCAAATCTCTAACGTACTTTTCTTGACAAATAGAAATTCCTTTTGAATTTTGTTTGATTTGAAAACCCAAGAAAAAGGTTAGTTCCCCCATCATGCTCATTTCATATTTTTTGGTCATAAGTTTGGCAAATTGTTTGCTCAAGTTAACATTGGTTGAACCAAAAATTATGTCATCCACATAAATCTGTACTAATATGACGTCACCCTTGGACCTATACGTGAACAAGGTTTGGTCAATGGTACCTCTGACAAATTTATTTTCAAGAAGGAATTTTGAGAGAGTTTCATACCAGGCTCTAGGCGCTTGTTTCAGCCCATAGAGTGCTTTGTGAAGTCTGCAGACATGATTTGGGTAGTCACTGTTTTCAAACCCTGGGGGTTGACTGACATATACTTCCTCTGCAAGTTTCCCATTGAGAAAGGCACTCTTTACATCCATCTGATAAACCATGAAACCCATATAAGCTGCAAAGGCTAGGAAGATTCTGATGGCTTCCAATCTGGCCACTGGTGCGAAGGTTTCATCATAATCAATCCCTTCAGATTGGTTATATCCCAGCACCACGAGCCTAGCCTTGTTTTTTACAATCATACCAGCTTCATCCCTTTTATTTCTGTAGACCCATTTTGTTCCAACCACTTGCTTACCAGCTGGAGCTTTAACCAGAGTCCACACCTTGTTTCTCTTGATCTGATTGAGTTCATCTTGCATGGCAACAACCCAGCCTTCATCAAGCAGAGCAGCAGCCACGTTCTTAGGTTCATCCTCAGAGAGAAAATTTGCAAACAGGCATTCATTTGCAGAGGCGGTTTCCAGAGTTCTTAATTTTCCTCTGGTGGTGACTCCCTCAGAGGGTTCTCCAAGAATATTGACTAGAAGAATATCTTGGTTCCTACTCCATTTGGATTGTGGTGCAGGAGTCTCTGTGGGATCAGGAGTCACTTCAAGTTCAGGGAGTGATGGAGGTTCATCACATGTAATCTCTTCGTCCATGATCTCTTCATCTGATTGAATATCCAAAGTGATAGGATCAGCATTTTCTTCAGAGATTTGAGTAAGAGATTCAACACCAACAGTCTCTGGAGTGATGTCAGAGATGGAGTGAGGATCAAAAGCTTGAACATATGGGAGATCCTTGTGACGACTTTGAGATGATTCCTTGGGATTTGAGAAATCATCTTTGGGATAAGATTTAACTTCATTGAAGTCAATGTCACAATCCTCTGAGTTGGTGTGTGTTATGACAGCGTCAGCTTCATTAAAGGTGACATGAATGGACTCTTCTAGTTCTTGCCTGCGAATATTGAATACTCTGAAAGATCTGGAGGTGGGAGAGTATCCAAGGAAGAATCCATCATCTGATTTTTCATCAAATTTACCCAGGTGATCTTTGTAATTGTAAATGAAAACAGGGCAACCAAAGACATGGAAGTAGCTTACATCAGGGGCTCTCTTCCTATACACTTCATAAGCGGTCTTGCCATGTCTCTTCACAATAATGGATCTGTTTTGTGTGTAGCATGCTGTGTACACAGCCTCACCCCAGAATTGTTTAGGAAGTCTGGATTCGCTGAGCATCGTTCTGGCAGCTTCAATGAGTGTTCTGTTTCTTCTTTCAGCGACACCGTTTTGTTCAGGGGTTCCTGGGTTTGAGAAGTTCTGTGATATACCCTTTTCATCACAAAAGGCTTCCATGGCATGGTTTTTGAATTCTGTGCCATTGTCACTTCTGATAGCCTTTACTCTGCAGTCATTGAGGTTTTCTATTTCTCTGATGAAGGACATGATTCTTTCAGCAGCATCACTCTTTCTCTTAAGAAAGAATACCCATGTGTATCTGGAGAATTCATCTACAATGACCAAGGTATATTTGTTGTGATTGAGGGATTGAGGTTTAACTGGTCCAAACAAGTCCATGTGAAGAAGATGAAGGCACTTGTTAATGGAGAATGATTGTTTTGTTTTGAATGAAGCTCTGTGATGCTTCCCTTTCTCGCAGGCTGAGCAGGGTCTGTCCTTGCTGAAGGTCAGAGAGGGAAGTCCAGCTACCAAATCATTCTTTGCCAGTTTGTTGATGTTTTTGAAGTTGAGATGGGAGAGTCTCTTATGCCAGAGCCAATTTTCGCTATCAGATGCTTTGGCAAGGAGACAGGTGTTCTCTCCTTCAGGGGATGACGTCATGTCAATGACATAGACATCCCTTCTTCTGGGTGCAATTAGAACGACATCATCGTCCTGATTGAAGATAGTTCCTTGGGTCTTTGTGAACAGAACCTTAAACCCAGCATCGCAGAGTTGACTGATGCTAATAAGGTTGTGCTTCAAACCATTTACATAGGCGACCCTTGTGAAGGTAATTCCATTGCAATCCACTGAGCCATATCCTTCAGTGGCCCCTGAGGAGTCATCCCCAAAGACTACTTTTGGACCAGGCTCCTTCTTATATCTATGCAGATATTGTTTAATTCCTGTCATGTGTCTGGAGCACCCGCTATCCAAATACCAAACAGATTTCTTTAGGTATGCCTGCATAGATATAACAAACCAGATTAGTTTCTATGATGAACCCACTTTCCAGTGGGTCCATGCTGTCGCTAACTGGCGACATTGGGTCTTCTGGGCCTTTCTCCCCCTCTTTGGTTGCAATCCCTGGTTTCATGTCGCATGCTGCCACAGATGTCACAACCAGGGTAATGTTCACACTCATCAGAGTGGTGGTCATAAAAGCCACAATATTTGCAGGGAGGATTAGGCCTGTATCCCTGAGAATTTTCTCTGGATTTTGGTTGCTCAGGTCTTCTAGAGGGCCTGTGAGGGGTTTTGGATCTAAGCTGTGTTCGAGTTCTCTGAACAGCGATGATCTCCTCATGCTCTCTAGAAGAGTGTTCAGTGGACTCACATGTGATACACTTGGGTCTCTTGGAACAATCATCTGAGGAATGATTTTTGAACCCACAGTGTTTGCAAGGCCTGAAAGACGTTCTCCCCTTTGAGCTGCTGGAGCTTTCACCAAGGGAGTTAACAGAAGGACTGTTATCCTTGGGGTTGATTTTTTCTTTCAACCCTTTTACCTCTTCCATCAGGGTGAGGAGAAGTTTCTTGGTGGGAGATAACTCTTCGGGGGAAGAGGTGGGTATGTCAGTGTTTTTGGCCACATAAACCTTCTTGTGTGCTTTATCAGCAACTTTGGAAGTGAGGTTCCCAGAGGTTTTGAGAACTGGTTTTGGGCCAAGCAAGGAATCTGATGGGTTAGCACCAGCAAGCTTGGGAGTAGCTGATGCGTCAGATTCTTTGTCAGAGTCCTTCTCAACCACAGAGGTGGAGTGAGGAGAAGTGACTTCTGATGGGACAAATTTAACACTGGGCACAGGAATGTGGTTTTTGAACCTACCCTTACCCCCTATGGCTTGAACCACATCTCCTGGAATGGCTTCAGCAACTATTTCTTCCACAGTGGACTGGCCAAGGTTCCATTTTTTAATGGTTTTTCTCAAATCAGCGTTTTCATCAGTCAAAGATTCATTTTCAATGGACAACTTGCTGACCTCATTTTGAAGTTGATTAGCCATGTTCACAAAAGGTTTAAGATTAGCCAGTTCAGATTGGCAAAGATTCAGTTCTGTTTTAAGATTTAGAAACTTATTTAACAGATTTTTTCTTTGTTCTTCAACAAAATGGAGGTCAACAAAGGTATAGTCACTGACATGGTCTCTGTCAGGACCTTCAGGCATAGAGAGTAATCTTTGTACCTTTTTCATGGTGATGTCCACCCATTGGCCTGATCTTGCCTCACTTTTACCGACTGCTGGTTCTTCATCAGCAACAGCCATGAAGGCTCTGACGGTAGTGGTTCCTTCATCCTCAGAGGTGAGGGGTTCATCATCCCAGTCAAAAGAAGCAGCTATCAGACCTTTTTCAGTCTTTTTGTTATCTTTCTTCTTGGCTGCATCATCAGCTTTCTGGTTGAGTTTAATCAGCTCAGCTTTCAAGGCCTTGTATTTTACCTTGTAGTCCTTTTTACCCTCAGAGTCACTGAGAGAGGATTGCTTGAAAGGTGAGGAAGAGAACTTCTTTTTGCTGTTGGTTTTGCTGGATGATGGAAAGCTGGGAGAAGATGTCTTGTTTGACCAGCAGTCCTTTTGGAAATGACCAGTCTTTCCACAAGTGTAACATGACACTTTGGATTTGTCAATCTTGGCAGCTCCAACTCTACCAGATCTTTTGTAGTATCTTTTCTGGTCAGCTAAGAGGGCTCTGTCATGGAATTCAGCATGTAATTCATCAAGGAATTCTTGACTGCTTCTTGTGTCTTCTTCCACGTCAGAGTCACTATCCTGAAAAGAGTGGTTAGCAACAAGAGCTTTTGACCCAGATATAGGAGAAGTAAACCTATCAGTCTCTGATTTGTAAATAGAGTCAATCAGTCCTTCTTCATAATTGTATCTACCAAACAGTTGAGCAAGAGTATCATTCTTTATGGCATTATTTGCTCTCAGGGTTTGGTTAAGGCTAAGCCATTTCCTAGGCAGACTATTGACAAATGTGGCATTAACCTCAGCCTTGGGTAGAACAACACCATTGTTACCTAAATCATTCAGCAAGATCTTAAGTCTAGTGTAAGTTTGAGAAACAGTCTCAGTTTCTAGGGCTTTAAAAGCGTTAAACTTAAGTCTTAAAGCTTGGATTTTGGTCTCTTTGGTCTCTTCTGGTCCTTCATACCCTAGAACCAACTCAGTCCACATTTCTTGTGCGGTATTGCATTTGATAATGGACTTCATGATGTTCTTGGGTAGGCAAGAGACTATGATACTCTTAAGTCTCTTGTCCTGGTTGGCCAAACGTCTATCAGCGGGAGACCATTGCTTAACAGGTTTCTTAATGGGTCTTTCTGGTGTAGAGGTAATAGCCAGTGGTACGTAAGGACCATTTTCTAAGATTTCAAACAAGAAGGGTTCTAAGCCATCTAAGTATATAAGAAATTCACTTTTCCAACTTGAGAAATCTTCTTCATCAAACGCTGGCACATTAGACACATGTGACCCTCCACGATTATCAAGAAGCTGTGGAAGATCATCCTCATTCACACCAGTGCTTACAACAGGTGTAGGCATGGTAGTGGATGTGGTGGCTGGCGCGTTTGTGGAAGTATTTGCTTGGTTTGATTGACCAAATGGTGGTGGGATGGGTGGTATAGTTTCAGTCATATTTGGATCTTGATTTTAAAAACAAGAACGGTTTTTGAAAAGTTTTATAAATCAAACCGCTCTGATACCAATTGAAAGTCCCAAAATACGACAATTGTTGAAACTAAGACACGAAAACAATAACACACAATAGATATACTTTTCAAACGAGTAATCCTTTATTAACTATTATCAACAAAGTATTACAAAGTGTTATGAATACACCTGTTGAATAACAACAAGAAATGAACCCTAGAACAAGTAAACTTGATTCGAGACTCAAGTTTACAAGTGAACCAACGAGTCGCTGATGGACAGCTGAGGCCTCAGTGGTTCAAGTGGGAGAAAGAACTTAGATAAAGATTCCAAGCACAAGGGTTGAATCTTAACTTCTTTCTCATCCCCTATTTATAGTGGTACGAGGTTGTATCCTTAGTGGGGGTAGTTGATACGTGTCATCTTCTGAATGGAAGAGTACAACGTATTAAATGCATGTCCAAATCGAGACATGCCTTTAACTACTTTAGGTAAACAGTTCTGCCAACTGTTCACCTTTTGTCCCACTAGGTCCTCCTAGGCATTGACTTTGAATCTCTTGTTTTGTCCCGCTCAAAACACTTGAGAGATTCTCCCGCCTAAACTATAAGGGTTTGGATAAGCTTTGCTTGATCCAAGTCTCTAGGGTTCTTAAGTGATCTCTGAGTGTTGTCAACTCAGAGATCCTTGAACACCAGTGCATTCCTTTGACATCCCAGCTATCCATAATCGCTGGTGAGTCTGACTTCAGATTGTCTTCGACTTCTCTGACGTTGTCTTTGACTTGAATGATCCTGGTGTGCCAGCTGAGGCTTTGCCTTCCACTGGTCTAGTCTCTGTCGCTGGTCTTCTCAGCGACCTTTCAACACTTAGTCTAATTTAAACAAATCTAGACAGGGCCATAGTTAAAACTTTCATTGGCCCAACAGCAACATATGCGGAAAGCGGCCGATGGATTTTGGTGACACATACGTGTGTGAAGACGATGGGGAATTAGACAGCCCTGATTTCAAGTATAAAAACACTAACTCACGCTATCCGTTAAACTATTATCATTTAGCTTTAACTAACATGGAAAAAACCGGGAAAACACCCTCGCAGGTACAGCTTCAGAGCACGGGTGGATGATGGAACCGCAAAAGCAAACTTCACGTTCTTTTCCCAGTCTAGGCTTCAAGTAACGGGACACGAATGTTCTGACTTGGCCACCAAATACAAAGGCGTAGATCCCACCACCATTCCACCCGAGATAAGTACCATTGTTGGAAGAACCCAAAAATTCGTGATACGGTTTGCTCACGGTACAAAGAAAGGTTCAGGAGAGTTTACCGTTGACAGTGTTTCTACGAAAGTATCGATGCTTGAAGCTGCTGACCAACCCGCTGTCGGAACCACATCTGCGACTTTATCTCTGTCGTCTGAACAGAAACGCTTGATTGGCCTGGGAACTAACATCGAAACAACAATGGAACACGCCGATCCAATCTGCTCCGGTATGTTTTTTAGCATTCACTTCCTGCATTCGTTCTTAGCTTTGGTCTTCCTAAACCTCTCATAAAATGACAGGAAGCGAAGACATATCCGAAGAAAACAAACCTTTGACAAGAAGCAAAGACATATCCGAAGAAAAAAAACCTTTGACAAGCACCGGTGCCAAACCAGATGACACACCACGTACCCCTGCACGGTCCGTGAAAAAAACGGAAACATGTATGTCTACGGCAATTACTTCCCTTTAACAGTACTGTTAGCCGTATTTAAAGTGATGGTCATATAATATACCGTTGCGAAGCTCGTGAAAAATACTATTCAACGGTGTCGAGAGTTCTTAGTTATTAATGTTTATGTAACGGGAATTAGTCCCGAACACACAAATGAGGAAGGCCTCCTAAACACTTACTACTTAGTATAAAAGGCCTCCTAAGCCTCATTTGTGTGTGTGTCTTCCATTTCATTTGTTTTGTAGAGAGAGAAACGTTTGTGTTTCTCTCACTAGGATTCACATCTTTTGTTTTTCTCTTTTCCTTCATCTAATCTAATCTTTCTTTTTTGGTTTAATCTTCATCTACATTTCTATATCATTATAAGTCGTGTGTTACAATCCAACAAGTGGTATCATTCGCCAAGGGATTCGTATTGAAGCATTTTGTGTGATTTTGATTGTTTTTCGCCAAAACATCAAAAACATTTTCGTGTTTGTTTGTGTGTCTAAGTCGTATACGTTCTTTAAATCGTGTAGTAATGATTTAGGCATCTTGGTTTTGGCTAAAACTCAAGTTTTTGGATCAAAAGTTGATAAATTTCTGGTTTGTTCATCTTTCCGAAATTCTTGCAAGTTTCTCCATCGGAAAGTACAAAGCACGTGAGGCCAGATCGCAATAACCTTAGGTTCTACTTTGCGATCTAAACATTTCGATACCTTATTCCGATCTGGACATTCCGATCGTTCTTTGCGATCTGGGATTCCGACGGCTCTTAAGGAACTTTGAGTCGTTACTCTGCCAAATTGATTTTAGCCACATTCCGATCTGAAGTTATTCCGATCTGAAGATTCCGATCTGAACATTCCGATCTAAGCATTCCGATAGATCATCATTGCGATCTAAGATTCCGATAGAAGGACTTTCCGATCGTAAGACATTCCGATACAAGCAACATTGCGACAGATCAACATTCCGATCAAAGGACATTCCGATCAAAGGACATTCCGATAGAGGGACATTCCGATAGAGAGACATTCTGATCGTTGGACATTCCGATGGAATTTTTTTGTTACAGTAATTTTTAGTGTTAGCCACCATCTAGACTAGTCTCAGAACATAGTTTACACGAAGATCAATTTCAAAATTTGGCGATACACAATTTTTTCAGCTTACCGTTTTGTCGGACTGAGGAATTTATTGTCGGACTGGGAAAAAAAAATAAAAATCGGAAGTTTCGGAATTTCAACATCACCACACGCTTTCTACGAATTGAGATCCTGTTGTTCACACGACTTCTTCGATGACGTCTCAACAAGATATCTATGTTACGGGTACTGAGAATCGTCCACCCATGCTTACCAAGGAGAATTACACTACATGGGCTAGTCGTCTCCTTCGTTATGCAAAATGTAAACCTCTGGGAAAGTTGATTGTCAACTCGATTCAAAAGGGTCCGTACGTTAGAAGAACAATTATTGTGCCTGGGGACCCTACGAATGCTAACCCAGTAGCTGATTCAAGTCATGAGCAAACAGATGAAGAATTAACTGAAGCTGAATCCAAACAACTCGACGCTGATGATCAAGCAATTCAAGTCATTCTTATGGGACTTCCTGAAGATGTTTATGCTGCTGTCGATAGTTGTGAAACCGCACACGAGATGTGGCTTAGGATTCAGAAAATGATGAAGGGCAGTGAAATCGGTTTACAAGAAAAGGAAACTAAGTTGCTTCGTGAATGGGAGAAATTTACGTCTACTGAAGGGGAACAAATTGAACCTTATTATCATCGGTTTTCAACCCTCATGAACCATCTTAGAAGAAACAAACATGAACCTGCACAAATTGCTGCCAACATCAAATTTCTTGATAATCTTCCTTCTGAATGGTCACGATATGTCACTCTTGTCAATCAAACCAAGGATCTTCATGTTGTGGACTACACTCAAGTTTATGACTATTTGAAGATGAATCAAGATGAAGCTAACGAAGTTAGGGCAGAAAGACGTGCCAAGACACAAGATCCATTGGCTTTTATAGCAAACTCTCCATCATCTATGTCATATCCCATGGTACCCTACCATCAACCCTCATCAAGTAACTTCCTGCCACAACAACAACAACAACAACTCACTGCTTATGGATATCAACATCCTGCTGCTATGAATTACTTACAACAACCCATTGCCTGTTTTGATGACATTACCGATCCTACTCATGCTATTAATACTGGTCTTGCCCTTCTTGCAAAAGCATTCAAATTCACCATTAACCCCACCAACAACAATCAGAGAATCTCCTCGAACACTAGAAATAGGCAGATTGCTCAACCTTTCATAAATGCGAATCAAGATCGCCAATTGGTAGTTGCTGGAAACACGGGGACTCAGTTTCCACAATATGGTCAGAATGCTGGGCAGACCGTTGGCAATGCAGGAAATCAGTATGGTCAAAACCGTGGTCAAAATCTGGGTGTTCCGAATGCGGGTAATCAGAATGGGTTAATAGTTGTGCCAGCAGTTGGTAACCAGATGGGAAACATTGTGGCTACAAGGGCTGAGAATACTGGTACGGGAAATGGAAACAACAATCGTTAGGTTCAGTGCTACAACTACAGGGGATTTGGTCATTATGCTAGAGATTGCACAGCCAAAAAGAAGAGGGATGTTGCTTATCTTCAGACTCAGCTTCTCATAGCATAAAAGGAAGAGGCAGGGATTCCACTTCAAGCTGAGGAATTTGATCTTATGGCTTCTGCTGCAGAATATGACGAGGAAGAAGAGGTGAATGCCAACTACATCTTGATGGCAAACTTATAGCAAGCATCAACCTCAGGAATGCATGATGACAGAGCTCCCGTCTATGATGCAGACGGTCCCTCTGAGGTACACCCAAGTTTTGATGATAATGATATATATAATATGTCTAATCAGGAGGAAGAGTATACTGAGATGCTTGAGCCCTACATTGAGACACACGAGGATCAAACGAATACTAGTAATATTATTTCAAATGAGCCTAGTGTGGACCTTAGTGTGGATCAAGTTGCCCAGCCTACAACCCTTCCTGATGAGACACATGCGTATTATAAATCTCTATTTGATAAGCTTGCTAAGGATGTAGATCATGCTACGGTGGTTAATAATAAGTTTAGAGAAACTAATGCCAAATTGACCACTGAGCTTGCGGGATATAAGGAACGGGAGAAAAGTTTTGAGATTCATCATGCTAAAATCAAGGAACTTGAACAAGCTCATGCTACATCGGTTTATCAAGAAAAATGCACCACTAAGAAATTAAATGCCTTACACTTAAGTAGTGCTAAAAAGATAAGCGAGTTGAATGATGAAATCACTTCTCTTAATAAACAGCTTTCAACTGAAAAATCTATTATTGTGGAATTAAAAGAAGAACGAAAAAAGCTAAAACATGATTTCAAAATTCGAGAAGATGGGCTTCTTGAGGATTTTTGCAAAGCGCAGGATAGGATTAGAGAATTAGACAACCTTTTAGTAAAACTGGCCAAACTATGCAGACGATAAATATGCTCGCACCAAAAGTGAATGAGATAAATTACACTCGATACAAAATGGCTTTAGGTTGTCCTCTTCCCCCTAATCCAGGATACCTTAAGCAAGTTCAGGCCACTAATGAAACTTTATATAATGGTAGTGTGCTATTGTCTGATGAGCATGATCCTCCTAGTGTGCATGATTCCGAGGAAACTACTGAACTTGCTGTAGAGTCTCGTTTAAGAATGAAAAAGCTTGATAAAGAAGTGATACCCGTTTATTATCCGAAAGTTAATCCTCCAACTGTTTTTGTTCGGTCTAAAACGAGTACTGAAATGCTTTTGCTACCAAGTGAGGAATTGTCTGATGACCCTCCTAAACCGAGTATCACTCGCCGATTTCTAAACGAGCTTAAAGATAACTTTGTCATCCTTAAACGTGTTGTTAATTCAAAAATAACTGGAGGTAATTTTACATCACCTGTTCAGATTGAGGTTCAAAAAATCCTTTAAAACGATATTAATCCAATTATTAATCAAGTTGATGCTCGGTTAGGAAATTTGGAAAACGCTTTTCTAAAAGAATTAGCCAACTTTGTTGAAGACTTTAAATCATTGACGAAGGAAGCTGATGAATCTCTTGATAAAATTAAAGTTTTGGAAAACGATCTTGGACGCCTCTCTAAAGCTCGTGATTGTATTGATAGTAGCCCTGTTGAGTTAGGTACCTCTATGTCGCATAATGAAAACCTCCGAACTGAGCTTGATCTTATGAAAGAGAAGATGGAATCTTATGTCATTAAAAAGGATAAAGAATTCACCGATCTTTGGAATAAATTTGTCAAAAAATGTGATGAATGCAAATATGACAAGATTTCGTATGAAAAAGCTCACAATGAAATGCAACAAACTATCGCACGGTTGCAGGCTCAGTTAGGAGGGGTTTCGGAAACGAATTTGGCCTCGTCAGGGTTAGAGAGTGCTAGTGGTGGTAATGTTCAGAAGCTTAAGGCTAAGATTGCAGATTTAGAATCTGTTGTTGTTTCATATAAGCGGGCTGTTGAACAAAGTAAGTCTGTCTATCAGAAACTTATTGATAAAATCTGTGAGAACTGTAAGTTAAAGGCCTTGTTAAAAGATAAGACTTCTGAACATAGCTCGATTGTGGATACGATGATCCAGAAACCAGCAACCTCGGGACCCACTCGTATTGCTGTGACACCTTTTCCCAAGGTTGCTGGAACGAAAACTGTTGTGATTGCCCCAGGAATGTTTCGTGTTAGTTCTCCCTCTGTGCCTAGCAAACAACGTACAGCAAGCGTTAGGACAAAACCGATCACTATAACTCAACCACAAGTAATTGATTTAAAAAGTGCTAATTCTAATAGACGCGTGTCTTCTTCTACAGGAATAAACAACTACACTAAGAGCAGAAGGCCACAGCCTACGAGCAATACAAGGAATGATAGGGTCCCTTTTGCCTCTAGAAGTAGTCGCCCCAAGATCAATAATGTGGAAGTAGAAGAACACCCTAGGAATTTACCGCTTTTTAATCATAATCAGAAACCTAATTCATCTGAATGTAATGACTTTAAGCTTGCTATTCGGAATGAAAAATCTGAAGTTATTTGTGCTAAATGTAATAAATGTTTCTTTACTTTTAGTCATGATGCTTGTGGTTTGACTATGAATGGTTTGAATTATGGTGGTTACACTCGAATTGACAAGCTGTCAGTCAGTGAACAACAACGCACTCCTAAGGCTAAGGTGTATGTTCCAAAAAGTACGCATGTAGGGTCCACAGAAACTCTTGCTAAGCCTAGTAGCCCTAGACTCACCTCTAAATGGTTGCCTACTGGTAGAAATTTTGACTGTAGTGGCAAAATTATCGACACTAGTAGATCTCATACTGACAGTGAAACGTCCGTATGTGATACGGCTTAATTATCTTCTAACCCTACAGGAACCTATTTCATCGGTTGCCAAAATATTTGTTTCTCTTATCATTGGCAGGCTGTTGAAATTTGTCTCTGGTGCGTGGACTCGGGCTGTTCCAAACATATGACTGGGAATCAAAGCCTTCTCAAGAACTTTGTATGGCGTTTCATGGGAACTGTTCGATTTGGAAATGATCATGTTGCAGCAATTCTAGGCTATGGTGATCTTCATTGGGGAAATATAATCATCACCAGAGTCTCTTTTGTTGATGGCTTGGGACATAACTTGTTCTCGGTTGGGCAATTTTGTGATTCAGACTTGGAGGTCGCTTTCAGAAGTCATACATGTTTTGTAAGAGATCTTGAAGGAATTGATTTGTTGAAAGGAAATCGTACCACCAACCTTTACACCATTGATCTTTTTCAAATGTCTGCTGCTTCTCCAATTTGTCTCATGGCCCGAGCCACATCAACAAAGTCGTGGTTATGGCATCAAAGGTTATCTCATCTCAATTTCGATGCCATCACCCATCTCGCGAAAGATGATCTCGTTACCGGTCTTCCAAAGTTCAAATATACAAAAGACCATCTTTGTCCTTCATGTGAGCAAGGTAAAAGTAAGAAGAAGCCTCACAAACCCAAACCTGTTCCCAACTCAACGAATAGGTTACATCTCCTACATATGGATTTGTGTGGCCCAATGAGAATCAAAAGTATTAATGGAAAGCGGTATGTCCTTGTCATTGTGGATGACTATTCTCGCTACACATGGGTTCATTTTCTTGCTTCAAAAGATGAAACCCCTGATGTAATTATTAACTTCTTGAAGAAAACATCAGTTCTACTGCAAGCCCCTGTCATTATTGTGAGAACGGATAACGGTACAGAATTCACAAATCAGAAATTGAAAGCCTATTTTGACGAAGTTGGGATTTCTCATCAAACTTCGGCTGTAAGAACTCCAGAGCAGAATGGAGTTGTGGAACGGAGGAATCGTACGTTAGTTGAAGCTGCTCGAACGATGCTTCTCTCCTCTAGTGCACCATTATTCCTTTGGGCCGACGCTATAGCAACTGCATGTTATACTCAAAACCGCTCCATTATTCACACCTGTTTCAACAAAACACCTTATGAGATCATTAATGGAAGAAAACCGGATATTTCATTTTTACATGTCTTCGGTGCATTATGTTATCCGAAGAATGATCGTGAAGATATCGGTAAACATGAACCTAAAGGTGATATTGGCTTTTTCATTGGTTATTCTTCAACTGCTTGTGCTTACAGGGTTTATAATCGAAGGACAAGAAAGGTAATGGAGACTATGAACGTTACCTTTGATGAACTCTCGGGTATGGCCTCTCAGCATAGAAGTTCACATCCCGAGCTTCAAGGTCAGACTTCTGGACACGTAAGTTCAGGACTCGCGCTTCAATTTGCACCGTCAGCAATCTCATCGTTACAACCTTCGGAACGTGACTTGGAAGTTTTATTTGGGCCTATTTATGATGAATATATGGAGGGTCCTTCGTCATTTGGTGTTCCTCAAAATGCCCCGGCTGCACCTGCTACGGTAGTTCAAGAACCTCCTACTGCATCTACACCATCGGCATCTACTTCTGCACCATCTACGTCAACCTCAACCATAGTACCTCAAAACATTCCAACCACTTCTCCGATTGCTGACGCAACTCAACAACATTCTCAGCAAATTCCTACTCATGTTCATCTTCAGAATGAAATAGTTGCTGAAAATGCAAACAATGCGATGCTCAACGAACACGAGTTTGTTAATCTATTTGCGGCTTCCACAAGCACTACTCAGCCTTCAGCACCATATGTGGATCCGTCGAGCTCGCATCAAGGTTCTCATACACTTCCACATGAACATAAATGGACTAAGAATCATCCTTTGGTTCAAGTGATTGGCAATCTCTCACGACCGGTCTCAACACGAAATCAGCTGCGTACCGATGGTGATATGTGTATCTATGCACTATCAGTCAGCACAATGGAACCAACAAGTGTGAAAGAAGCAATGACCGATGCATCATGGATTGAGTCTATGCAAGAAGAACTCAATCAGTTCATCCGACTCGATGTATGGGAGTTAGTACCTCGACCAGACAATATCGATCCGCTTACCCTGAAATGGTTATTCAAAAACAAGATGGATGAGGAGCAAACGGTCATTAGGAACAAGACTCGGTTAGTTGTGAGAGGTTATAAACAGCAGGAGGAAATTGATTTCGCCGAATCCTTCGCCCCGGTTGCTAGAATGGAAGCTATTAGGATTTTCTTGGCATATGCTGCACACAAATCGTTCACTGTGTATCAAATGGACGTGAAGACGGCCTTCTTGCATGGGCCATTAAAAGAAGATGTGTATGTATGTCAACCTGAAGGTTTCATTAATACCGAACATCCAAGCCATGTCTACAAGTTGAAAAGGCAATTTATGGTTTGAAACAAGCACCGAGGGCATGGTACGACGAAATATCATCATTTCTTCTAAAAAATCACTTCAGCAAAGGAACCATTGACCCAACGTTGTTTATCAAGCACTACGGAAACGATATCTTGGTGGCTCAGGTCTATGTAGATGATATTATATTTGGTTCTACTAACCCAAATATTCCATATTATTTGCCGACCTTATGAAAAGTCGATTCGAAATGTCCATGATGGGGGAAATGACGTTCTTTCTTGGTCTCCAAGTTCACCAATCCCCCCGTGGTATTTTCATAAATCAGTCCAAGTATGTGCTTGAGATTCTAACGAAATTTGGTATGGATAACTGTAATCCTATTGGTACTCCAATGGACACTAAACACAAGCTTGATTTGGATAAGAAAGGGACATTTGTAGATGCTACAAAATACCGAAGTATGATCGGGTCCCTTATGTACTTAACCTCAAGCAGACCGGACATTGTGCATGCTACTTGTTTATGTGCTCGGTACCAGGCTCAGCCAACCGAAAAGCACCTCAAGGAGGTTAAAAGGATCTTTCGTTATCTCCGGGGAACCATTAACATGGGTCTCTGGTATACGAAGGATTCTGGTTTTAATCTCACTGGTTTTCAGATGCCGATCATGCAGGATGTCAGGATACATTCAAGAGCACTTCCGGTGGAGCACAATTCTTAGGCGAGAAGCTAGTGAGCTGGTCATCAAGGAAACAAGACTGTACGGTGTTGTCAACCGCGGAAGCAGAATATGTGTCTTTATCCGTGTGTAGTGCTCAAGTCCTTTGGATGAGAACACAACTCACGGATTATGGCTTTTTCTTTAACAAAGTCCCTATTTATTGTGATTCACAATCAGCCATAGCCATATCCTGCAACCCGGTCCAACACTCCAAGACCAAGCACATAGCTGTCCGATTCCATTTCATAAAGGAGCATGTGGAAAAAGGAACGATCGAACTGTTCTTTGTCAAGACGGACTACCAACTAGCCGACATCTTCACCAAAGCTCTTTCTCAAGACAGATTTGAATTCTTGGTTCGTCGACTTGGTATGCGTAGTTTCACACCTGATGAACTTGAACGTCTTGCACATTCGCAGTAATCTTGTATATATTTATCAGAAAATCAAAATACAAAATATAAAACCTATAAAAACAAAATAAAAAATGAGAAAACCTTTCAAAATATACCAAAAATATTCTTCTCCGACATGTCTCTTAGCATCGATAATATGGACGTGCTTAGAAATGTTGTTCAATAACGACACGGGTACGTACATAAAGTTCGAATGAGAGTTCAAATGCTTTCAAAACATGTCTTTTCTTTTTTTCTTCTCATAATGGCTTATAGTCACATGTCAGACTATAACCCGTCCCTAAATAAAGGAAAGTCTTTGACTTATCCTCAACAACGAGAAATTCATTTTTCTCGGTCATGACCTTATATCAAAACATTCAAAGTTTTAAGCTCATGAACACAATTTTTCTCGGACTTTTGAGCACAATTTTTCAAAGTATTTCAAAACAATGTGCTCATATACTCCCCTATTTAAATAGAATCTCTTTTCAAGGGGGAGTATAATGATTTCATAAACATTTGTTCCAAAGTTTCATGACACATTATTCTCTCCATGTTTCATCACTAGTTTCACAAAAATTTCAATTTCATGCAATTTTTGAGGGGGAGAATAGTGATTAAAATGTGTTATCTTGAATAAGATCTTGATATAAGTGCTTTCTCTTCCTAATATGTGCAAAAATCTCTCGTTTTATGATGCACATATGTAGGGGGAGCGTTTTTGGTGATACAGAAAACTCTTAAGGTGTAAACATTGATTTCATCAACACCTTGACTGCATTTTCAATTGATTTTTCTTGTTACGATATCTATACCCTTCAACATAATAAATTCACGATGGTATTGGTGTCAAAAGGTGGTTAGGTATTCGTCCTATGATCCAACCAGAACCGGAGGATCTTCCCAGGGACAATCCATTAGAAAATAGAAGTCCTTAGGAAAGATGGAGTAGTTGAGTGTACGGGAATAATGCCGACTAATGACTTAAGCTAGCACTGGAACAATCACAACAAGGTGCTAGTTATGACGTCTTGGTAAGCATTGAAGGGGTTGAAGAATGAAAAGAAATGTAAGGATAAAGGGTGTAAAGAAAGAAGCCCTCCATACAACTTAGGTAGAAACCGGGTCAATACATCTATTATCAGAATCACTTTGATGATTTCTGATACTGAAGACAAAGCATCATGGACCCAGTGATGCAATGCA